>JAIGNY010003850.1:0-17500 GCA_020152595.1 Chiridota heheva
ATGTTTCTGATAGCCCAAGAACGGATCAGAGAAGTGTCATATTTGGTGTATTAAAAACGATCCCTATATTGAAACCAACAACTTAAAGTTGCGTCTAAGAACTTTTTTTAGACGCTTTTGACCTGTGAGTCGACATGCCACTGAGAAAAATGAACCTAAGTCAGAGGTGTAGGTAAGAGGGTTACCTCTCAAGGGGGGGATAGAATCAAAACAATTCCTGGTTTATTTTTCTTCAATTAAACATTTTTTTGCAATTCCCCAAGTTTACTTTAGGAAGGTGAATAATCTCTCAGGAAAGGGCAGTGTTCCCCGTGCCCCACCCCATCTCCCTTCCTCTCTTTCTTATGCTTTGAAGAACTTTAACTCTTTACCAATTAACAAATACGTTTGAGTGGGAAATCATTTTTCCTTTTCAAACAATTTTTTTCTTTTTCGATTCTACAGCAATTTCTTCGCAGCGAACTGCAAGTACAACTCAACAGAATGATCCAAGTCATCCACAAGAGTTACACACTGCGCATACCGTGGCCACTGGTACAATGACCCTTGACAATGTTTCTATTGTGAGTACCACTGGGCTGGCGGCGACTACCGGTGTCCGTACCAGAGCTCCAACAGTGAAAGGTAATATTAAGGAATATCGGTATGACGATGTCACAACCCCCAGTAAAGAAATTAATATTCATATATAGCTAAATGGTGGGAACGGGCGTAGTTGGCAGGTTGGTTGTAGTATGTCCTCATCCCCGTATATAAAAACAGCTGCAATATAGTCCTTGTGACAATACAATTTACCGAAATATTTCCCTGTCCACTTTCCCGTCCCATCTTGAGAAATTAAGCCGTCCTTGTATATATTAACTATACTTGATTAGTTTTGAAAGTTTGATCAATTCTGACGGTGACGCCGGAAGCACCAGGCAGGGTGGAAGGGTCATCCTTCTCTCACTTTTATATGTGGTCCAGTCTTGACCCATCCTGCTCTATCCCACCTTTTTTTTAGCAAACGTAATGTACGTTTAAGAACTCAAGAACAGATATATACGAAAATAATTATCTGCGAAAATCTCTGACTCAATACATTTTTGCCCCAATTTTGACAATTTTCTGGTGCCGTTACTATACATGTAGGCCACACTTGAAATAGCAACTATTGGTGTCATATGGTGTTATTGGTATTATATGCTGCACAGGAAAGCCTTAAATTTGGTTGAATTTTGACTCTTATTTAAAAACTCTCTCAACCCTGGTCATGAAACTCTTAAAACTGGCAAGATAAATTCATTAGCAATTCATTCCCAACAAAAAAAAAAAACAATTCTTCTTTAGGTGCAAAATCGGGGAAAATTTGAAATTATTTTGAGAGCCATGTTAAACTTAAAACAGCCGTTTGATTTCAGCCTCTATCAAATTCATTGACATAATATATTACCAAATGAGTTAATAACATTCAATATATTTTTGGAAAGGTATTTTCAACCCAATTTTCAGATTTGTTCATGATCAAATGTAAATAGTTTGATTTAACTTGATCAGTTGATTTTGGTAATAAAAATACGACTGGAATTTCATTTTTAAGGCCTCAAAAAGAGTCTCAAATTATCCCTGATTTTGCACCAATGAGGTATCTTTTTGAATATTTTTTGCAGGGGATGGATTGTTAACAAATTTATCTTGCAATTTTAACAGAGTGTAAAGAGTTTTATGACCAGGGCTAAGAGAGTTTTTAAATAAGAATATAGAAAATATGTAATAAAAGGTTTTTCCTGTGCAGCCTGACACTAATGACCTATGGTTGCCATTTCAAGTGTGGCCTATACGGTCACTGTTTGACCTTTTTTTGTATTTACTACAAGCGCATTGCAGAATGCATCCAACTTGAATAACTCCTTGTAAGAATATGACATCAGTATTTGTTTCGCGTCAACTTTTATATATTGTTTATATTGTCCTCTACGGTGATGATGATGTGTGAGTATTCTTTTAAGGTGAGTGTGTGTGGAGGGGGGGTGGGGTGAAACTAATCCCTGTGCGGCCAGTGACTACTTTATTCCTCAATTTGACAAGATGGTGACCAGTGGGGGCACGAGATCGCTTTGCTCCCACTTTCGACCCAGAAAATTTGGTAAAGTGACATATTTTTTTGATTTATAGGCCCCCACAATGAGACAAAATTGTCCCTCTCTTACCCTATGACTAAAATCCTGGCGCCGCCACTGATGATAACAAGCATCTCCATCGTTTTAAGTCACAGCTCTATCAGTGATGTAGCCAGAGGGTAGGAGGGGGGAGGGGGAGCAAAGCAGTGCACAGTCGATAAAACTGCCCCCAAAACTTCCAATTATACCACATATATCTTGTGTGTAACCTGCAACCCCAAGTGTGAGGCTGTTCCCCAGTGGCGTATCAGCTTTCGGTGCCAGGAGGAGGGAGGGGGAGGGGGGGGGGCAAACGGTAATTATCGAAAAATATTATAGGAAGCGGGGGGCTGATTTCAGGGGGCTGATTTCACCCTCCTAGTTGGGAGATAAAATTATCAACTAAAAATAAAGGAAACTAAAAATGAAGGAAACTTGTGATCAAAGTATTAGAAAATTTGGTAAATTTTTGTAAAAATTATTAGAAATTTGCGTAAGTTTTGTAAAAAGCTTTACCAAAATTGCCTGAAATGAGGAAAATTGCTAAAAATCAAAAAAATTGACCGAAACCTGATGAAACTAACCGAAAATCGAAGAAAATTTTCGAAAATCCAAGAAAAATTGCCTGAAAATTGAAAGAAAAAATGTCAGAAAATTGCCAGAAAATTTTCCGAATTTGAAAGATTTTATTTCGATAGGAACAAAAGTCATCACCAAATTTGGCCCATATTATTTTGGCTGATATTGAACCTTATATATTAATTTTTCACAGTTAATTTTCCTAATATGAATAGCATATTGCATACTGGTATATCCCGCTACTTACAGTTTACCTACAGAATTTCGCCAGAAGAAGGGGAGAGAGTTGGCCTCTGACCCCCACTGAATACCCACTGGTGTTCTCCATAAATTGTGATAGTGGCGATGATATTTGAGCTACACTCACCATCAGCTTTGTGTTTTTTTCACAGCGCCTTTCGTAAATGACAGAATAGCGTCACACATTAACAACGTGGGAGACAACTCCGGCTAAGTTTCCTGACTCCTACTTTGCATCATTATTATATTTAGCGCAACCTTTGTGGAGTAGGGGTTAGTGGCGGTGCTAAGCGCCAAGGGGTTAAATTCCCCCATTAGTCCCCAGAAATATTGTACGGTACATACAGAGAATGTGTCATTTCAATGCATATTTTTCCCGGCCTTCACTTTTCCCGGCATCAAAATCCTGACGCCGCAACTGGCTGACTGTTGGGACAGTTCGAAAGCAAGCCGAAAAACTGGGTAATTCTAAATACCCCTAAAATTGAGTACTTTTATGTATTACATCATCGCATGAGCCTACCACATTTGATTAGCCCACACAAAACGTATGGGGTTTCTCGTTTAGTGTGGGCTGTCAAATGTGTAAGCTCATGTGATGACGTAATACATGAAAGAACCCAATTTTGGGGGTATTTCTTCGCCACTGCACCACAACTGGTTATCAAAGGCCGTTGTCATTTGACTTGATTATTGATGTTATGTCTGTCCGTACGTCGTACATGTGTTCCCGTCCGGGTCGTATTAAGCGTTTCGTGATTGCATTGTTACTATCATAACCAAATACGCAGGCGACAACCACGTCATTGTAATTGTGTGTTCACTCGTCGGGTATTTCTTGCCTACATACTGTGGTGTAGTGGTTATCATACATGTCTACAGACCACAAGGCCCTGGTGCAAGGTTGGGTAGACACGCCATTGCACCACAATTGGATATCAAAGGCCACGGACATTGACTTGGCGACGACCCCTTCATTGTAATTGTGTATTCACTCGTCGTCGCCGTCGGGTATTTCAAAGTACCCCGTTTTTCGGGTTTTCCGGACTGTGGGAGTGGGGTTGAAGAAATTAAGCTTAATTGCAGATGTACATGCAAAATGAATTAAATTGCAAAACTACTGCATATTAGACTACTTTATTGGCCACTGAAGTCAACCTAAATGTGTCGGATTTTCCACGGGTTCAATTTTCTCAAGATGATCAAATTGACAAAATTTAGATTTATCGGACCAGTAAAAGGAAAAAGGTTATTGTGTTGACACTGTCCGATCAAGGAGAAGGAGGCAACCCCGTGTTTCTGTACTCTAGCTCCTGACATGTCTAATAATGCTGCAATTTTTACATCTTTGAGGATGTTTCAACAACCTATAGTCTGATTTAAGTTGTATCTATATGTCATGGAAACTGAACCTTGAAGTTGAACAACACATAAAAAGGAATAATATTGATGAATACTTCTAACTTATAATCTACTGTTCATTGGACCTATCTTTATATGTTTAAGGGGTACCATGGATATATGGAAAAGGCTATGTCGATCTCCTTTGGCTTGAAGAAAGATACCCGAACATAAATGGTACCTCCTTGCATATTCAATCGCAAGTGATATTTCACGGAATGTGCCTGTATCAACTTTCCTAGGATAAACTTCGATGGAAACAAACCCCTTAGAGAACAGTTATCGTCTCTAACGTTGAGGTAAATAGATATCCATTAGTGTGTTTTGATTGGTCGAAATACATTGGTTTAATGTGCAATTATTCAGATAGGCCAATCAGGAATCGTTTTGGAATAAAAGTACGCAGCCACATTTTAGATGGCCTTTAAGCTACCAATTGCAGAGCAAGCCTCCAAAACGTGTGTGTGTGTCTGTGTGTGTGCTGGATTGGAAGGGGGCGGTAAGTTTCAATGTTAAAGTCCAAAAATGACCAAATTAGGGGTCCAAAGGGCCTTGATAGCGTTATTTTGGGAAATGTAGAAAGCCCTCCGTCACTTTTAGAAAAGTAAGTAATTTTAAGTTGTTATCAAATTCAATGTGTAAAATCTCTAATCTCTCATATTAAACAGTTTACATAAAGGCATTGATAATCACCCCAATAAAGAACAAAATTGAGGGAACAATTCTCACGCCCCGTCCCGGACTCAAACTCACATGTCCCAACTTGAGAGTTAATGTATGGTAGAAGGGTGTCGTACGGACAAAAATATTTCGTGCAAGGACCCGCTCTGATTGGCTGTTCGTTGTCGGTCAAAAGTACTTTGTTATTACTTGTGTCCCGTCTCAGTCTTTTCTAGAAGAACTTTGACGATGGTAAGCCACATTCAAACAGTGTAGCTACAATATTTCCCGCGGAAGGTGCGATTTGCGCAGGTCTTAACATGCAATCACTGTTCATTGCATAGTTGTCGGCGCGAAGATTTTCTTTATAGTGATGAAGGTCCAAAATGGACAAAAGGCTAAGGACCCTGTCGGATTGAGGAAATTTGAAGACACCAACTGAAAGGCTATAAAGATGAAAACGGAATAAATAGATTAGAATGATCTAAAGGTTGTAAAATTGTGAACATTATTTTCAAAAGGGTATTCATACTGGGTATTGTTAGTCCACAGTTCCCGGCGGGGTCTATGCTTTTAATGTAAAATGTTTGGTTAAGTTAATTATATTGATGGTATAATCTATCGAGTTTTTTTAAATGTTCTTGTAAGTAGTTTAGGTTTTTGCACCAAGACTTGAAATATTCCTCATATTTACGAAGTTCACGATGATAGGTAAACACATTGGACCTCGTTTGCATACCATTACAAGTATGTATGTGTAGGTGGTGGCGGTTGGCATCTGCCATATTTTTCTTTTAACGTTGTTGATGCCAAACTAAGATACAACCTGTTCTATTCTTCCGAGAAAAAAATCACTATGAAAAGAGTTGAGTTAAGATTTTTTAATTCATTACCCGAACTTACTTTGTATCACCTGAAACGATGCTCTCTAAATATGACGACATATTCTTCATGAGCACACAATTCGGCGTATAGCTTAGCTCATTACCATATCCAGAAGTATAATATCGATCCAGGTCTCCTATGACTCAAAGGTCAGATGACAAAAAAAAAATATTGCACCAGACCGGCTCGCCGAACAGTGCTCTTTCGTACCCACAGATTTGATCCAACATTAGTAGTCATGACCTCCTTAAAAATTTGTTCCAGTAAATCATAGCCACAAACTTAATGTAGGTAACAACAGAATAATGAGACCACTTATCTTAATCAAAATAACCACACAATAAGGACTTCATCTATTGCTAAAGAGGAAAAGTCTGACCCGACCTGCTTATATATCAGGTCGGGTCTGACTGTTTGAAGCATAACAACTAATGTCCATCTGTATATAAGAAAGAAATGTGGTTGTTCACAGTTGAATCATGTGTGACATATACAAATAGACACATGCCCAAAATGGGGAAAATGGTTTTGATTTTTGTATTCTTGGTAGATAATTTTGAATAGTTTTTCATTCAAATTTTGGGGGAAAATGTTTTTGGAAGTAGAAGATTAATTTTCGTATTAATATCCTGGCGGGAAAGGCAGGGGTGGGGGTGGGGGGGGGGTAGGAGGGAGCGATTGTCCGAATGTGAAAATTTATGCTGGTAATTTTTTTTTTGCATGTTGCACATGTTGCTTTGTTTTCACTGCCTATTTTTCCTGAATGCATCAACTGTATAGCATGTATGCAGACTATTCGAATTTCCTATACTTTCCAACAGCGTTGGCAGAGGAGGGGAAATGCTTCATATACCCCTGTCCCTGTGTTAAGAAGAGAACACTTGAAATATCAAATCGTGACGATTACCTTCGATCAGTTAAAAGAATTGCGATGATATGGTAACTTTGAATAGTGGACCCTTTAAAGGAAGCTAGGAATAAACGTTCAAATCGCATGTCTTTTGACAGATGAATAACAAATTATGGTACGGTCCCTTTTTAAATATTATGGGGCACTCGATTGCAAAAGCGTGGAGTTTCAGTCTTTTATCAAGTAAGCTTAAAAGCCGAAAAACCATGCTGCTAAGCTTTACCACATTTAAGTTTTCCCAAAATTTGCAATCAGGGCCGGGGAGATTTTCATATATATTGAACCCATGTATCAAAAATGTACATGTCCTACATGTAGGTCCAACATACAACTTGGCAGCATTTAGTTTGTTAGCCCATGCTTGTATAAGTATTATCAATTTTGTGACAGGATGGCAGCAACATACATGTTGGTGTGATGGGGAGGGGAGTACGTGAGAATTTCGCTTACCTGACGAGATTTTAAATAAATCCACACCATCGGGAGTTAATTTCCTGGCAACTTTTAAAAGAGCTTCCTCCACTTCGGGACCAACAGCGAAATTGAAGAACTCTTGAATAGTTATATTGTTTTCTTCAATATACTTGATATATCGCGGACAGATATTTGTGGCTCTCAACCACCAAACGTCCTCCTCCTTCAGAAAGGATATAACTCTATCATCTATATTCGTACCCTTTTGACAGGACGCGGAGAAGGTGTTCTCGCTAACAGCTTCAATTCTGCATGTGTGGTCGGATTCAATCATTTCTTCGATAAAACCTTGAGCAGTTTAGCGCTATCCTTTGTCCTATTTTTATCAGAGCTATGAAAACTTAAATTATCTTAAAATGGAGATTTTAGTCATTGAAAGATGGTTGGAAAACCATTCTTTAGTCTTGACGCAAGTCCTCAATTATCTCAGAACGCAGTTTCACCGAGTTCACTTTCTTGAGAAAGTACAAAGCGATCAAGCATGTCAAGTGGTTCCTCTTTTAAATATTCGTACGCTGAGCTTATATTACTTTCTCTAAGTCTTATCAAGAAGTCGTGTAAAAGAATAATATCATCATCATGTGGGTATTGTGTACCGTGACGATAAACGCTGTACACACCCACAGGTAGACATCCATCGATATCAATACTTTCACTGACCATTTCGACTACCTCAGTCCACGTCAAATTTCTAATAGATTTTTCCATATCGTCCATTGAATCTTCGTCCCCAGTTGTTTTTTGTTTTTTTGTTTTTTGTTTGATGAGGGATTAACGGCACCACGACAACGAGGGTCAAATTGTGCCTGAGAGGCTTGATCATTCTAGAGGTAGGAAGGAAAGAAAACAGGGAGGGATAAATACGAGAACTAAAAGTCAGAAAGCTGGGATCGAGAAAGGAGGTCCATGGGTGAAAAAAAAAGTAAAAAGAGGGAGGGGGTAGGAGGATGACTAAATATGGTTATAGAGGAAAGCATGAGAAGGAGATAATTCTATCCGGAGGGTTTTTCTGCAAGAACTCGGCAATTGTGTTGTGGGGAACAAGAGAAGCTTTGGAAAGGTTGTACAGGGGCAAGCAAGGAGAACGTAATAGACTGTGAGGGTGCAATGGCAATTGTTGCAGAGGGATTGGGGGAGCCAATAAGAAGGTGTGAGTGAGTGAGGTGGGTGTGACCTATTCTGTGACGGGTAATATGAACGTTGTCAACACGAGAGGTTGTGGGTTTAATCGGAATGGTGGGCTAGATGACGTGGAGTTTGTTATCAATTTGGGAGTCCAATAAGGTTTGTTAGCGGTCACGAACAAGGAAAGCGACAAGCAGTTTGATGTCAGAAAGGGTTTTGGGAAATGGGGTTTGGGGAGGTTCAGGGCAAGCTTAACGGCTGCATCAGCCCTCTCATTACCAGGGATGCCTACATGGCTGGGTATCCAGAAGAAAAGAATACTTTCCTGCAGAGGGTGGGCGAAGGGAGTTTTTGGAGGAGGAGGTGGGATGTGGAGTTATCCCATTAAGGATTGAGTAAAGAAGTAAGGTCCGCTCTGGATTCAGAGAAGATGGCAAAGTGGCTAAGCGGAGAGTACTCAGTAAAGTTGATGGCGGGGAGGATGACTTTTGCCTCAACTGGAAGCCTGCTACTGAGGGTGGTGTCTTGGATGACTACAGCAGGAGCTGCCTTGTCGCCTTCCTTGCAGCCATCAGTATAGATGGAGGTGTAATTTAAGAGTTGGTCTTTAATTTGGTTGTGGAGATTGATGAAGAGGTAAGGGTGGGTTTGGGCTTTGTGATGAGTGGAGAAGGGGCCAGGTGGATAGAAGAAAGGAGAGTGGCCCAGGGAGGAAAAGTGGGCCAGAAGGCGCCAAGAGTGGCACCACCTGGGCTAATGCCGGGATGGAGGAGGTCTGATTTAATGCGTTAGCTAAAAGGAGGGGATAGGGTTTTAGTCCCATCAAAGGTGGATAAATCGTGGTACCTAATGAGGTTGTAAACAGGGTTATGGGTGTTGGTGAGGACTCTAAAAGCATAGGAGAAGCTAAGCTTTCTACACCTTCGCAAAAATGGTGGTTCGTTGGCTTCAGCTTAATGACTGGTGATTGAGAAGGTCCTGTGGGCACCCACACAAAGCCTGGGGCTTCATTTTGGGTGGTGTTGATGTGGGTGAGGTAAAAGTTGTGAGCACCACAGTAAACAATATTTCTGTAGCCAAGCTTGGCACGAATGGTGAGCTTGAAGATTTTGAGGAGAGCATGGCGGTTCGTAACCAATTCTGGTAGAAAATCAAGATTCGATGAGTCCCGTTACCAGTGATATTGATGAACATAAAATCACCAAACGGCGTATGAAATGTGTTTGTAAGACCGCCATGTTTCTCATGCAGTTTAACTGAAATTAAACGCACGCGTCATGTAATATCATTATGGCAACAATGACAGAAGCTTTTACATTATATTACTTATTTACCAATTGGAACCAGAGCCATAATCTGTTGACATATTCTTAATCTCGTACGTCCTACTTGAATGAGCTCCCGAGTTCCGACTATAGGACACACTTGAAATGGCAACCATGGCTGCCTTGGGAAAACCCACAAATTTGGTTGATTTGTTGTTTTTATTTTAAAACTCTCGCATCCCAATCATGAAATTCATACAAATTGCAAGATAATTTCGTCAGCCAAAAATATTCCTCCTTCCTCCTTCAGTCTTTGGGCGCAAAATAAAGCACTTTTTGAGCTCTTGAGCCCTTAAAAAATGAAATTCCAGTCATTCTTATCATCAAAATCAAGCTGAATGAAATGATTAAACATCTGATCATCAAATTAAAAAAATCTGAAATTTAGGGTGAAATATGTTCCAAAAATGTGATGACTGTTACTTAGTCACTTATTAATTAGTTATCTCATTAACTTTGATATGGCTGCAAACAAACGGCTATTTTAAGTCTAACACGGCTTACATAATAGCTTAATATTTTCCCAAAGTTTGCACCTAAAGAGGAAGATCTTTGAACTTGTTTTGAAAGGAATGGATTCTGAAAGAATTTATTTTGCAATTTTTAAGAGTTTCATGACCAGGCTGTAGTTGCAATTCCAAGTGTGGCATATAGCATTATCTTCTTTACTTGCGGAACGCTAATCAAAAACAAAAATAATCACCTCGCTGAATAGACCTTTTCAAATCTGAATAGTCAATGTCCGGATAACTAATTTAAATAATGTCACGTAGCCGAGATTCACGTGTCCCTAATGGACCAATCTTGGCTGTCTACACAATTCACGCACGGTATAGGGCCATGCGTATGAAAAAATGTTTTCGAGTGCACGTATCATACGTTCATTATACATGGAGGGAATACGCGTGCGTATTGCTGCTTACATTTTATTCCTTAAACCTGCACCTGATTGGCTGGGAAACAAAGGAAAAGTTCCCCCAGCATTTGATTGGTCGAAGAACTGAATAAGTCACGTTCGGCTAAACTCGATTTGAAAAGGTCTATAGTACCGTCGGATGTTGTTTTAAGGAATATTTCTTCCTGCAGTCCGGAAGCATGCCTATTAGTAGGAACATTTATAACACACGAGAATATTGGAGTCATGCAGTCATATTGTTCAGATGTTGCGATGAAATATCATAGTTTATAATTCATGTACTTGAAATATAAGAAATCATTGTGTTGAAAAACATTTGAATTTTCAAAATGGCCGTTTTGCACATAAAAGCCTAGTTCTATTATCTATTTTGGTCTGATATTTCCAAAACGGCGTGGTAAACATAGCAAATGGAGGTGGAAAAGTTGTAGCCATGACTGTAATTAAGGTATTTTCATGAGTTTTAAGTTTCCTCTTACAAAGATATTTTTCCCAAACGTATTTCAAATTTGAAATATGTAACATTGCATAAAGTTTTAAGGTTAGGATAGCAAAGGTTTATGGGAAATAAAACAAAATGGCGGCTTCCATGTAGCAAAATGCTCCCATTTTTATAAACATTTATGTTCCCATAAATAGGCATGCTGCCGGACAATCTTGTGAATATTCATTTCATGTTGAAATCTTATTCCGTTTTGTAGTTATACATTTCAGAGGTTTCGCCAGTTTGACCTCGCAGTCAGTCCGGGAGCATGCCTATCATTAGAAACATGTATAACACGTAAGAATATTAAAGTCAGGCAGCCGTATTATTCAAATGTTACGATATATTACCATATTTTGAAATTCATTTACCTGGAATATCAAAAATAATAATTGTATTGAAAAACATTTGAATATTTCAAAATGGCTGTTTTACGCCAAAAAGCCAAGTTCTATTGTCTATTATTTCCAATATTTCAAAAACGGCGTGGTGAACATATCAAATGGGAGTGGAAATGTTTTAACCATGACAGTAATGAAGTATTTTCATGAGTATTAATTTTCCCCTAGCAAGATATTTTTCCCAAACAAATTTTAAAATGAATTATGTAACATTGCATATGGATTTAAAGGTAGGATAGCAAAGAATCATGGGAAATATCCCAAAATGGCGGCCTCCATGTAGCAAAATGTTCCTATTTTTAGGAACATTTGTGTTCCCATTAATAGGCATGTTTTTTAATATTAAAAGTACATAAATTATAAACTATGCCATTTCATCGCAACATCTGAACAATATGGCTGCATGACCTCGATATTCTCGTGTGTTATAAATGTTGCTATTAATAGGCATGCTCCCGGACTGATTAACATCGTCTTGCATCTGCCTTTCTGTCATTACATCACACTGGTGAAATCTTTAAATAACTCATCAACGGAATAAAATATCAATATGATTTGGAAACCAATTTGTTTCCAGTGATACATTCCTCCAATATATAAATGAAAAATCACGTGAATATTCCATTCAGCAAAGATATTTCATCGCATTAATTTGTTTCAACTTCAGTTAGTACTAAAAGGTATGGCTAGAGAAAACGTTACTACAACAAATAAATTAATGTGAAATCTTACACGGCCTAGGGGAATTAGAGAAGGCGATATCTACCAAATAAGTTTGAAAAGGCACGTGGTTATGGCAGGTGAATGAGTTGTAGTCTGTGCCAGTCTAAATCCCCCAAATTTCCTTGGAAAATGTTAAGAGAGTAGCCTGGGATTATGATTTTTTAATTTACTTAATTTTTGCCAATTTGATTTTCCACCAATGGGTGTGGCCAGAGGTAAACAACGTATGCGCCTCACACACATTTGTAAAAAGTATAATGGTTCAGAGTTTTAGACTATGATTGGATTACTGTATCGTTTGCTTGACTAATCATTTTTAAACTCATTTTTAAGCTTAACTGATCTTTAAGCTGTTAAGACAAATGTTGATGTATTTGTCTACATGTTATTGACTTCAAACCTTCTAAAGCATGGGATGTGTTCGGAACTAAAGTTTTGTAAATGGTTTGTCCCATTAAAGAAAGTCTGTAGGCGAAATCGGCCAGTGTGGATGTCTCGAGAGATTTTGCGAGCTGTTCCGAAAAAGAACAAGTTGTGGGATTGTTATAAACAAAATGGGAATCCTGCGGGGCTTGCTAGGTATAAGGATCATGAAAAGTTCACAAAGGTATTGATAAGACTGTAAGAGATACTAAAGTACTTTTTGAAAAACGTTTGTCCAAAGAGGTTCAGATAAATCCGTTTCATTATTATGTACGTTCAAAGCAAAATACCAAGGGGGTTGTTGGTCTCCTTCAGGGTAATGATTGTGTTACTATCAATAGTGGTAAGGATATAGCTGAGATTTTCAATGACTACTTTGTGTCTGTTTTTACTAAGGAGTCCCTTGCTGATGATGTTGTGAAATATTTTAGTGTGCACTTTCCAGTATCCATTAAGAATGTTGATTTTTCAGTTGATGTTGTGCTTAAGAAGTTGAAGGGTTTAAATTCAAATAAAGCACCCAGTCTGGATGGCATACATCCTGCTATCTTACGAGAGTGTTCTGATGTTCGTTCTGTTCCCCAAAGTATTATCTTTTCAAAGTGCTTTGATGTTGGTGTTGTTCCGTGTGATTCGAGAATTGCTAATGTCACTCCTATTAAAGGGGAAAAAAAGGTAACCAAAAGTTTGCCCTGTAGCATAGGCCAGCGAATCTAACTAGTGTTGTGTGCAAGGTCATGAAGTCCATCGTTAAAGATGTTGTTCTGGATCATTTACTGGTCAATGGTTTGTTGAATTACCTAGGAAGTCTTGTATTTCTAATTTATTGGAGTTTCTTGATGATGCTACTAAACTAGCATTCCGGTCATAATGAGGATGTTATCTTAGTATTTAAATTTCCAAAAAAACATTTCATAAGGCTTCGTTAGGCAAGCTCATGATGAAAACAAGAGCGCGTGGTGTCGAGGGAAAGTGTGCCAGTTGGATCAATTCTTGTATACTTGACAGGTCACAAAGACTTGTTGTTAATGGTGAAATATCTCCATGGGAGAAGGCTACAACTGGTGTTCCTCAGGGTTCTGTAATAGGTCCGCGTCTTTTCTTAATCTTCATTAATGATATTGGTGTTTTTCTTGGCTCCAGGATTTGTAAATTTGCTGATGAAATAAGCTGTACAGGATTGTTGATGATGCTAGGGATTTTCCACTTTTGCAAAGTGATCTGGATAGGTTAAACGTGGAAGATGTCATTCAATGTTGATAAATGCAAAGTTATTCATTTTGGTCAGAGCAATTTGAGTTTTGATTACTGCATGAATGGTTTAAATCCTGGTTGTGTTGATCAAGAAAGGGATCTAAGTGTTGTCATTACTAGCAATCTAAAGCCTTCTAAACAGTGTGATTTAGCAGCTGCAAGGGCTAATAGGATGCTTTGTTTGATTAGAAGAAATTTTTGTTTTCTTGGTAGAGCGGTTGTTTTTAATTTGTATGAGCACTTAGTCAGGCCTCACCTTGAGTATGCTATTCAGACTTGGAGTCCCTTTTTATGAGAAGGATAAGTTAATTTTGGAGCAGGATTAGCGAAGAGCCACTAGACTTATTCCCGAAGTAAGGAATTTCTCTTATGAATCTAGGTTGCGAATTCTTGGTTTGACCACGCTTGAGTTGAGAAGAGTACGTGGCGACATTATTCAGGTTTTTAAATTCCTACCTGGTAGTGATGCTTTGACTTTGTTATTTCTTGATGTTTCAGCTAATCCTCATGTAACACAGTTTGAAGTTGACTAAAAAGTTTTCACGGATAGATATTAGGCGTTTAAACTTTTGATAAAAAGTTGTTAATGAGTGGAATGGCTTGCCTGAGTGGGTAGTTAGTTCCAATTCTGTTCACAATTTTAAAGTCAACATTGACACTGTAGTAAACATGGTAAAGGCACTGCTGAAAAATTTGGCCTGCAATTTTGAAGCAACAATTTAACCACATCACTCCACAAGATTAACTTTGCATCGTAACATTAAGGTATAAAGAGTTATATGCTCATAGTTGACTTCACCTTTCCCCAGCAGCAAAGATAAACAATGCCAGCGTTGATTACGATTACTACTTATATTACAAAGGTTTACCATTATTTTCAGATGTGCGTGACCATGTAGGTGTAATTAAAAATACCATGTAACACCAGTGGGAGTAGTTGTTATCTTGAAGGAGCTATGGAGAGGTGAAAATATATACAGTTTTGTGGTTTTGGAAACAAAACAGTATATAAACTTTTCTTGGACTGGTGTAAAAATAAATTCTCCCCCACCCCCTCACCCCCAGTTAAATTTGGCCCCCGGACCATATATATATATATATATATATATATATATATATATATATATATATATATATATATATATATATATATATATATATATATATATATATATATATATATATATATATATATATATATATATATATATATATATATATATATATATATATATATATATATATATATATATATATATATATATATATATATATATATATATATATATATATATATATATATATATATATATATATATATATATATATATATATATATATATATATATATATATATATATATATATATATATATATATATATATATATATATATATATATATATATATATATATATATATATATATATATATATATATATATATATATATATATATATATATATATATATATATATATATATATATATATATATATATATATATATATATATATATATATATATATATATATATATATATATATATATATATATATATATATATATATATATATATATATATATATATATATATATATATATATATATATATATATATATATATATATATATATATATATATATATATATATATATATATATATATATATATATATATATATATATATATATATATATATATATATATATATATATATATATATATATATATATATATATATATATATATATATATATATATATATATATATATATATATATATATATATATATATATATATATATATATATATATATATATATATATATATATATATATATATATATATATATATATATATATATATATATATATATATATATATATATATATATATATATATATATATATATATATATATATATATATATATATATATATATATATATATATATATTATATATATATATATATATATATATTTATGAGCTCCCACTTGGAATTTTAGTACTCCAATTACCTGAATAATCCGATAACAACAAAGAGTCCAGAGGCGTAGGCGGTAGGGGACGAGGAAAAACTTTCCCCTAAGCTGATTTCACCTTCTCGAATGCATAATCTCTTTCCAGATTGGGAGGTACTAAAAATTGAGAAATATTTTTTCATAACATTTCCTAAAAATTGAAGATTTCCCAATTAGCATCAAAGCTTGATGGAAACCTAATTTATCAAGGCAGTTTCTCGCTAACAACCGGTTAATTTGTTAGGGTTTTCTTCCTTTACGCCCATGAAGAGCGCGACCAATTGAATCACTTGAAAGTGGTGTCCAAGAAAATTTAAATACAAGACTCCACTTTAAATCTTCCAGCTGATACGATGAATGAAATAAAGTCCACCAGGATATAAATTATAAAAGTCACATAGATTTTCTATGTATCTCTATAATAAGGAAAGAAACTAGTTTTTAGAATGTAAGGTACGTGAGCAGATGGGCAAAGCATGTTTTCTTGTAATGTGCATCTTAACTTACAACTCATAAACAAAAATGCTTTCAATAATATAGAAGAAGGCAATTCATTTTCAAAAAATTACATAAAACAAAATGCCTTGGATCTGCAAGTATACGACATCTGCGAGGTCACTTTTCGACACACTGGTGAAATCTTTGAAATATAACCCATAAACGTAATAGTTTATATGAATATGGCTTCTACTTTTTAATATCTTCCTAATGGAATGAGATATTGAAGGCTGATTCTTAGATCTTTTATTTCCCCTTAAAACCTTCTTCCTTGTTTAGCCACTGAAATAATCCTTCAGATTTTTAACTTAGAAATAGAACGAAACAATTGTATCAAGTTAATTTGTAACAGCTCCTTTGGTTGTTTTGCCCTCTATTACTTAAAGGATTAAAACAAAGAGCACTTGAAGAGAAACAAAATGTTGAAAAAACTACTACAATATCTCATTCCGCGGAGATAATCAAGTTTTAAGTTCTGTCTTAGATGTGTAGAAATAACTGGTGAACTAAGTCTACTATGGAATGTTCGCACCCCCATCATCACTTTCTTAGCAACTGACAATGCTCTAAAGAAAATTAATTAAACTGGTTTTTACTACTTTTCCCCATAATTTTCTTCAGGTGGTAAATTAGAATTAACTTTACTAGATTCTGTTTTACCACTACACTTGATTTTGGTCATTTACACACAAATGATAGAGGACTTTAAACTTAAATAGCTTCCTTGCTGATATAAGATTAACTTGTTTGACCACTGAACTAAATCTTTTTAGCATGGACTGCATGATGGAGGTACTAACGAAGCCTTTGTGATTCACACGTGTCGAAACAATAAACTAATCCTATTAACAGTTTAAACAATCGCTTCTTATTTGGATTTCCTCTACATAAACACTTATGGCGTCTGAGGTGGACTGTGAAACTCTGTAATTCTCCATCCTTATTTTTTTTCAATCTGTCAAAATTTCGTGGTGTATGTTCGTGGTGTATGTTTTCTTAAAAGTAAATTTCAACAAAATGTCAGTCTCCTCTTTGAAAA
>JAIGNY010003850.1:27500-385000 GCA_020152595.1 Chiridota heheva
ATTTCTAACCAAATGAATGCAGTCTGATGACCTCAGGTCACATTTCCAACCAAGTAAATATAAAGGCCGAGAGCCGAAACTTCTGTACAAAAATTCGTGCTGCATTTATGGGCGCCATACCTGTTCCAGCATGGTTAACCATGTGAGGCCGGTGGACAGTGCATGCGTAACGGGCCGAGTGACTCCTAAATCCTGCGTGTTCCTTCCTTAGTGCATTGTGTACTCCGTCTCTAATTATGTAATCCAGAATCCTTCCCAGAGCTTTTCTGAATACTGGTAGTAAACAGTAAAGTCACCGCTCTTCATGTAGAGCATTCCTGTATGTCGCCTTTCTTGGGGATTCTGACAATTAGTCCCTTCTTCCATCCATTGGGTACTCTTTCCTCAATCCATACTTTGGTTCTCCACTTCTCCACATGTTCTGTCCAGGACATGCAATCTCGTGGCAGTAAAAGTGATTTAATGTAACTGACGTATTAAGAAAATATGTTTCAAGAAACCAGTACAATTTGTGAATAATGTGAATACCAGGAAAACAATACTACTAATGCAATTGGTCGAATTCAGATCACTCCATTAGAAAACCATCTCGACAAAAGATACATATTTTTATGAAATAAAAATGATTCGAAGCTTTAAGTTTAATCCAGCCTAAAGACATACTGCCAAAATTTTCCGATAAATATTTCCGAAATTCAGTTCTGATTAAATTGAGTTTTACTGTAGAACGATACTGTTAACTCCTTCCCGACAAACTGGTCGAACAAGAATCTACCCAACAAGACATACTTTATACGTTGAAATTCCTCCGAACTGGGAGAATTTTCCCGACAAACGGCATGATTTTCCTGACAGCAAATCATTTGTGGGGTCCGCCGTGGCGTAACATAAGGGGAGGAGGTGTTAGTAAAATCAAGTTAATATGCTTACGCCAGTTTATGTTTTTGTTTCTTCGCAAAAATACAAAATATGTTTAAAAATTTACTGGATAATACCATAGTTACCGCACGAGCTACCACTCTTTGTTGGCCGAGTACATATCTTTGTCGGGAAGAGATGTACTGTCAGTATGTCGGATGTACCTGTATTCTGGTATCAGAGTACATATCTCAGTCATCAGGTCATGCCCAACTCAGCTAGATATCCTCCCGACCGCCGACTCGGCATGGTGCTGACAACATCATACGTGGGCACTTAGTTGCGCAGAGCCGTAAAATAACGGATGTATATCAGAGATATATCTCAATAATGTCTAAATGGTCTAGGCTAGATATCAGAACTGATAATCATGGGCCATTTTCGGGTATGAAAAACTACAACATCTTCAGAAATCTTCTGGAGGCTATGCCTCCTATACTTTCACAGCCTGGAGCTTACCATCAATTACATTTCAGATTTTTATAGTGATTTTAAGCCACTTTGTACAAAAAAGAAATCTTCTGTCCAAGGTTTCACCAATGAGCCTTTTGAAATTTGTGTTGAATTAAATCTTTTTCCAGGCATCAAAAGCACGAAATATTCAGAGCTACCGGGGCTTCGAAGTCTTCGCCCCTGCGCCCCTATCAAGGCTTTGCTCATGAGCCCAAAAAATGTGTCCAAATTTTTTCAATTTTTAGGAGAAATGTTTTATCTGCCTGTTGAAAAATTGTAACCCAAATGCTTATCTGAATAGATTTTAACATAAGAATTCGAAATCGTGTTTTGTTCATAACTTACAATTTAGAACTTTGTGTTGATTTTAAACCATTTCCCAGGCATCAAAAGTAAAAGATCTTCAGAGCTTCGGCCCTTGGAGACCCAAAATTTTGTCCGAATTTTCTCAATTTTCATCAGAAATTTTTCCTCTGTCTGTTGAGAAAGTGTAAACCAAATGCTTATCTGAGTATTTCAACATTATCATTGTCCTCTTTTCATCACTAACATTTTGGAACTTTGTTTTGATTTTAAACTATTTTGGGGCATCAAAATCAGGAAATCTTTAAAGCTTCTGGGGCATCGCTCCACAACTAGACCTCATTCAATAGTCCAAGGCTTCGCGCATGAATTCCACAATTTTGCCTTAATTTCCTTTGTTTGCATGGGAGAATTTCTCCTCTGCCTGTTTAGAAATGATAACTCAAATGCTTCTTTTAGTAGATTTTAACATTAAAATTTGAAATTGTATTATTTTTGATCAATCAATTATTTTTAGTTTGTGTTAATTTTCAGCCATTTTGGAGAATCAAAAACAAGGAATCTGCAGAGCTTCCGGTGGCTTTGCTCCGTGGACCCAAACCAAAGCTTTACTTCTAGACCTCGCATGCAGGGGCTCATAAGTGTGCGCAGGTGTTACGCAGTATCATGTCTGGCACTTCTGTACTTAAAATATTTGCCGATGCCAATAGCTGAGAAGGAAGAAGGGAGGGGGGGGGGGTTCCAAATATATATATAGTTTTTAAATAAATGAATTTTTTTGTCGGGAAAGCTATTACACTCCCCCACCCTTTGCTCGAAATCATGTTACGGCCCCTGTCTGGGGATGCTGCACCCCTACACCCCCATTGTGATTTGTCCCTGATTTGCCCTTAGCAAAGTCAGTTATTTTAGAAGTGTATTTCTGTATCAGCTTCTTAAACTGAATTGGCTTGGCCTGATTACATTCATTTCTTCTTTTATAGTAATCACAACAATAAATAGATCCAAGTAAAATTCATCTAACATATTTTTTGTTATGTTTTCAATTCATGCATGAAAGTTGCTAAGTTACTATTGATATACCTTTGTAATTACACTCAGTATAGGGACTATTTTTTTTCTTGGAATAACACCTTTTATAAAAGCGTCGGAGATATAAAAAAAAAAAAAGAATTGCAGTTAATTCATTAACAAACGTATTAAAACATCATAGAATATGCTTGTAACTTTTCCCCTCCCCCCCTCCCACATAAATACATTTTCGGTACACAATACCGCTTATGCCCTAGGTTCTAATCCCCATATTTACACAACACTGTTGATCAATGATTACGCAATAGTTTAAGACATCACCTATAATTCGTTTATGTTAATTCATCTAAAGAAGACGACCATGCGGCACTCTTCTACTGAGTGGTGCAACACTAGGGTGGGAAGGGTAGGGCTTTAGGGGTCCATAGCAATGACACTGTGATAGGTCCATGTCTGGTATGGGCCGAAAGTGCTAGATTTACCACCCCGTCTGGCCCGGGGACTCTTGTTACACCACTTCTTCTCGAACTCCAATAATATAATATGGACCAAGAGCTTATATTTATATGCCCAAACTCTTGATACTCGTCCACAAAGTGGGAGAGTGGGGGATAGGTAAAAGGTACCTGAGCGAAATCATCCTGCGGAGATCCGGGATGGAAGCCCCTAATTTCAAGGTCTTTACCAGAATGTCCATCCTTGATCAAATAATCTAATTGCAGTCATGTGGCAGAAAATATTCAAAACTCACTGCTTTTTAACACAATTATCGAAATGATGTCACGAGCAGACGTGACTACTAGACAGGTATTACATAATTAATTTCAAATCTTTTACTAAGACTAAATCAAGTCTTTTATTAATTAATATTAAGAGAGGAAGCAGACTTGCTTTGGAAAATTTTCAAGATAAGAAACTGAAGTTTTTATTCAGATGTTGTATTATGTAAGACTGGGAGTTTGGTGCAGGGCATCTGGCGAATTTGTACAATGAACAGAATTAGCTAATTCTAAGACGTATTTTAGGAAGTCTGGTTTGCCTCTTATAGTTTAATCAAAGTACTGAGATTATCTTATCTTTAAACTAATTTTGCCAAGAATGTTCAGATTTAGCTTAATCACTTCGCATTTACCTCTTAATCACTTAATGAAGACATCTAAAATAAACCGTGGCAAGGCTTAAGACTTGTAAAACTTACTTGGCTGTATGATAGCAAATTTGTGTGAAGTGGCATAAACATTTCTTCGGGGTGTGGCAGCATATAAATTGTTAGCTATATCATATTGTGATTGACGTTGTGGTGGACACTCATCAATAAACAGATAAAGGACGGTGTCTGATAAAGAGACAAGCTCGGGTAATGTCCGGAGGTTTTGTAAGTCAAAGCGTCTATCGTGTAAGTTATATTTGTATATGATTATTATCAATTTGTTGGTATTGATAGAGTTCATATTATATTTCTGTAATTGGGTAGAAATTGAGTTAAATTGTCATAAGCTTAATTGAGTTTCGCAACCGGATATAAGTGTATAAGATAGATATGAAGTTTTACGAATTATGGTCACTAGTTTTTTCAAAATGTGTGAAAATATATTATATAAAAAATCAAACAAGTGGAGTTATAAATGAAATAAAACGCAATTGAAGGCTTGAGCTGTTTAAAGAGAAACATTATAAGAAGACATGGGCAAATTATGAGGTTGGTTGGTGTACCAAGGTTTATAACGTCCCAACAGACCTCCATCGAATTTTTACGTCGAGTATTTACGTCAAGACGCCCACGGCCGCTTCATAAACCAGTCGTGAAGCACTGGTTGGAGACCCACCGGGAATCGAAACCGGAATGCTAGATTTGAAAGCTGAAGCTTTACAGCACAGCCACGAAGGTGGGATAAATTAAGAAGCATAGGTGCAGATTACGGACAGGGCAAGAGAGCGACCCTTCCCCCCCCCCCCCCTCCTCCACTTCTTCCCCCTATGACATCCTGTGAGCAAAAGTATCGTTTCGCCCCGGCCTCAATTTTTTTTTTACAGAATGAAGGTCTAACAAATTAATTTTGACGAAAAGATTTCATTATTTATCAATTTTTTATCAGAAATCGTCAATTTTCGGAAATTCTTCTTCAATATTCGTAAAATGTTCATTATTTTCGTGAAATCTGTTTTAATTTTGGCAAAATTTTCTTCATTTTATTTAAATGGGATTGTCTATAGACAGACCCCCCAAATAGTTATAATGCATTTTTTAACGAGAATCTAAACCACATTCTTGGCAAAATTAATGATGAAAACAAACAATGCTTTCTAATGGGCGGTTTCAACATCAACATTTTAAAAGAATCCTCTTCTGAATTTTTGAACACTATCTATTCCACTGGTTACTATCCTGTAAGAACTAACCCTACGAGAGTAAGTGAAAGCTCTCTTAGCAGGTGTTATTATCATCGACTTAGCTGATCATTTCCCGATTTTCTGCAAAAGTGTAATACATCACACTAAAGGTATTAAAGGTCACAAACCTAGAAATAATTCTCAGCTTAATGTTAACAATTTTACTTGTAAAGTTGGTAGTGTGGACTGGAGCTTTGTGTATAATGAATATGATGTAAATAATGCTTATTGTGATAATTTGTCTGTACTATGATGAATGTTTTCCCTTTATTCAAGTTAAAAAAAGTAAACGTAAAATGAATTACATGAAGTCCATGAATTAAAATAAAATGGAACTCATGAATTACAAGTGGTATTTTTGCATCTATCAAAACCAAAAATAAACTTTCAAAAAGTGTATTTCTAACAAATCAAATCATCGTTTGTATCGTAAGAAATTAAATCACGCTATTCGCATAAATTAGCTAAGAAAAACGACTTCTCGTGGAAATTCAAAGAGTTACAACTGAATATCAATTAAAATCATTAAGGCCCGCATGGCTCACAAGTGATATAATAAATCACATTTATCAAATGTCCCAGTGTCGGTATCAATTAATTTTTTGGTCGTTATGGAAATAGACGAACATAATCAATATAATGCTTACTATCAGTGAAAGTGATGAGGGGACGGACACGGCAGGTCTCTGACACGTGACTTGACGGGCAAATGGGTTCTAATCAATGTGTGCTCCATGAGTAGCATCAGCCATCACGACAAGATACCCGACTAGGAGGGGGGGGAAGTGTAAAACGGAATAGGACCCGGAAAAAGGGGGTGTATTCCCTTGGCCCTGCTATGCCACCTGCGGTGTGATCTTGTTGTATATGTAGTTTAGTCACGTTAAACGCACAAGCGAAATTTGTAATTCCTCGTTAAAGTAGTCACGATAGAGCGGGGTCAAATTATCTACTGACAACCACTACTTGCACATACTGAGTTTAAAAAAAGTAAAATAAAATCGTCAAGGGCTAACCAAAGTAGTTAGGTATATACACGTATATTAAAATAAATGAACAGCTACATTTTTTCTTTTCAATCATCAATTAGCAAGAACTTTTATACATTCTGAGTGAAATAGTCAGTATATTTCAAAAATGAGCATGTTCAGTTTTAATGATAAGGCTAATAAAAAAATACGGATTTTTCTAAAAAAGGCGACAAAAAGGTGTTAGGGTAGTTCTTCAGATTTCTTATTTACGGGTTCAGTCTTTGAGAGTAGTCTTTTGGAGTATTGAACTGCTAATTGTCAATTATAGCTTTTCTTAATATACTAACTGGGGATTCCACCCCCACCCCCACCCCCTTTTATTTCTTTTGATTATCCCAAGTAATGAGTTTTTGTTTTACCCTAGGAAAATATCCCTATGAAAGTAATATATTAAGATAATAAATAATAAATTCGGGAGAAGGGGGGGGGGGAGGCAAACGGTAATTATAGGAATAGCGCTATACCCAGAGGAAAGGGGGAAAGCTGCCCCTGGAAAAAAATTACGTTTCCGTTAACCTAAAATTGT
Source organism: Chiridota heheva (assembly GCA_020152595.1). NCBI lineage: Eukaryota > Metazoa > Echinodermata > Holothuroidea > Apodida > Chiridotidae > Chiridota > Chiridota heheva. The sequence goes on from JAIGNY010003850.1 coordinate 34,155, forward strand.
AAAACTGAAGTAAACTTATTGCAAATTTTGATAAAATATTAGAAATTTTCCCAAGATTTAAAAATTGTCACGAACATTGAAGGAAATTTTCCGAAAATTGAAGAAAATGTCCTGAAAATTGAAGAAAATGTCCTGAAAATTGAATAAAATTTCCCGAAAATTCAATAAAATTTCTAAAAGATTTCCCGAAATTGGAGGAAATTGAAGAAAATTTCCTGAAAATCGAAAAAATGCCTACACAAATTTACCCCCCTCCCCCCCCCCCCCCTCCCCAAAAAAAAAATCCCTACGGGCAAATTTATCACCAAATTTTTTGGCCCATATTTAACATTAACAATTCATCATTACAGTTATTTCCCGAATATGTATACTATACTGGTATATTCCGCAGCTACTTACATTTCACTTTGGGAATTTCAACAGAGGGGGAGTTTCTCCCTGACCCATACTCCACTGTGCAGATACTGAGAATTTATCCCTTTTACATGATTTTCCCCCTCTCCAGAATTCTTTAAAAAGGCTATGCTGTTAACTGGGAGTATGGTAAGGCATTAAGGACACAACACTCCTTATTCGAAGCAACCTGCTCTTTGTCAAAAAAAATCAACGGTTTAGCATAAAAAAATGAGATGTCCGGACGTTTACACACAAATTTGCATATTAAGACCTAAATTCAACCTGAATGCTGCATGTTAGTGGTTCTACTGCCTTAACCATTTTAACGTTATCCACTACATTGCAGCACCATACATACATTGTGTAACACAATGACATGCCACAAGCTGTCCTAAAATTTCAAGCGATTTTGACAAGATTTGATAATTGTATAACAATTTAGCTCATTTTGCTTCTACCTGTTCACAGAGTTGTAACCACGTCATAATTTTGCAAGTCAAGTCCGGTCATAAGTCATTGTTGGCAAGTCAAGTCACACGTCATTTGCTCGCAAGTAAAGTCAAGTCATAGGTCATTTTCCGGCAAGTCTTGTCAAGTCACAAGTCAAACTAGAGGTGTTACGATTTTCTGCTTTGTATGAAGGTCCACAACGATTACAGAAGGAATATATCTAAATTACAAAAAATAATTCATGCAAAATATAAGATGTGTGGAAGACAGCTCAAAATTTGAAGTAATTCTTTAAACTTACTTCGTAAATCTTACTCATTAAAATCATAAGAAAGTCTACTACTGCTAGAATGTTTTGGGAAAGACTATAGACTTAAAAACTAAGGATTTACACCCAAAAAAATACCAAGAACGCCCTACATAGCAAATTTGCCTAAAATATGCAAATTGGGGTCTGAGATGTAAATGCTGTAAAATGGTCAATGTCTATAGCCAATCTTGATGATGTTTTTTGCTATCTATAGTTTTTAATGGGTTTGTAAAGCAATTTAGCAATAACGTTACCGCTACGCGCCCTATCTACATTAATCGACATGCTTTAAGGAGCAACAAATGATTATCGCACATGCCACAAATGAAAAAAACAATTGTGGTGCTTTTACAAATATTTCTGTACACCGGACCGAAAATAATTTCTTATGCTCGAATTTTGTGTACTCAAAAATCCTTAATGGGAGTCAGTGGTTGATTAATGTAAGCTATCTGGGTCATTTTTAATTGGGTGAACCTGAAAACCCCCTCCCACCCCTTTCTCTATCCCCATCTATATCCCTCTTTCGTGTCGCCACTTATATGACATACATATTGTAGTATTTGATGTCTGGATTTCAGGTGTGATGCCATGTGGGATTCAAGTGGTACAGGGGGGATGGCGTGTAGCTGTGTAGTGGAATGTCATGTTGATTGCATGTTGTGATGCAATATGGGCAAGCACGTAGTCAAGTGAGCCGCGGCCCCCTTTGCTGAATGTTCATTTTTTGCTTCTGAGTTTGTTTTAGTTTAAATTATTCGTCATAGAGGTCGGCTCCCCCTCCGTTCCCCCTCTTTCTTAAAATTCCTGACTACGTGCCTGCATATGGGTCATGTGGTGGAAAGATATCTGGATTGCATGTATGATTTCCTGTAGGGTGGGATGTAGCATGGGCTGGCATGTGGAACAGACAGAGGGTGGAATGGCATGTGGTACAGATGGTGGAAGGTGTGTTATTAGCTTCGAGGGGATTTGTATCGTTTTCGATATCTGGTTTTCTGATTGCATGATCGTCGAACTTGAAATTAGATCGTTCTGATTTTGCATAATCTGCACGTCAACTGCCACGAAAACAGGTGACATCTGCATAAAAAATATAAAAAACAGCAACAAAAATATACAAAAAGCAATGAAACAAGCAGACCACTGGCAAAAAGTGAAAAATAACGCAATTTACTTATACGTTATCTGGTTATTATCAATACTTCTGCGCCAAGGCACAAAACTCACATTATGACGTCGAATAAGAGAAAATCACTTCCTTGAGGAATGAACAATGATATTAAGCGATGATTGGTTAAACTTAAACAGATGTACTTGCTCTATTGCGCATTCTACAATGCGCATTCATCGCCAAGCTTTCTGGGCTTTGCGTAACGTCAACAGATCGTTTGTGATACCTTATAGTGAACTTCATATAAGACTCTATCTTGCAAAATGGGTCGATTTAATTCTAGTTTTTGCTGTTTTTCTTGTTTGTGCGCCTAAAGTTCTCCAAATGGGGACGAGGAGTACATAAGAGCCATGGCTAAGGGTGCCAGAACCACTAAGGCAATACATAACCAGGCATACGGGATCGAAGATGGACAGGGTGGCTGCTTTGCTTTCTGTGACAAGATCATCAAAAGGCGGGGAGTAGTGGTGAGTGATGTATTCAATATTAGTGATCAAATCTTTTATTCAATTGTTAGCGAAAACAAACTGACCAAGCATTGTTGTTCTTACTATAGACTCGGTTTTCGCTCGTTCAGAATAGTAAAGGCAGAATTGATCTTGCCAAGCTAATACATCTTACAAGCAAATAACATTTTTGTCAAAAAAGCTGTGTTAATTTGTATTGTGCTTGTTGGTGAAATTTGTAGTTCTACATTTAATTATGCAACAAAAGAAGGAATGTAGTAATGCATGTTTTTGATTTGTACTTCTAATGGCGAAAACGTGAAAAGTATTTCAACGAATTTTCATACCGTCCTAATGTTATAAATTTACATGCTAAATTTGCAATAAGCAACACCTTTATTACGTCATTCAAGTGTATATCACGCATTTACCTTCCCTTCACGCGTTCCAAAGCGGATCACACCACGCATAAAAGCAGTCGGGCGTTAAAATATGCGCTCAGTTTTGTCTCTAGAAATATTATTAGGCCTACGCGTTACAGCAGCTAATGCTTTCAAACAGAGTTGTAACCAAGTCATATTTTTGCAAGTCAAGTCACAAGTCATTTGTCCGCAAGTCAAGTCACAAGTCATTTGTCCGCAAGTTAAGTCAGGTCACAAGTCAACAAACTGTGGCTCGTAGTCCGACTCGAGTCCAAGTCAACGACTGAATTCAACAACTCTGCTTTCAACCCACTACATCTTTATTACGCGTCGTTACGCAGCAAGCTTAAAATCAATGTCACTCATATTACACTATTTGTGCATTTCACTTTGTTGCGCGTTTAACCCGGAGCTTCTTTATAGCGTTTTTGCGTACCAGACTTAGAATTTCTTTTGCGTCCCCACGGGGTTGTAGATTGATCTGGATGCAAATAAATACGAGTGTTAAAGGTAATGTAACTTGCTACGCATATCTTAAATATATCAGCCATTGAACTAAATCAAGGAGCGTTACTGCGCGTAATGCGTAATGCATTAGACGCAGTGTCTAATTGCGCATTTCTTCATGCAGTTTTTAGTTCGACGTGTAAAGTATATACGAAATAAAAACAGGCATACTCTGTAGCTTTTCTACTAGAATTTGTGTCGTACTCGCAGACTGCGCGTATATCGCGCGCTATTTTCAAACATCGTGGCGTGATACTTTTTGTTCTTTATCTTTTGCTGACACCGTCTTTTTCTTTCCATTGAAATAAATTTACTTATTGAATAAATGCGAGGGTGGCCGGTTTCAACTGCCATCTTGTGGTTGGGGTTTTTTCACATAGGTCCTAGGCCTACATATTTGTTTATATTTCTTTGCACCCTTGGATACAGTTTCATTATTTTGCTAATGCATATTCCGAGGGGCACATATGCACGGCCATACGTACTTGTCAGTCTGGTCTCGAATGTATTTCAGATCATTGATTATCCAAACAAGAGTATTTTCGAATTAGGGGATAGATGCGAATGCAGCCAGTCTCAAATTGTGCCATTTTAGGCCTGGAATAATGTACATTTATTATGCTTAATAAGTGTGTTAATATATGGAAAGTGTTGATCATCATCATTCTCCTAACGTACATCATGCTGGACTCAAATGTATTCGAAACCACATTTTAGCCTTTCAAAAGCTAGAAACCTAATTTACTAGTTATGAATTTCGTATAATCAGGGTGTGTGACGTCATTCGGCCTATATATTTTATATTGTGTCCAATTTTTAATGTACCGACATATCTGCTGCCCTTTCTTGGAACCAACATAGATGGAGGACGAACCAAAAAGTATCACGCTCAGAGGCATAGGAGTTTCGACTCTCGGCCTTCGGCCTATACGAAATAAAGGCCGAATGACGTCGCACACTCTGATATTATGCTAAGCTCTTTAAAGACACGCTTGTGATACAATGCTACATTACTTGCATATTCCTAATACACTTTGACGCAAACACATTGATGCTTTAACAATTTAGCACTTCAATTTAGCTCTATAGCTCAACATGACACAATCAGATATGGTAACTTAACTAATATTACCAGTGGAATAAAGTATTTTGGCGCCTGTGCTTCTTCCCTCCGTCCTCCCCCAAATGATAATACTGCAAAAAGCAATAAAAAGTGACAATAAAAAACAGTGCCGCCGAGAAGGGGGCAGAGGGAAAGTTAGTGAGAACGACTCACTGTGCATATTAGTGAGATAGACATCCACTCAGTATGCCCTACATGCTACACACTACTTGCAATACTGAGTGAGACAACCTAACACAAACTTCCATTGGGATTTTCACTTTGACCTATCATACGACCAACACTTTTAGAAATTATAATGGCAAAACCATTAAAAATAGAACTGACGAGCTACCAATTTGATGACAATTATATCGTAAACTTAATCCTTATATACAACAAAAATGAATAACTTTGAATAGTTTTCGGAGCTAATCGTTTACCTTGACAACTTTGTCCGTCTGACTCACGACGGGCGTACAAAAGTAGAGCACAGCTCAAGCCAGATTACACTGGCGAGTGTTAGTTTTCAGATATGCGCACTTACAATCTTCGTCGAGAGAAAACAAGTCACCAGCGCGAGAAAAAGTTTATATCACATATTACGATGGAGGAGCATGTTTGATATGCAATACGATATCATTTAAGCGAAATAAAGAAAAGTGGCAAAACGGTAAAAAGATATTTGGGAAAAGAATTTAGGCTTATAGCTTAGTCAATAATTGTTCTTCAGGCAGTTATTGCATATTTGTTTTAATGAATTTTATGTCCATGTCGTGAAGCTCAATACATAAGTGTAGGAACGGGGAGGGTAGGGGGAACGTGCTCCACACAAAAAATGGAATAAGCTGCCCCTTTTGAAAATGAAAACTTCACCTCTCTTACTAGCAAAGGTGCGAGAATTTGTGGCGGAATTGGCGAATACTTTTAAACAAATATTACAAAAGTGCCTTTTTAAAATGAATACTGCTTGGGCTCAGAAATTCTATCTACTGGGTGGGGGAGGGGAGAGGGGGGGATTTATTAAAAAAAAAATGAAACTAAGACGATAACTGTTTTTTTTCAATTAAATTGTAGACCTGTAACAAAATATTTCGTTAAAACAAAATTCATATATTTTGGCTCAGTAATTGCCATACTCCTCACCCCGGACCAATTCAGCCTCATGACGCATATCAACATGAAAAGTGGGCGGAATTTTTCTATCGAAAGTGGGGCAAAATCGAAAGTTTGGGGGGACAAAATCACGCTAAAATGCAAAAAATAATATTACAAAAGGTACAAATGCGGGAACAGTGTGTGTGTGGCGGGATGAGGGGGAAGGGGGGTGGTCTTCCTTTTAATTTTCCTCTCAAATACCGGCTGTGTACATGAACAACGGTGACCGATATGGTTACTATTCTCGTTTACATTCACCATGTGGCATATGTTACGTATTGTTGTTCATACTTTTAACATCCAAGCTTTGTTATCATTGGTACGCACACTAGTTGTTCGATTTAGTGGTGTTCGCCCGCGGATTCTTTTGACGCTTGGACGTTCGCAGTGTTTTCATTTAATTAAGTACAGACACTTCAAGGCTTTGTACAGTGAACCATCGAGGGGAAGGATCAGTGAAATGATTTCTTATTTTAACCAATTCACAACAGCCAATGAGGTTTAAAACGTAAGTGCCCATTAAGTTTATGTCTTTTTAAGTATGTGCATGCTTTTTTTTTACATAGTGGGACGAATTTTATAACTTATCTCAAGCCGTGCGTCGTCAATATTTGGTTACGTTATTATGTTGAGCAATGCAAACGTTTTCCACGTTGTAATTTGCACAACGACTTCTGACTGTGTACAGCCGATGCATATGGCTACAGTACACAGTCATATACTATGTGTATAGGCCTATATGTAAAAACTGGACCGTTATTTCGGAGCCGACACCATTTACTTCTACTAGGCGAAAATTCATACACCATAAAATTTTAAAACCTAATATTCACAGATAGCATTGAAGTCTGAGAAAACAGTTACCTTATTCATTACAGTTTACAAAGCCAAATTCCTGAGGAAATGAGCCTTTTTCCACACTTTCTTTGCTATTTGGTTGTTCACGGCTTCAGAAATAGAACGGTAGTTAGGTATCAGTGCGTATTTCGTACATGTTCGAGCGTATTCCATACGCTCTATCGCATGAGCGTATACGCTTAAACGCGCATGCGCTCTAAAGTAAAGACACGAGCATATGTTTAAAGAAGGGAACAGGCGCTAGGCTATCACGTCGTACGCTTTGCATTTTGATGTGTTATTGGATTTAAATTTTGTTTTAGCGACGCGCATCATTCATTGTTCATTTTCTGTTTTTTATAGGAAAAATTTCATAATTTTACGAAAGACTTTTGATAATTTATTCTTTGCGGAACACCAGAAGACACGTTCGACTACTGCTTTATTGATATTTTAGATTTAATAAATAAATTTTTGATATCGAAAATAGTTTTACGACCAGATCTGGTCGCAAAATTTTGTGGCCAAGTTTTGAAGGCCATTGACTTTTTCTTTATTGTGTGACACACGATTTTCAATGGGATTGCTTTCATGCCCTAATCCGGAAGATTAGGTCACTACGTGATTTGGGCATGATGATTTGTGCTAGGGGAAAGTAATTCCAAGGTCCAGAGCTCAAGGGTCCCCAATGTACCTGAGTATATTTTGGGGGAACCAAAAACGTAAATTGACCATAAAAACATAACTACAAGGGCAAAAACTGGCGAAAACCTATGCACGCATGACAATGGCGAAAAATATATTAAATAGACTAAAAACGGCTGAAGACCTTTTTTTTTTTGGCTTTTCAGAACTTACGAGATATAAGGGCCTCCCAAATGCTAGTTTGCCTGGGGCCCCACAAGACTCTCAGCGGCTCTAATAAAAGAACACGCAGCCCGTATATTTAATTTGTACAATGCCCGTGGAACCGGAAATTCCTTTTATAGCTGCGTTTATCTTTTAAGATGGTCCACCTATGTTTTTGTCTCATTGAACATCGTGACGTCGTTGTAAGGTATCTGTCGCTTTACACGTTCCACTGGAACTGATGCACTTTTTAATCTCAAAATTCTTCTCTAGGTGACACAAGCCAAAAAAAAACCTCGGAGGAGGTGACAATCTTCCCAAGCCTGATGTTTCTAAAGGGATGATGGATATCAAGCTTTCAAAGGCCAAGCAAGAAGCACCGCAATGTACACTCTTGATGTATTTTTAATGGAGTTTAACAGTAACAAAAATTGTAAATAAATTTTATTCAAGGAGATCCTTGGCCAACAATACAGTTAAAACTTCTCATAATAAAGATGCTAAGATACATGTGATCGTTGTTTATATATGTATTTTTTATGATAATGCATTTACATTTTATAAATTTGATCGCCTCAGGTGTACACTCCTACTCGTCAGCGCCAGTCTCCCATACACCACTCTCGCTCTACATTGGAATGTACTGCACTTTAAAAGTGTTATTCCATGCAAAGTGGGATTCGTTATGCTATCACATTTTATATATTTAAAAAATACTATCCTGTTAAATTCATGACATGTCCTTATTATTCACGATCATCCTATGCGTACCCTTAGGTCAATGAAAATGAGACTAAGTGCATGAAGTTGTTTTCTAGCCTTCTAATTCGTAATTTACAGTTACTTGTTCCAAAGTCGTGAATAGTAGGGTTCGGACCCTAATTAGGACCCTAACCCTAATTAACCTAACCCGAACCAGTAAATTACGAATAAGGAACCAGGAACCAACTTCACTCACCCAGTGAAACCTTCCGCTATCTCTAGTATGTATATAGTCCTGTTGAGTTAAAGTAACGATAACGCTTTTATGCATTAGCGACCTCGCTTTATAGATTGGTCAAAAATAAATGGAATAACAAATCATGATGGTCTACCATCGGATATATGTCAAGAGATGTTGTCATACTCCTTATGTTTTGAATAAGTTTTTTTTTTTATATAACAAAAATAAAGAATGTTTATTCTACTTGCAGGAAAAAAACACAGTGTTCGCCAAGAAAATCAATGGAGAGCCATCGCAGAGTCCAAACTAAATGCCACCAGGGAGAGAGAGGAAGAGCACAAAAAGAGGCGTGGCCTCTGGTCAAGAGTTAACCTCATCAAGAAGATGAAAACACGCAAAGAGAAGAGGCAGAACAAAAGCGACCATAAGGACCCACAGAGACCAGGCGAAACAGAGTTCACATGTTCGGACAGAGAGGCGGCTTCTGACAGGTCTTCTCCCACGTCTTCAGAAGTGTCTAGCTTCACTTCTGTGTCTAGCTTCACTTCTGTGTCTAGCTTCACTTCTGTGTCTAGTTTCACTTCTGTATCTAGCTTCACTTCTGTATCTAGCTTCACTTCTGTGTCTAGCTTCACTTCGGTGTCTAGCTTCACTTCTGTGTCTAGCTTCACTTCTGTGTCAAGCTTCACTTCTGTGTCTAGCTTCACTTATATGTCTAGCTTTACTTCTGTGTCTAGCTTCACTTCTGTGTCTAGCTTCACTTCTGTGTCTAGCTTTACTTCTGTGTCTAGCTTCACTTCTGTGTCTAGCTTAAACTCGGCCTCGTCTTCTAGGCGGTCTTCTCCTATCGCAAAAGACAAATTATTTCATTAAACGTTCACTCAGCGCCGGGAACACCAACAATCTTTCACAAGCAACCCCCATCACATGTTTAACAAATTTCAGGTTTTTCGACTTTATGTTCTGGTCACTTTGAAATACAAGATACACGATGCAAGCGTTAAGGTGCGATAACAATTAGTGATCGTTACCCTGATAGAGCATTCTTTTGACATGGGCTTTGTGATTCGCGGAGAGTGGCGCTTATGGACCATGGCACTAAGAACAAAATTTGACATTTCTGGGTCTGTGGCAGTGGCGCGAGTCCTTGAGGTCCGTGGAATTTACCCACTCTTCCTACTTTATTGTTACTCCATTGGTCCATAGGGTTCCACCCACCAGTCTCATTCGTTTTTGAGTCCCTGCTTATAATGCTCATAGTTTACCGTAGCAGTAATGATACATTGTACACTTATTACAATCTAGCAAATTGCTGTAACAGCTAGATGTGTGTCATTGTCAAACCATCACAGTACATCTCAATATGATGGTTATATCCATGTGCAAATCCAGTCCAAACTATTAATGTTCTTGCCATGTATGTTGTGCTTTACTCACTGCTCCATCACATCTGACTGCATGCCGGCCTGATGAGCATTTTCCTCGCCTGTGACTGTGACAGCCGGGTTTTTTTTAATTAATGAAAAATATAAATTAACAAAGAATACGAATAAAATAATATAGCCCAAATGAAATAAACAACAAAATAAACCAGTAGAAGAATGGATAAGTAACCAAATAAATTATTAAATGCGGAGAAATTATAAAATAAATGATTAGATAAATATCTAAATAAATAAAAATGAATGGTTGAATAAACAGATAGATAACAATAGAAATTATCAAACGAATAGATCAATAACAAAATGAATTATTCAATAAAGATAGGTTATAAAATAAATGCTTACATGAAAGAAAAACAGCAAAAGTCATTAAATAAATAGACAAGCAACAAAATGTATTATCAAATGGAAAGAGATAATAAAAAAACGATTAAATCTATAAATTATTCACAATATAAATGCTTGAATAAAGAGAAGGAAAAAAAGTAAATTATTAATTAAATGAATAGGTAAATGACATATTGTATGATTAAATGCAAAGATAATATAAGCAGATCATAAAGTGAAAAGATGATATAGATAAATAAGGAAATAAATGATTGAATAAACAGATAACAACACTATAAATAATTCAATGAAAAGATGAATAACATTAATCTAATAATGATAATAATACTAAAATATACTCAATCTAATAATAGGAAAAAACTAAAACATTTCAAATCTAATAATAAGAAATAAAACTAAAATACACTAAATCTAATTATAAGAAATAAAACTAAAATATAGTAAATCCAATAATAAAAATATCCTAAAACTAAAATACAACTAACTAATAATAAGAAATTAAAGTGAAATATACTAAATCTCATAATAAGAAATAAAACTTAAATGTACTAGATCTAATAGCAATGAATAAAACTAGAATATACTTAATCTAATAACAAGAAAACTAAAATATAATGTGAATAAAACTAAGATATAATAAATGAATTAATAAGAATTAAACATAAAATATAAAAATCTGATATTAAGAAATAAAACTAAAATATACCAAATCTGTTTATAAGAATTATAACCTAAATATGATAAATTAAATAACAAACAATAGTTTAAAACTAAAATACAATAACTTTAATAAAAAGAAATAAAACTGAAATACACTAAATCTAATAAGAAGAAATAAAACTAAAATATACTAAATCTAATAATAAGAAATAAATTGAAATATAATAAAACCAATAATAAGAAAATGAAAGTAATCTACAATATATACAATAATAAGAAATAAAAAGTAAAATACAAAAACTAACAATAAGAAATAAAACTAAAATATTATGATTCGAAAGATAGGAAATATAACTAAAACATGATAAATCAAATAATAAGAAATAAAACTAAAATATTATGATTCGAAAGATAGGAAATATAACTAAAACATGATAAATCAAATAATAAGAAATAAAACTAAAATATGATAAATCAAATTATAAGAAATGTTCTAAACTAAAATACAATAGTTCTAATAATAAGAAATTAAAGTTAATTAAATACAATAAGTCTAATAATAAGAAAAAAAGTCAAATATATTGAATTTAATAACAAAAAATAAATCAAAAAAATACTAAATTTCATAATAAGGAATAAAACTAAAACATACTAGATCTAATAGTAAGAAATCAAACTAAAATGTACTTCTTCTAATAACAAGAAAGCTAGAATATGATAAGAAATAAAACTAAAATACAATAAATCAAATAATAAGAAATAAAACCTAAAATATGATAAATCAAATAATAAGAAATAAAACTAAAATTTAATAAACCCAATAATAAAAAATAGCCTAAAACTAAAATACAATAACTCTAATAATAAGAAATAAACCTAAAATATAATAGATTCAAATAATAAGAAATGAAAGTAAAACATGATAAATCCAAAAAAGTAAATAGAAATAAAGATAAGATATGATAAATCAATAGAAAAATAACCTAAAACTAAAATACAATAACTTTAATAATAAGAGATGAAATCAAAATATTATGAAACTAATAGTAAGAAATTAAACTAATTATAATAAATCTAATAATAAGAAATTAGACTAAAACATACTCAATCTAATAATAAGAAATTAAACTATAATATAATTATCTCATCATAAGAAATAAAACTAAAACCTACTAAATCTAATGATAAGTAATACAACAATACAACTAAAACCTACTAAATAAAATAATAAGAAATAAAACTAAAATATAATCAATCTAATGAGAGAATAAACTAAAACGTACTTAATGTAATGATAAAAACTAAAGCTAAAATATAATAAATCTAATAACAAGAAATTAAACTACAACACACTAAATTTATGAATCAATTTTGAGGTAGAATTACTCATTATAACAAATGAAAGAAAAGTGACATCCTTTTTGTGCAAGAGTATATAGGAGTGCACGTAAACAATCAACATAAGTTTGCTTTGAATTCCCCTAGATCTTCCAGTTTTTAGCGAATGAAAATACCCCGATGGTGAGGCACAGTCCATTATGATTATATTGGTCAGTTGGTTGGCTGGGGTGATTAAACCTGGAATGATATGACAATTCAAAAATGCATGACGCATTTAATGGATTGCAATGCATGGCACATCGAATGGATTGTAGTGCATGACACGTTGAATGAATTGTAATGCATGACACATTGAGTGAATTGTAATGCATGACACATTGAGTGGAGTGTAATGCATGACACATTGAGCGGATTGTGATGCATGATACATTGAGCGAAATGTGATGCATGATACATTGAGTAGATTGCAATATATGATATATTGAATAGATTGTAATGCATTTGGGAATGACGAATGGCACTCTAAAATTGCTGGCACAATACATGTATGAACAGTCTTCAAATGAACATCATTATAAGACATTGCCCGCACAGTCAAACGAAATGAATCAAAAGATGAAATTGGTCAGTGGCTCACTCAAGTAACCGCTTATTGGTTTTTTAAGCACATGACTCATGTGAGTTTGTGTTTGCGGTTTTTCAACAAGATTTACATGGTACAGTTGCATAAAATACACCGGCTCTATAGAGGTGTAGTAGCTAGCAAGGGTTGTATATGTTACCTTAATTCTGAATTACAAAGCATGTGGAGAGGTCAGTGATGGTACAACCATGCCAACTCCCTGGTACAACATCATTGAGAACATCACAATCAAATTTTGATGACCAACGCCCAGTCAGAGACTGAACGAAAACACAGAGATATCGGCAGTGCACTGTGTCTCCATTAGTAGCCTACATCAATTAAACCAATGCTTCTCCAAGACTACATCAGTTATTAGGAGTAAACATCCAAATTGATTGTATACCGTATGTTCGTATCAGTCTCAGTCATTATTTGGGGGCAAATTGGAGATAAATGGAGTAATGTTGCAATGAGAGGCTTTAAGTTCTACGTAGTTTGAAACTGCATGCAGTGATGCTGTTTAAATCATTTGACCTCTAGAGGAAATGACACCCAGTGGTGTCATCTTTGCATGGGGGCCCGTGGGAATTTTGGTGATGGACCATGTAACACACATATCACAGTGTCATGCTGACTCTCAAATCTTAAGCTTTGTTCGGGGCCCGTGGGGTTTATCCACTTTCCCACTCTATGGTTGGGACGCTGATCATTGACACCTGAAGTGAGTTGATCCAATACAGCCAGTATGGCACAAGGGATGAATTTTACTGCACGTGGCTGAAAATAAATATCCATTGAGCAATGCACTAGAGATATTCTAAATGCATTGGGATAGAACAAAATCCAGTCTGATAAAGACGAAAAGAAGCATTGCTATGAAGAAACAAAAAAATCAAAATCATTATAAGAAAATCAATGCTGTAGAAAAATCGAAAATGACAACAACAAAAAAAGTGTTCTAGAAAAAGAATAAAAAATGGAAGATAAACAAAAGTAAAAACTATAGATTTTTTTTTTTTTTGTCGATTCGTTAATTAGAAAGAATGCAATCGGCGGCCCTTTATATCACAAATCGAAGCAAATGTTTGGCGCAAGTTATCAGGGAAACAGGAAAATATGGCACTTCCAAAAGGGTGATTTAAAAGCTTGCTACCATATTCTCATGACAAGTGACGCTGCAAAACATACAAGCGGCCTAAATTTCTTTCCACCAAATGTTCCTTAATCAGTAAATGATGAAAACGGAAAGGTATAGAATTGGCACTTGCATACAAACTTAATTGAATTGATGTTTTTTGTTTTGTGTATCTAAGTATGTTTTTCTTTTGTTTTTAAATGGGACCAGAAGAGATGAATTTCATATTATTGTTGCTTCATTGTTTATGGTATAACCCATGTACATCAGGTATTACGTGCAAACTTTTGGTTCATTTTAAAAATCATGCTGTTGCTCATTTGGATTCGTTGTTTCCCGGTGCTGAGTGAATTTTTACAAATCAAGAAAAGCAAATGAAAAAATGTATATAAACAAATTACAAAGATAAATATCAATATACAAGGAGATTTTCAGACATAAACTATTAACTTTGTGCAATAAATACAATCTTACTGTAAAACCTACAATATCTTGCTTTAGTAAAACTAAAAAAAGAAACATTTATATCGTCTTAAAAACATACAAGGAAATCATGATATAGATGAATACAGATGAAGACATCTGATTAAGTAATAAAATATTGATATATGTCTGAGTATAAAATGCAATGTGAAGATACTAAGAAGTCTACTGAAATTATACACATGAAGATATGATTAATTTTGTTTGTGTTTTTCTGTAATTTTTTTGTGAAGCACATCCCCATTGGACAGATAGTCCTTGGTTAACGGTTTCCCCACCCTCTATTGAATGTTATACACCTTTTATTACCTTTATATGCAAGTTAAAATGCAAGATATATGCAACTAGAGGGGCAAATTCCCCTTTGTCCCTCGTCAAGGTTCGGTGTGCATTCTCCCCTAAGCAAGCGGGTCCCCGCAAACCATAAATTTTGAGTCGGAAAACATGTTTGTTTGTTTTTCTTTTAAAACTTCTTGGCTCATCCAATATTGTTAGAGTGATATTCAATGCAATTCGCGCCCAAAATTATCACGTGTCTTTTAGGATCACAATCCCACCTTGGTTCGGAAACCATGCAACAACCATATGTGGGATTACCGGGGCAAGGGACATTTCCCCTCAATATTTTCCGAATTTGTGTAAGTATAGGCAAAGTTGATTTTCCGACTTCCTCCCCCCCTTACCACACACACACTCACGTTCGGTTGGCAAATTCTGGGTACTTTAAAATCTGCGATGGCGACCTGTTCAGGGAGAGTCATATACTCTCATCCGCTTGCGTCATTGAAACCGGGAATAGGCACCGGCTCTATGAGCCTTCTGGCTATTCATGGCTAGCTCAGATTGGCCTTTTTTTTTACATTTTTCGTTGGGGTTTGATCTGAAATTGCAGTCTAGGAAATTTGTGTTATCTCTATTTATCCTTATGAAAATTAAAACAAGTTCTGATTAAATCCCGTTACAGAGTTATGAACAAAATAAGCTGAGGATCACACACACACGCGCGCGCGCACATACACCATCACACGCACACACACACTCACACACACACACATACACCCTCTCACACACACACACACTTCGAAAGTTTCCTACACCCCTAGCTGAAATGCATTCGTCGAAATGTAGCCCGCTCGGAATTTTTAGTTGAATTCGTTGATTTAGTCGACTTAGTTGATTTTTAATCTTCCTATTCAAGCATATAATGTCTTTTTTCAGCTGGACTTGAAATGCAATTATTTGTTAAAACCAATTGCTTTCATCGAAATTATTGCGGCAGAAAATTAAAGCAATTGATTATAAAATATTCAGCTGTTTCGCCGGTAATGGATTGTGCAGACTATCTTGTGTATTTACACCTGGAAATAAAAATAAAAAGGCGGGAAAACGATCAGTTTCCTACAGATTTTTGCTTCACTCTTGATTTCCAATTGAATATGAATAATTAAAACAGCTTTTTGCTACTTAAGTATTCAATAGAAATAATTACACAGCTGATTTTATTGTTCACACCAAAGGGACTGTACGTGCACGAAAAGTGTGTTCAAATATTCTAGAGACTATCTAATAATACGCCCCTATTGAGTGCTCCTTTTCATACCAGAATCAGCCCTTAAACACAATTGTATTGTTGTCTTGATATTTTCACGATTTCTGCACCAAATTTCAAAATTAAACCAAGTAAGAAGGCATAAATATCAAAATAGAACCTTGTGATGTTTAAATATGACAAAATTCCATCTTTCTTCAAGTACTTGGGAGGTATTACATAATGCATGAGCAAGACGTTGATTGAATGTCCTTCGATGGCTGGATGGTGCTCAAATGGTATATGTCAAATTGAGCACGTCCGTGCTTCAAGAGGCGGATTGTGGCAATGAAATAATTTTCCGTTATTTTGACCATTTATGTTTTATTTGGATAATTCACAAATGTCAACATTTAAAACTTTGTTTCTATCAATTTAAACCGGGCACAAAGAATGTAGCATAACTTTTTCGCATGAGCATTTTTACCCATTCTTTCGCCTCTTGTTTGGAAGGTCATTGAACTGTTGAACTTGATATGTCCGCACTTTCGGACGAAGACATAAAAATATTCTCTATAGTAAAAAGTTGTTCTTTAGAGCATGTTTCACCCATAGGTGTATAAGCCGGGAGAAAGAGGGGGCAGGGGTAATTACTGTCAAAGCTGCAAGAACTGGTGGCATATCCGCACTCTTTTAAAAGAAATATCACAAAAGTGCCCCTTTCAAAATGAAGTGCTTCTTTTACTTTGTTGTTTTGGGCCCACTAATTATATCTACAGACTGGGAGACATATGTATATGACTTAAGAAGTTTCCCCTAGAGGTCGTTCAACCCCAACCAACCCCCTTTCCCCTCCCACACACACACTTTTCGAAACTTTTCTACAACCCTGGTTTGACCCTTAAAGGTATGTGGACCCTTTCAATATTTTTTGAAAGAGTTTTAAGAATTTTAAATCTCAGGCAGTCAGGAGATTGGTTTAAGATGTGAAAACGCCCTCTTATTCTAAGAGAGATGGTTCCTCCACTTTTTATTATGGTAAGAAAAAATGGATACAAAAACTCCTTTAAAGTAAACTTTTCCCTTCAAATAATATGGGAATTGTTAATGAACCTTATTTACTTTTTATTTGACTCGTACGCTCTCTTATAGAATATGTAGGTTAGCTCACCGTTACCACAATTTGTGATAGGTCAAAAGAAGTGACTGGTGGGCCATTTGCACACATATAAAAATATAAAAAACCCTGTACAGACATAGATCTACTTCAAATCTAATGTATATGACAATTCATAATAAAGTTTAACGATAGGACGGTAAATGTATAGGGTTCTTGGTCACAAAACGTTCATTCAAGGAACCTTTTTTTTTTGGTCCCGTAATTTGGGTCCCTTTTCTGACTGTTCGCGATACATAATCAACTTACCGAAAGTATAATATCTATTTATTTTTAAAAAATGAAATAAATTTATGTTTTTCTTCTGATTGTTATCATATTTTGAAAACAAGGCCTGTAGAGTCTATGAGTAACAATTAAAGGATTAGTCCAGTGGTCAAGCATGTCCATCTTATATGAAAGAAGACTTCAAAAGTAACAAAATGGTGAAGAAAGCATTTAACAATCTTAAACCGTTAAAGGAATAATTCAGTGGTCAAACATGTCCATCTATTTGAAAAAAGACTTTAAAAGAAACAAAATGGTGAAGAAAGCATTCAACAATCTTATTCCGTTAAAGGAATAATTCAGTGGTCAAGCATGTCCATCTTATATAAAAGAAAACTTCGAAAGTAACAAAATGGTGAAGAAAGCATTCAACAACCTTATTCCGTTAAAGGATTAGTTCAGTGGTCAAACATGTCCATCTTATATGAAAGAGGACTTCAAAAGAAACAAAATGATGAAAAAAGAGTTTAAAAATCTTATTCCGTTAAAGAGATATTAAAGTTAAAATGTGTGTATCATTTAGAGCCGCAACCAGGATTTGATTTGGAAGAGGGGGTGGGGATTAAGGGTGCATCTGAAATGATATGATTTAAGCAAAAAGGGGTGTCTTCAGTGGCGTAAATTTAGGACAGGGTGCCCCTGGCCCAAACTGGGGTTGCCCCTAAATGAAGGAATCTGTGGCGCTTAAGGCCCCTGGTGAGGTCTAGCTCTGGCAATAGACATTTTGGTAGCTATCTGAAGGTCATTTTTCAATAGTTGTTTTAAAAAAGGAAAGACTCTTGGTGGGGCCAGGGACAAAAGCCCCCGAAAGCTCTCATAAATAGGCCATTTTGGTAGCTATTTCAGATTTCAAATTCATTTTCTAAGTTTCATAAAAAATAAAAAGAATGAGCAGCCTGGTTCTGTAGGCACCGACAGCGACATGGTTCCTTTAGACAGGGTGCCCCCGGTTTTGGTCGGACAAGTTTTGGTCGGACAAGGCCGCGAAATTACGTCACAAGGTGCGTTGTCAGCCGTAGGCCCTAACAAGAAAACTTTTCACTAAGGTCAAGGAAAGTGAACAGGGCCCGGTTAATATCAAGGGACAAAGTTCATCTGAATTTGTGATCAGTAGACGATAGCTATCTAAACATTGCAATTTTCAAAATAATTCTCGTCTATCATTTGACAAAAAAGCTTGCGCTTCACCTGCGAAACGTATGGCATTAGGCCAACAGGTCGTATGGATCTTTCGATCATGCTATTTTGGGAGTTGATCATTTACACCACATATGACTCAACAAGGTGGCAATGTGGAAGTAAAGATGAACAATGCTTAACAACTGAAAGAAGACAACAAGAAAAAGGATGATGAAAAAGCTTTGTTTCGAGGCTTTACTATTCAATAATTCTTATTTTTATTTTGAGATGGAGAATTATACAATATTTGCAAGTTCGTTCCTTTTTTCCAATCCAATGTTTGTAATTCTTTTGTGTTGTTAAAGGACGCACAAAGTCTAGAGACAGTCATACATGATAGAAGGTAAAAGTCTTCAATAACAACACTAGTACTTTTTTACTAGCATCTAAATTCCATTCGTTTTGCTCAATTTGGCTTGAAAATGTGTGTGCGTTGACCACTTTAACTCAGTAAGGTCACATTTTTTTTTATTATAAACGAAGTTTGTAACTACAAAATGTCATTGAGTGACTTTTACATAACTGCATAAAGAACACATTTTTCATAAGATTTCAAAAACATGAGGTATGCAAAGAAATAGATAGCATTTTTTTTTCTAAGCTCAGTATGTGACATAACTTCCTTTTAAATTAATTTGAAAATAAGCTTCTCCCTTGGAAATGGATTTAGATACTTAAAAGATATAAACAAGTATTTATACATTTTCATGGGAAATACAAAATGTTTGTAATTAGCTTGAAATAAGGATTGAATTTGTCTGACCATGGATATATTACTGGGACAACTTCGTGTTCTTGTCTTTGATATAAAAGGATGACAATCCAAAAACAGTCCCCATCGGGAGATCTCCCAATTGGGAGAATATGACATGCGCAGTGAATGAATTTTAAACTACCGCTAAAATATTCAGCTGTTTAAATATAAATTTACTTTCTTGAAATATAATATTTCATATGATAATGGTTAAGCAAAGAACGGTGTGGCCTATAAGATTCGAAATTAGAATTTTGTGATTTATGAGAGCATGCCTATCAATTTATAACACACAATAATATTGAAGTCATGCAGCCATATTGTTTAGTCTGGAAGCATGCCTATCAATAGGAACATTTATAACACACAAGAAAATTGAAGTCCTGCAGCCATATTGTTCAGATGTTGCAATAAAATGTCATAGTTTCTAATTTATGTACTTGAAATATTAAAAATCATTGTGTTGAAAAACATTTGAATTTTCAAAATGGCCGTTTTGCACTTAAAAGCCTAGCTCTATTGTCTATTTTATCTAATATTTCGAAAACGGCATGGTGAACATATCAAATGTGAGTGGAAAAGTTGTAGCCATGACAGTAGTGAAGATGTTTTCATAAGTTTTAAGTTTCCCATAGCGAAGATATTTTCCCCAGACGTATTTCAAATTTGAAAATGTAACGTTAGGATAGCAAAGGATCATGGGAAATATCACAAAATGGCTAGTTCCATGTAGCAAAATGTTCCCATTGATAGGAAGATTGATATTCCCATTTATAGGCACGCTACCCGACTTTTCAGTATGAATAGGCCTAAGACTATTTGTTATAAATAAATATTTTAAAATCTGCCGGCTGGACTGAGACTAAAACTACTGATTTTAGGTAATCATTTTAAAACTATCTGGTAAAAGTCTAATTTCCGCTGGTAAGATTGTAGAAAATAATGTAATTTTGCAGTTGCATCATTCAATACAATTTGAATACTGCGCAAGCTTTGTAGTTTATCACCTTGCATGTCTTGGTCTCAGGTTTTCAAGATTTGACAGTAGTAGGCAATATTCCACCCTCTAAAGTTTTATTACTGATAGCGCACCAGTATAATAATAAGGATTGGAAAATTAATTAAAGACAGAAATCACCAATATCCGATGACGCTATTCGAATTATACATACATAACATACATCAGCTTTTTACACAATTTTAGGCCACAAATTATTTTGAGCTTTCCTTGGGCTGCTCTATCTCAATCCACCGCACATGCGACCTTTTCACAAAATTAAGTTAATGTAATGATAAATGTCCCCGTTTGAAGATAGCCTAGACATGCATAATTGACGGAGAATTCCATTGCAAAAGCGGGGCATAATAAAAAGAACATCGAATTTTTCAAAATAAATTGTTATTGAATAAATTAATCATCAGAAAGTGTGGCATATAGTTTACCGCCATTCCCAAGATTTTACGTCCCTGTCACTGATTTTCCTTCTTTTTTTATTCCTTTCTTTCTATCTCTATCTTCCTATTATTATTTCATATTATTTTATTTCTCATCTTGCTTTTTTTATTTTTGCGAATCCGTTTTGAAGGGGAGGGGGTGCGTCCGCACCGGGGCCTGTCATTTGTGTAGAAACGACTGAAATCAGACTAACTGTGATATCACACTCTCAGATTACTTAAAAACTTTATGCATTTTATCATATTTTATCCTGCAATTTTGTGGCCACAAAACATTGGATATGCCAGGAAAGAAGCGAAACAGAATTTAGTAAGTGTAATTATAAGTTACCACCTGCTTGAAGAAAAATAATTTCAATAGTAAAAAAAGTTAAATCCATTTTTTTTTAAAGGTGCGATATCGGCATGAGGATATTCAGTGACAATGTTTTGATTGGATGAAATTTCAGCAATTGCTATTCGCGCCTCTTTTGATCATATTGCCAGAAAGCGTGACGTCATTCGGCCTATATTTCATATAGGCCGAAGGCCGAGAGTCGAAACTCCTATACCTACAGTGTAACAAAATCGTGATACTTTTTTAAGTCAACCACCCATGTTGGTTCCAAGTGAGGGCAGTAGAGAGTCAAGCATTTCAAAAATAGAACATACCAAAGAAATGTGTAAATTAAATATTCTAGGGAAATTGTTGATTTAATTTTTTTTTACAACCATTTAATTTTTATCTTTACTTTGTATGCACTTTTAGTTCAATAAGCCAATAATTTTATAAGTCATTAATATAACAACTTTGATTTTGACGTCATCCATGGAACAAGTGCGAAAAAAATTGACAAACCATGCACATAATGTAGATACTTTTCGCGATACCGGTACGGTACAGTACGATGCCAATGTGTTTATTACTCATTGTTTTACGTCTGAACTTGGCAGATTGAAAGGTTAAAGCATTTAAAAATAATTACTGCCTAACCTTACCGAAGTCGTTATGCATTACACCTAGGTCCTAGCCTAGTTGGTGAGATCGGCCAACAGAATAGGCCTATTTAACGAATAACGTTAGCGATGGGCCGGCCCTAGCCACCTGTACACCCCCGGTCCCGTAGTAATTGTAGTCTGCCTGTTTTTACTCTATAAAAGCTAGGCGTACGCAGTCAGACATCTGTGATCCTAAATATTTTACAATGTAATATTAATTAAGGTGGATCTAGGCCTAGTTATTGAAATACAGTTTAGGCTCGGGATTATCGGGTAGTATGAAAAAGGTTGAAGAATTCAAGTTGCCAACTTAACCTATTCAAATTCAGACCTAGCCGTTAGGCCTACAAAAAAGGCTACATTCTTTTTAGTTATGGATTCGAATCATCTATCATCGTTCGGCCATAATTTCTTTCACTTTAACCCGTTTCTGTGTGCTGACATTGTAGGATTGCTGTTGTTTACTGGTCTGCGGCCTCACGAACGCCACCAGTAATGTCAAAAAGTGTATTGTGGGATATGACTAATAACTACATTCTTGCAAGACTACATGCAAGTTAGAACTTTACTAACATTAACAAGAATTTAGGCTATAACTTGCTTCAAATTAGCTGCCCAAACCTGCTTAATTCGCCTGGTGATTTGTTGTGTATACTGCTTGAATTTAAACAAAACTTGGCAAAGAATTCATGGATACTAGAAATGAAATAACCCATATTTGTAAAGGGAACATTATTTATGCCAAACAAGGTGAAGGCAAATAACACACACTAGCTCTATGATACATGCAATCATTGTTACAGTTGGGCTCATTTTGTCAGCAAAAGCTATTAACTCTTATTATCAGTTTATGTGGTTCAACCCAATGATTTGGTAGTTTGCCATACCCATCTCAAATCTATTAACTTTGTGGTGTTGAAGGGAACACATTAAACACTTAAATAATTTAATTGTGTGTAGGGTAAAGAAAGAATAATTTGTAAATAATACAGGAGATATACATCAATTAACTTAAATAACTGGTACAGGTTACATGAAATGGTGTGTAAATTCAGGTTTTTAAAAACAGATCAACACATTATTCTGCCATTAACTTCTAAAAATCATTCCTATAAATTTCCATGTACTCTTATGATAGAGGAATTGGGACTTCATTGTTGAGGTAACAAATTTACAAAAGAATAAGTAACAAGCTTTGACATCACAATTTTGATTATCTGCATTGATCACCTGTATAAATTTAACTTTAACAACTGGTAATCAACTTTACAAACATTCCTGACAGTTTCCTTATGAGACATCTTCTGTGGATGAACGTTCTCCCATAAGTCCTCCACTTATCACTACAGCTTTAGCTGAAATCAGCAAACTTTGTGAAGTGATGTTGATGTAGGTATAGATATACCACAGTATGTTATTATTTCACAATATGAGTTTTTAAGAAAGATACAGACATCAACTAAATCTTTGGTTCTTCCTATGCAGTCTAACAACTATAGATCTCAATGGTTGTAAAGTGTGGCTTATATTCAACTGAGTTAGGCCTAGTAAAAGACAGTGTGATTTTTCATGTCTGTTTATTGCAAATAAAAGCCTGGTCTGCTGGTTTTCATGTTGAATTTTTCACTTGGGGTTTGTCTTTTTTTGGTTAGGCAGACAAAATTTTATGTATAAAAACTTGAGATAAGCCTAGTAAAAGACTGATTTTTCATGTCTGTTTACTGCAAATAAAATCCTGGTCTGCTGGTTTTCATGTTGAATTTTCACTTGGGGTTTGTGTCTTTTTATGGTTAGGCAGACAAAATTGTTTGTATGAAAAGGGTACACTAAAATTACCATGTCATATCCTCACAACCTGATTATAGTACATTCCACTACCAAGAAAAATCATTATACATGTGCCTAGAGTCAGAAAACATTTGGGCAGGGTATTGTATACCACAAAATGATATACAGGTATTTAGCTAACCAATATCTGGCACAAAATTAATTTACATTGCAAAAAATAGTCATACTCTGTAGTACAGTCAATGATTTTTAACAATCATACAACATAAAAGCTGGAATACTATTGCACTGTAATAATTTGTTCATTGGATACCAAAGCAAAAACAAATGAGAGCAGGACTAAAGATTGCCTATCAATGAGAAGAGAAATTGCATGAAGCAAAATTCTCTCAAGTGAAGCTTTCTTATCTTCCCAACTTGAGAGCTTGAAAAACTTTTGAAACAAATTGAAAGCAACTTTAATAAGTAATACACAGAATAAAAAATGCAGACTGCAATACAACATATAGGCCTATTCCAAAGAGTTTTATGATTATTTTTTAATTTAAACTTTATGAATTTAGGGTTTGCATTTGTTGGTAAATGATATTGAACAGAAAAATGTGAATGAAAGTGAAAACTTAATAGTTTATTAAAATAGAAATAAAAGTAATAAGTGAGTAATTTGATCTACTGTATCTCTACCTATCTAAACAAGTTGTCACTTAACTTACTTTTACTTTGTTTTATACACACCTATCTGCCAGTTGGTCAGTTTGTTTAGACATTGTTTGATGGGTATTTTGTTGATAACCAACTATAAAACTAATTAGACCTAGGCCTATATTGGTCTCATGCCTACCCACCCTAGGTAACAATTGTAATGCTGCGTCTCAAGCATGGCCTTTTTATCATGACAGACATTTACAAGTCAATACCATGGTAATGTACATAGTCCTAGCGTTATGCTACCAAATTGCAAGTGCATGGTTTCACACAATGTAGGCCTAAGTTACACTAACATTACTGTAGCTTGGCAAGGCAACACAATGGCCCAAGATTACCCCGGCAGCGCTTTGTGAAAGCAATAAATCGTTACATACATGTCTGAATAAAATACGATTTGATAAGCAACTTATTGTTGTTCCTAAATCAAAACTAAAATTATTGCCCATATTTGTCAGCGTTTACGTCGGTCAGTTAAGGTTTAACTTAAACTAACGCGGTACATACGTTAGCTAGCTTCAGACTGTTCGACAACAACTGGCACAATTAAAATAGCGCATTATTTTAGGTTTACCGAAATTGTTCAAGACATCTACTAGTTTTAATTATTTATTCTTTATCAGAAAGGTTGTTCGCGTAGTATTTTTCTTAAAATATATTTATCAGTTAGGCCTAAGTTCGTGCGATACATGCCTGTCTACAATCTAACGCTGCGTTAAAGTTTTGTCGTTCTGCATGTACTGTAAAAAGAAAACGTTGTTTTTGTGTTCTTACTAGAAATAAAAGAACGTTAATCTTAGCTAGAAATACAAGTTATGATTAAAACTAATATAAATATAATTAATTTTTGATATTAAAGAATTTCAATTTTTATTTTTTTGGTTAAATTTGCAGTTTGCCTATTTTCTATTGACTCCAATTTTCAATGTATCGACATATCTACTGCCCTCAGTTGGAACCAATATTGGTGGAAGAGAACTAAAAAGTATCACGCACTGAGGTATAGGAGTTTCGACTCTCGGCCTTCGGCCTATACGTAGTATAGGGCGAATGACGTCACGCTCTCTGATATTGCGCACCATGTTAATAAATACAGCGACATACCACATATACATACCGTACTACAACGTACATGTATACCTAGCATTTCGGTAGATTCCCCTCTTCTGGAGAAAAATTGTTTTCTAGCGAAGAGGGGAAAACTTAAGTAAATTATGTAACTTCCGGATTTCCATTTACAAGTGCTCTGACCTACGGTTTTTAAATAGCTTATATGCGGTCATTGTATGTGCGAAGTGACCAGGCTGCCTTGTGTGCATACCTGTTTGTGCAATGGGCATTCTCTTTCTTGTTTGGTATTGGATGGTAGCTGCGTTACTTCAATAATTTCCAGCGTAAACAGGCCAGAATTTGTAAGTTTGTCATTAAACATCTCCTAAACGGCGTGGTGAATGTCCATTTGGGAACCGGATCATTCGTAGATTAATTAGTATTGATTTTGAAAATGCAAAAATGAAATTGACCTACTTGGTTATAAAATTTCTAGAACCCATACAAGTTCTGTGCCATAGCGTTACGCTGTTTTGTTAGAGAAATCATGGGTAATCTTCATAAAGGTGTCTGGGATTTTCCTCTCTTCGGGGGAAAATGATTTTCTCCATAAGAGGAGAATCTCCTGAACTACCTAGTTTTCGTATACACACTGTGTAGGCATATGCGCTTCTTTATCACAAGTGAACAATTGTAAAACGTTGATGACGTGAAAAAGTACACGGCACGTACTTACTGAATCGTCATTGCGAGTTGTTATGAACGATAGCGCCTCTTTAGATGCATTAACTATTATCTGCCGTGGCCCCCAAGTCGTGACTGGTCTAGTATTGTAACTCCATGCTCAAAATCCGCCATCTTTTAATTAAGAACTATATTTTATATTTGATTAAATGAAGAGAATATTGACTTCAAATTAAGTGCTATTTATTGAAGGTTGTATTTTAATGGTTACTATGCTACAATCAATTTCAGTAAGGCTAATTATAGAAATCTGTCGCTATTGTTTTTATTCGCAAAAATAAACTGGCAACCTTGAGGAATGTAGACGAAAACTTCCGGTGCCAATCCAATGTTTTAATAGCCAGGTCTAGAAAATGATATAAAGAATGGTATCATTTAGACATTTTTACTGCTTCATAAACATAATAGAGAAAATATTTATTATACCAAAATATTTTTGGAAGAGTCACAAAGAGATATTGAAGGAGAATAATATTATTTGAAATTTGAAATGAACGAGGCTAGTCTCGCCGGATGTAGTGAGATAAACGCCTCATTCGGTAGCTCGAGGCACTACATGCTAGGCAGTACTTGCAGTACTTGTATAGCAACGTGACCATGTAGTGGCTACAGCGTATAATAGGGGCCTACTAACTACTAATGTTGACTACACCGGATGCGGTTATGAAACTTAAAGAGCTAAGTTAACAGGTTGAGAAATTGTTAGCGACCATCACGTGCACACTGTAATTTTGCATAATGTAAAATTCGACATGAGTAGAACTTATTTCAGGAGAACCAAGTTGCAGATCGTCTTTACTTATTGTATCTATTCTATTTTATTATAATGATCAAATTAAAACCTACATAACTTTGTTCTGTTTCTTTAAGGGTCGTGTCTAGCCTTTTGTTTTTGAGGGGATTAAGCCCCCTCTTTCCTTCCTCCCCTCCCAATATATATATATATATATATATATATTAAAGAAAACACTAAATGTTCAGATTAGGGAGGACAGAGGCGTAGGAGTTAGGGCCCATGAAAGTGATTTTATTTCCCGGTTGCATACGTGCTTTATTTTGATGAAAGTGTGAAATTATTAACATAAAATTGAAGAAAAAGGAGTAAAATTGTTGGAAATTTTGTTCGATTGTCGCAAAACTTTCTGAGAATTTCTCGAATTGACAGCTTGCTTAAGTATTACGATATTAAAATCTATTAAAATCATCAATGTAGCAAAACATTTTGTCAAAGTCTGGTAACGCTTTCACCATTTTACAGTTTCAAATCTCAGGCATCAATATGCAAACTTATATGCAAATCTGTGATGTGTTACAGGGTATTTTCTTTTTTAAATCCTTTGTTCACCCAACGTCTATCATAATCATTTGACTCCTTAATGTTCTATTGTTGGGTTCCGAGCCGTTACTTATTGGCTATCCAATTGCAACACTTTTACATTGTCAAACAATTGCGAAAATAAGCTTAAAAAAAATATGAAACACGAAAACCAGTCTTTAATCTGTTTAATTAACAATTGACTCTTTCATTGAATTTATTGATACTGTTATATATTGTTAATTAATCAAGGAAACACCCACCACAAGTGTTCGTCCCGCACAAGTAAACAACCGATTCATGCTTAAAAAAGCGTATGATTAAGAAGGATCTGTTGTTTAAAGATATATCATTTACTCTTTTTTTTATCGAATAAACATACTGCCCTAAAACCACGCGTAGAAACAATTACGTCAGCAAATTAGTCACGGCTTGTATTATGTTTCCAATTTTAGAATTAGGCAATTCAACGGATGAATTTTTAGTTCGTTATTCATCGGCTTTCTTCAATGGCGATTTAAAAATCCATACCCGTAAATGCACTTCCGTCATCTGTTTTGGTAAGACTAAACTAGAAGATGGTCTTCCCTTCCTATTTGAAGGGGTGGGGAGGAAGGGAGGGGAGTCTACATACTTTGGTATAATGATCTGTACTTTGCAAACCTTTAAAACTTTTGGTTTGCTTATAATTTTCAAATAATGATGTACCTTTCCCACTATTTAGAATTGTGTACATTTCTAAACCATACTCTGTATTTATACATACATACATACATACATACATATATATATATATATATATATATATATATATATATATATATATATATATATATATATATATATATATATATATATATATATATATATATATATATATATATATATATATATATATATATATATATATATATATATATATATATATATATATTTATATATATATATATATATATATATATATATATATATATATATATATATATATTTATATATATATATATATATATATATATATATATATATAGTTATATATATATAGTTATATATATATAGTTATATATATATAGTTATATATATATAGTTATATATATATAGTTATATATATATATATATATATATATATATATATATATATATATATATATATATATACATCTATAAATATATATATATGTATATATATATATATATATATATATATATATATATATATATATATATATATATATATATATATATATATATATATATATATATATATATATACATATATAAATATATATATATATATATATATATATATATATATATATATATATATATACATATATATATATATATATATATATATATATATATATATATATATATATATTATCAATTATTGGTCGTATTATGAACTTTTGCTTTGTTTGAACTTATTTTATGACTTTCTGTGACGTACACCTGCGACGGGTGCGTGCTGCCATAGCAAAAACACCAGAACGGGTGGGGCAGGTGGGGTATATGATTCACTAATAATTTGGTTGATCATAGTATTTCTTATCAAATCTTTAATTAAGATTAGATTAAAGAGGCAAGATCAAATCAATGTATAATTTTGAATGTTCATAAAGACAAATTAGACAAAATGGATATTGCGAAAATTAGAAACTTCATTAGTTTGGCAAATGGCTCAGGAATGTCAACATTTGGCAGATTCAGTGAAAACGATATTGAGTGATTTTAGATCTTAGGGTCTATGTGAAATTGGTTAATATATTAAGTCACAATTATAATTCATTATAATTTTGAAAAATAATCTTTACTTGCTTCAGCTGATGCCAAAAGGTGAATGTTCAGATGTTAGTCAATTGTCAGTCTATGGCAGTATGACAATATGTTATATGAAGCAATGGTTTTCTTCAAATAATGCCCAATATCATTCAAGGATTTTAAGTGCCAAAAGCCAGGAGATTGCAATTCCTGGGATCAATTAAAACAAATATTTCTTGGGGAGGTTCCGTCTTCTTTCCCCACCAATCTGAAACTCTTTACGGCCCCCTGCATAGCTGTGCATAGGGTGGAGCTACGGGTATACCTTCATATCTCCAATGATTTTACTTTTTTGACTCGAGTCGGACTGGGATGCATAGGGGTCCGCGATCTTTGGTGCCATCAAATTGCAGGAGATGGGCCCTGGGATGATAAAGGGTGAGGGACCATTGTTCCATTGGTATAATGGCACCATGGCCATACGCCAGTCCAACCCTGACTCGTACAAAATGTTATTGTTTTTCATTATTGCTACCCATAAACTATTCTGGCTCTTATGATGGATTAATTCAGGGTCAAAAAAGTTAACCCCAAATGACAGATATGAAATAAGAACTTAAAAGAAACAAATTGGCAGATTGGTGAAGAAAGCATTTGTTAATCCCTTAACAGGTAAATTGTAAAGTAGATATTTAAGTTTATATGCATTTGTGTAGAAACGATTGAAATCAGGCTTGTTGTAACATCACTTCCTCAGATTCCTCAAAAGTATTTATGTAATATATTATACTTTTTCCCGTGATTCTATGGCTTAGATATCAATGGATATTTCAGAAAAGTAGTAAAACAGAACCTAGTAAGGATAATTTACCACCTGAAGAAAGTTTGACCTTTCAAATAGTAAAATAGTTCAATCTATTTTCTATACAATACATTCATAGTTGTAAAGAATGTTAGGATGACGGTGCCAACTTTCTAAAGTAACATAACATAACATAACAAGATTACGGGCTAAGAAAGGTTACTCATCCCATAGAAAGCTTACACTAACTCCACCACCACAAAAAAAAAACACACACAAAAACCAGACGCCCAGAGTTAAGTAAAGAAGTTATCAATGTTGACTTTGAAATTGTGAACTGAATTTGAGCCAACTACTCACTCTAGTAAACCATTCCACTCATTAACTAACTGACTAAATAGACTTATTACTTCAGTCATTTCTACACAAATGAGACAAAATTGTAAAGTTGAATATACTTTATTGAAGTAGTTGCTTCACCATTTTGTTTCTAATACAGTAATAAAGGATTAGTTCTGTTGTGTCAAGCAAGTTCATCTTATATACACTCTTAGAAGAAAGAAAAAAGTTCTTCCAGCTTCTCAGTGGAACCTATATAAGGTTCTTT
The DNA here is from genome assembly GCA_020152595.1 of Chiridota heheva. Taxonomy (NCBI): domain Eukaryota; kingdom Metazoa; phylum Echinodermata; class Holothuroidea; order Apodida; family Chiridotidae; genus Chiridota; species Chiridota heheva. The sequence goes on from JAIGNY010003850.1 coordinate 64,890, forward strand.
TCAGAACCCTGAGGTGCTTTGAGAGGTAGAAGGATTCTTTCTGGTTGGTCAGGGTTCATTGTGGAACCTAGGTTTCTTCGGTTTCTAAGGATTCTTTACAATTTTCTATAATTTTTTAAAAAGCATCAGACAGTCAGACGTAATTGACAAATTATTTCTTGAATGTTTTGACCTTAAGAGCGAAGAAATCGATTGAAATACTATTTCACATATACACTTGTTTCGATAAATAATAAGTTTGTGATAATAAAAGTGCAGTATTTTCAGATAAATTTTGTTTCGAGTATTGACTATAAAATGTTTGATCCCGTAAAAAGGCAAAAATAAAACAAAACGCATTCTTAACATAGATACCTTGTATAAATTTAGAATTTTATCTCAGCCAAATCCCATATCAAGGAAAAAATATTCTACAATTTTGGAGAAAACTTAAGTTGGAATTACAGTTTCTAACACAAACTTTGAACTTTTCACATAATGCTAACATTGAACAATGTTACAATGATTAGGATATCAGCCAATCAATGAACGTTTAAATGCCTATTGCCCCTAACGTCCGCAAAATAAATATATAAAGGTGTTGAGGCCGCGCGCGGTCATCTACCTACTGTGGTGTAGCGGTAATCATACCTGTCTACAGACCACGAGGCCCCGGGTTCAATCCTGGGGCGGGTAGACACGCCAGTGCGCCAAAACTGCTTATCAAAGGCCGTGGACATTGACTTGGTTGTCGATGTTATGTCTGTCCGTACGTCGTACCTGTGTTCTCGTCCGGGTCGTATTAAGCGTTTCGTGATAGCATTTGTACTATCATAACCGAATACGCAGGCGACGACCCCGTCATTGTAATTGTGTGTTCAACTCTCTCTCTCTCTCTCTCTCGCGATCATAATCTACCTACTGTGGTGTAGCGGTTATCATACCTGTCTACAGACCACGAGGCCCCGGGTTCAATCTTGGGGCGGGTAGACACGCCAGTGCACCAAAACTACTTATCAAAGGCCGTGGACATGACTTGGTTGTCGATGTTATGTCTGTCCGTACGTCGTACCTGTGTTCTCCTCCGGGTCGTATTAAGCGTTTCGTGATAGCATTTGTACTATCATAACCGAATACGCAGGCGACGACCCCGTCATTGTAATTGTGTGTTCAACTCTCTCTCTCTCGCGCGGTCATAATATACCTACTGTGGTGTAGCAGTTATCATACCTGTCTACACACCACGAGGCCCCGGGTTCAATCCTGGGGTGGGTAGACACGCCAGTGCACCACAACTGGTTATCAAAGGCCGTGGACATTGACTTGGTTGTCGATGTTATGTCTGTCCGTACGTCGTACCTGTGTTCTCGTCCGGGTCGTATTAAGCGTTTCGTGATAGCATTTGTACTATCATAACCAAATACGCAGGCGACGACCCCGTCATTGTAATTGTGTGTTCAACTCTCTCTCTCGCGCGGTCATGGCGATGGGGACGCCAGTGCACCACAACTGGTTATCAAAGGCCGTGGACATTGATTTGGTTGTCGATGTTATGTCTGTCCGTACGTCGTACCTGTGTTCTCGTCCGGGTCGTATTAAGCGTTTCGTGATAGCATTTGTACTATCATAACCGGATACGCAGGCGACGACCTCGTCATTGTAATTGTGTGTTCAACTCTCTCTCTCTCTCTCTCTCTCGCGGTGGGGGTTATCTACCTACTGTGGTGTAGCGGTTATAATACATGTCTACAGACCACGAGGTCCTGGGTTCAAGCCTGGGTTGGGTAGACACGCCAGTGCACCACAACTGGTTATCAAAGGCCATGGATATTGACTTGGTTGTCGATGTCATGTCCGTCCGTACGTCGTATCTGTTTTCTCGTCCGGGTCGTATTAAGCGTTTCGTGATAGCATTGTTACCGATGTCATGTCCGTCCGTACGTCGTATCTGTTTTCTCGTCCGGGTCGTATTAAGCGTTTCGTGATAGCATTGTTACTATCATAACTGATTACGCAGGTGACGACCCCGTCATTGTAATTGTGTGTTCACTCGTCGTCGCGCGGTGGGAATTTTTCAATGAGATATTAAGGAATAATCCGGTGAAATTTTGATTTATGTGATAGAGGACTAATTAAAAAAAAAACCATACACTGGGAAAAACCATGTTGATATCTTGTTCTGCTGAGGAGTTATTGCACTTCCAACTGTTCAAAGATATCACCAGTGTATGGAAAAGTCACCTTGTTGTGTAAAGTGTATTGTCATAATTTTACATTCATGACAATTTTTACGTATTTCTTTTAATAGAATTACCGCTTTCTAAATTATTGGAATTTTTTGTTCAATTATTGAGTATGCACTAATTACTCATACAGATGCTTTGCGCATCTGCTTATGACATGTGCCTTACACTTTAAAGAAAATTAATATTTTTTGTTGAACTTATACATCTGTACATAGCCTGCTAGCTAAAAGTACATTTTTTCACAAATTGTTTAAGCAGTGTGGTGATAAGTAGATTTACATAAAAGCGATTATATGTAGAAATACTTAAAGTCTTGCTTACTATGATATTAACCTAAGCTGTATTGTCATGTTGACCAATTCGGTACTCGAGTTTTTCACCTGCTCATGTCTTTACATTAACTAATATTCCATAGTCAGGTCAGATAGGTGCGTTTCAATATTTTGACTTCTGTTTTTTAAGTGTTGGTGCAATCATCAAATATTAATTAATTTCGCGATGTTATAAAGACGCAGTGCCTTGAATCACTGGTGTTCATTTTCAAGAGTGTTAGACCCAGTTGAAAATGGCGTTTTATTCAATAAATTTAATTGTAGTTATCTTAATGTGTTTCTGCGTGAAATTCCCCGTGGCTACAGGGACTGGTCCATTATTCGCTACCAAAACTGGTTACGATATATCAATGGATAGCACCGAAAGGCACATTAGAAATTTGAATTGACTGAACTGGCAAAAACCGTTCATGAATGGGATGACGTCAAAGGGTGTATTCCCAAAGGAGTGTATGCTGTATATCGTCACGGTGCACGATATACCGGTGTCAAAAGTTCCGAGAGTTTTAAAAAGCTTATGGACAAAATTACAAATTTCAACTTAAATCCTCGTTTTGAATATTATAAAAATGAGACTTTCGTTGTGTCTAAGACTAAATCAGATCGACTTGCGGGTGCGGGAATTGAAGAGATGCACAGCTTAGGAAGTAGACTTAAATCTAGATATTCTCCTCTCATGACTTTTAAAGAATCCACATTTCTGAAGCATTTTGGTTTCCAAAGCGTTGATATGATTCGCACAAGATCAAGTGCCGAAAGTTACATCGAAGGGATGGTAGGGCCCGATCGTCAATGTAAGTTTGGATCCTTAGCGAATAATACAATGTCAGTGTCGTGTGTAGGGAAAGGATACCCTCAGGACCCTCAGGAGGACGGCGAGATATACGTCAGAAAGCTAAGTGAAGATCGCTTACTATGGGCCTGTGAAGTCTGTGAACGGTGGCTGAAAGATGTTGAAGATGACCATAAACGGTCTCTTCATCATTTTTTTGTTTTCCTTTACGGACCTACGGTGCGTAATGTTCTGGTTAACGTGCGGAGGCGACTAGGGAACGGAGATGAAGATTTTCCTTTAACTTTGGGTAATATGAGTATTTTATGTTCTTATTTTGTTATACTTTGAATAAATTTTAACGGTAGAGTTGGCCAAGGACCTAGCCAATGGGGGTGCACATCACAGATGTTCCTAGCGTTATGCTTACTAGTATATATATAAAGAAAGGTAGGACTCTTTCTAACGCGACTTTCGAACCGTATATGAAAATTCCTTTTTTTTGACCCCTCGCGAATCTTAATTACACTTTTTTACGCTACTCACACTTGCTGGAGACTCCCTTCTTCGTGTATAAGCTACGGTATTTGTTAGGGTTTTTTCCAATAAGATGTACAAACAATGGATATTCTACCAAATTACCGTCAAGACAGTCTATCCGCCCAACAATTTGCTGCAAACTAAAGAAACGTTGCGATGACGTCATGAAGAAGCAGCTTTTCATTGACGTCATCGCAAGGTTTCTTTAGTTTGCAGCAAATTGTTGGGCGGATAGACTGTCTTGACGGTAATTTGATAGAAAATGCATCGTTTGTACATCGGTACATCTAATCGGAAAATAATTAACAAATACCGTGGTATATACACGAAGAAGGGAGTCTCCAGCAAATGTGGGTAGAGTAAAATAGTGTAATTAAGATTCGCGAGTGGTCAAAAAAAAAAAAGAATTTTCATATACGGCTCGAAATTCGCGTTAGAAAGAGTCCTATACTAGTAAGCATAACGCTAGGAACACCTGTGGTGCACATTCCCCCTTGTCTCAAAAAAAAAAAAATAGTCACACAAAAAGAAAGAAAAAGACAAGATAAATCATAGGTATTAAAGCAGTAAAGTGTTACATTGGTGAAATCTATTTCACTACAGTTTGAGCAATTACTTTATTTTGGGACAATTTTCTTCAATTTTCGGAAACGTTTCTTTAATTTTCGTGAAATTTATTGCATTTTCGGGGAATTTTCGGGATTTTTTTTTTTTTTTGGACAATTTTCTGCAATTTTGGGAAATATTTTCAATTTTCAGGAAATTTCGTTCATTTTCGGAGAATTTTCTTCAATTTCTAGAAAATATTGCTAATTTTGTCTATAATTCAGCTAGATTGTTCTTTAGTTTTACCTATTTTTTCTTTAGGTTTACCTAATATTTTGATTTGATGTTAATAGTTTCCAAATTTTATCCTGCCAAGTATTCAGCCGGGAAGGTAAAATCTTCCTACGCCTCTGGTTACATTCCAAAATCGTGTGGTTAATGGCACCATTGGTAACGTTTAAAGAAAAGTGTAATATTTTATCACAGCTGTCTTCCAAATGTGCGCCTCCCCCCCTCCCCTTAGAATCGAATCGTCAGATCTGCTACGTGGCGTAGTACCGGTAACAAAACTTCAACCCAACGAAATACATCCCTGTAAACGTATTGTTACTATATGATAACACTGAATGTTTCTTTCAGTTTTTGTTGTAAATAATGTTCTTCATTCAAAGTAATCTACACTGTGGCTGACTAGAGACTATTGAAATTAGTGTAAATTGGGATGTGGAAGAATATTTGCCGATTTTTCTAGTTCAGTTGTATTGACTTGACTCAAGACTTAAACAAAGATGCACTCAGTGTATTAACTTACACTTTGATAGAAGTTGAGAACATTTTTTTCCCCCATACCTGCATGGTGTATACGGGGGTATATAATTGTAGGTTAATAAGATGCAAATTTATGCAAATTAGGGTTTGAATATTCAGTATGTTGGAAAATTCTAATTTGCATATGCAATTGCCCGTTCGTTGAGTAATTAGCGGGCCACTTGCATATGCAAATGAGCCTTGTCAGTCGATCAGAAACATCTATGTTTATTAGAGACAAATTACCGGGCAGTAGAGGTGATAGAATTCCCATTAAATGTTGCTGCTAATCGAAAAATCTTCTGCAATATTTGGGAAATGTTGCCAAACTTTCAATGATTTTAACAAATTTCCCATAATGTTACCAACTTTACTCTAAACATTTCCCAATTTGACCTCCCAACCGGGAAGTAAGCATACAAAGTATCAGTTTTTCCAGGAAAATTTAATTCATTTCGAGCAATTGTCTTTTAATTGTCGGTAAATTTCTTCCATTCTCGGGAATTTGTCGTCGATTTTCGGAAAATAGGAAATGTCAAATTCTTCAAAAATTGTCAATAATTTCAACAATTTTTCTTCAGTTTTTCCAATTTCTTTTCAATTTATGTCACATGTCCAAGTTTAACCTCCCAAACAGGAAGAAAGTATACAACCGAGGTGAAATCTTCTCAGGTGCCAGCTCCCTCAAAAAAGTTCCTCATTTTGAGCAATTTCTTTCCTTTTCAGGCAATTTTTGGCAATTTTTTTGAATTTTTTTTAAAAGATACTACCGTCAATTTTCGGAAACTTTTCTTCAAGTCTTCAAAAATGTCCAATAATTTTTTTCTTTTCAATTTTATGTTAATGATTTCTCAATTAAACCTCTCAAATGGGTAAAAGGCATCCAGCCGGAAAGGTGAAATGGGATGTATCGTATTTTCAGGCCATCGGTAAATCTTATAATTTACACCCTGTCAAAATGGTCTACTAACGCGCCTGTCCCGTCACCCCCACCCCCTCCCTCCCTTCTTTCAATGTTGCTATAAAACCAACCAATTTGATTTGTTATTTCCATCCGTCCCATTTAAAGATATCCTCCAAATATATGTTATTTGGCAGCCTTAAGTTAGATCATTCTTGCCCCGTATATTAATTCATAATTAAGTCATCACAGGGGCGGAGTGCGTTCAAAATATCTGGGGGCTTATGAGATCAGTTGACATGTGATAACAATATTTTCGGGGGAGGGAGAGCTAATTAGGTCAAAGTATAACGTAATAACACATGTTCACCTAAAATTGAAACCCCAGCACTCCCCCCCCCCCTTTACCCCGCTCCGCCGCCCCTGCATCAAAAATATCCCACCCTTGACAGCTTGAACCATATATGTCTACTTTTACAGAGAATTAGTTCAAGATTGCGAATTTTACATTTTGTTTTAATTTGCCCCGACATGAATACTGATGAAGTCGGCATGCTATATGGGACCATCTATTATCCTTACTTTTACCAACATCATCATAACAAGTTTGATTTCAATCTGACATGTGGAAATATGAGCATTAGCCACAATTTTACAGTTAAACAGTTTTACATGTCTTTTTCATTAATACACATAATATCACCGCCAAAATAATGTTTCATAAACGGACCAGGAAACATCCATATACCAAGTATGACATAATTACACTACGCCACTATTGAGATGTCATCAACTTATTAAAGCTCTATGGGCAAGTACACACATTTTTCTGTTCAACCATGTACATTAAAAAACATAAATTATGAGTTTTTAGGAGTGCTAGACCGAAAAGTGAGGGCAAAGGTCACTTAAATATGCATATTAACCTGAAATGACTATACCGTTGCGTGCTAGATAATCATTACAATTTTGGGGACCAATCAAAAATACGCTCTTCTCAAAGTTTGAACATTGTTTTTGTATATATTGTTTTTGCGAATTTTACAGACCTATACAGATCGATAAACTTTATGCCTCCATAACCGACAGTCGATGTGAGGGCAAAGGTCACTTGACTATTCATATTAACCTGAAAATAATTATACTGTTGCGTGCTAGATAATCATTCGATTTTGGGGACATATTAAAAATACGCCCTTCTCAAAGTTTTAACATTTTTTAAAATATATTTTGGAAAAATCTAATGTATGAAGAGAAAAACACCTCAAAATGCTTTTGTTTTGCTTTGCATTCTCCACTTTCAGATTGGTTGGGTGTATGATGATAAAGATCAGACCCTCTTGATCAGAATGATCTTCCCATTTCCAAAGAGAAATGACAGAGAGTTGAAAAACAATGGATTTACGTTTGAAAATATACAGTTCATACATCACAAGAGTAACACACAAATTTGCATACTTGTCCATATTTGCAAAAAATCTTCAAAAAGATTAAAAATTACTAATTTCTAACGGATTTTGATGAATTATTTTGCCTTCAATGTGTTTAGAGGATTTTAAATCAATTTAGCTAATGTTGCCTCTACCTGTCCATATACAGTATCTTTAACAGAATTGAATATTTAGCTCCGCCTGCTAATTACTATTCATGACTTCGTCCCAAATATGGAACGCCAAAACGTTTGTTATACTTGTTCCTTAACCAGTGGCGGCGCTATACGGGGACATTTGCCCCGCACGAGATCGCATTGTCTCCACTTGCGCTCCAGAAAAATTTGTGAAGTGACAATATTTTGTCAGATTCATAGGCTTTTGCCCCTCGCTTGTCCCCCATGAACAAAATCCTGGTGCCTCCACTGTCCTCAAAAGGTGTTTCATCAGGGATTGTAACTCGCGTCTTTAATAGACTGAATTGCTGTTAATTTTAGAAACATGCTATCATTTTATTCGTAAAACCAAAGGTTCTAAAAGAATTCGATAGCCGAAATACAATTGAGAACAAGATTTGTTTTAAAATAGATGAGTCTGAAAATTGATTAATAACATAAACAGTCTATCGCCATTTAGAAAATCTATCGCGAATAAAATGTGGCGTCGTTCATTTGATTACAAAATGATAAACGTTTACTGATTGGCCTAACAGAATAACGGTAGATCATCGTTTTTCGAACAATCAAAACACACTACTTTAATTCTTATTTACCCCCACGCAAGGACGCCTACATCGCGGAACAAGGAGGCGATCACCCCTGTCCTTCACCATATAGGGGCGTGCACGAAGGAAAGAAGCGCCCTGATTCACGGGACAAGGGGACCAGAATTGATCTTCCTTTAAAGTTATCTTTTTATTAAAGGCGTTGCTTACTAATAATTTTCCATGTTTCCAAAGTTACGTCATCATGAGTTTCTCCCTACCCCTCCCATAACCTCCCCTACCTCCCTTTCCCTCACTCTCCCCTCCTGTCGGTAGCGGACTGGCAGATTAAAGCAGGTCGAGAAACACAAAGCAGGTCAGGCCATTTTACGGACAGAGGATTTGGGCTCATATTGTCATAGTGGCCTAGCTTGGTTTTGGCCTTAATTATTTATCTATTTAATTTTTACAAGCCAATTTTGGGGATTTTGGACTTTGGATTTGGCCATCGGGAGAGTCCCGAATCTCCCGACTACGACTCCTCCCCTGTCCTTTGCACTTTAAAAAAGATAACTGGTTTTTAACATTTTGTCTTGCAGATGACCTCCGGCTGATAGATATGATGTGTGGAACAGAGAAAGCGCTACATAAGCCACCAATTGGATGTGATATACTTAACACTTTGGAAAAGCGTGTAATGGAATATTTGCAGGACTTGTTTGTGTACTACAGATCTGGATATGGTCATGAAATCAGTTACAGACCTAACTGTCTTTTGGTAAATAATATGACGTCATACCTCCAAAAGCTTGCCGCTGGCGAAAAGTAAGTATTGAAGTGAAATGATCATTTTAGTGGTCAAGCAAGTATATATAATATGAGAGAGAACTTTAGAAGAAACAAAATGGTGAAGAAATGGTTCAAAAGTTTTCTTTGTACAAATGACTGGTGTAGTAAGTCTACTATGGAAGGTTGGCGCCCTTATCCTCGCATTCTTAACAATTGTTAATGTATTTTAATGAAAATATATTTACTTTTTTCCTATTTCAATTATTTTTCCTCAAACTTTCTTTAGGTGGTAAATTATAATTATCTTTACAAGATTCTGTTTTGCTACTTTCCTAACATATCCAATGGTTTTTAATCCACAAAATCGAAGGACAAAATATGATAGAATACTGAAAGACTTTGAGGAATCTCATGAGGTTATGACATCACAACTGATTTCAGTCGTTTCTACCGAATAACGGAAAAAATAATTTTGAATGCTTTCTTCACCATTTTGTTTTTTTGAATGAAGTCTTCTTTCATATAAAATGGACTTACAAATACATTTTTTCTCCAAACACTCTTCACGTGTTAGTTATGATTAACTTACTAGATTATGTTTTACTGTTTTCCTGACATTTCCAATGGTTCTTAAGGTACAAGATCTCAAGAAAAGTACACATAAAGAGTTTGAGGAATGTGAGGATGTGACATCACAACTAGTCTGATTTCAGTCTTTTCAAAAGAGACACATCTTTAAACTTGAATATCTCTTTAACGGAATAAGGTATTTAAATGGTTCCAACACACACCATTTAGTTTCTTTTAAAGTCTTTCTGATATATGAATATAAGATGGGACTTGTTTGACCACTGATCCCTTGATATGTTAAATGCGCCAATGCATCAATGATTGAAACTGTTATGTGGCAACCTGAGGGGTGGATTTCAGACCAACATTTGATAATACATTCTAAAGGTCGACTTGAATCCCCAACTCCGATGTTTTATTTTTTATTACTACAAGTTGACGTCCAACGTCATAGTAATGTTGTACACCCACTTTTGGATGTTCAAATGTTGCCAGATTTTACCTAAATTTCTAATAACTTGACCAATTTGTCCTTCCCATTTTCAATTTTATGTTCAGAATTTCCAAATTTTACTTTCCAACCAGGGAACAAGTCATGGAACCGGAAGTGAACTTACTGCTTCATACGCCTCTGCCAACGCCCATCTAGACTCTATCGAGTAGGCCAGAATATAGCAACATGCATGTAATCTCCTTCATTGATTTAAGTAGTAACACAAATGGATGAGATATTATTTGTTCATCTTCACAGCCTTCCAAATGGTGTTTTCAAATTCATCAAATCTGAAGGCATTGTGGGATTGCTCAGTGTTCTCGGTCTCTATCACCCAGCGGAGGCACCAACGGCAGATAATTACCCGCTTGACCATTACTGGGTATTTCGGATTGGGCGCATGGCACCCTTCGCTGGTAATTTAGCGGCAGCTCTGTTCGAATGCGAGTCGACTGAGACATCCAATCAGCACCCGGGAGACGCGTCAAAGATCTATAAAGTTTTGATCACACACAATGAACAACCAATCAAACTTGGTCCATGCAATACCTTTTTTTGCCCATTTGAGGTTATCATACCTTATATTAATAGTAGGGCAAATCCATGCAATTTCGACGCTATGTGTGATTTAAAATAGAAGAAACTTTAGCGGACCTAGAGAATATGAACATTCCGTCAACATTTTAGACAGTGCCCTTACCCGCTTTACATGATTGAACAGTTGGACGTAATTTTGTGTTTGAATCGTATAGCATATATATTACTAGGTATAGAGTAGGGCCACCGAGAATCGCAACGCCTCGGGAAAACTAACATTTGGGGCTCAAAGTCGGACAATTTGAAAGAGCGGAAGAATAAAAAAATTAAGCTTTTTCAGTCCAATTTATACCGTTTTCCCCATTGTATACTGTTGTAAAGCATAGGTTATCACCTATTTTTGCCCCTGCGGTTATGTTTTTATGGTCATTTTACTTTTGTGGCCCCCAATATATACCAAAAAACATTTGAGGGCCTTTGGGAAACTTGGCCTCGCGTAACTTGTCCATGACCCCTTCCCCGTAGGGGAAGGGAGGGGGGGGGGCACTTCATACTAAAAGTGGTAGGGGAGTGCAGCTTACCAACCGAAAAAACATACCCGCAGTATGACAGATTTTTGGTAACTGCAATATGAAATTATACAATTTTGATAACCGCAGTATGAAAGAAGTCAATTTTGATATCTGCAGTATGAGTATACAACGAGAATATTGTAAAAATGGACCAGAAGTACCAGTAACACAGTAAAACCTCAATTTTTGGGACCTACACTACGAAAATGATTTTTTTTTTAAATCAGTACAATTTTTAATAATAATAATAATAATAATAATAATAATAATAATAATAATAATAATAATAATAATAATAATAATAATAATGATAATAATAATAATAATATTAATAATAATAATAATAATAATGATAATGATAATGATAATAATAATGGTAATGATAATAATAATAATAATAATAATAATAATAATAATAATAATGATAATAATAATGATAATAATAATAATAATAATAATAATAATAATAATAATAATAATAATAATAATAATAATAATAATGATAATAATAATGATAATGATAATAATAATAATAATAATAATAATAATAATAATAATAATAATAATAATAATAATAATAATAATAATAATAATAATAATAATAATAATAATAATAATAATAATAATAATAATAATAATAATAATAATAATAATAATAATAATAATAATAATAATAATAATAATAATAATAATAATAATAATAATGATGATGATAATAATAATAATAATAATAATAATAATAATAATAATAATAATAATAATAATAATAATAATAATAATAATAATAATAATAATAATAATAATAATAATAATAATAATAATAATAATAATAATAATAATAATAATAATAATAACAATAATAATAATAATAATAATAATAATAATAATAATTGGGTAGACACGCCAGTTATCAAAGGTCGTGGACATTGACTTGGTTGTCGATGTTATGTCTGTCCGTACGTCGTACCTGTGTTCTCGTCCGGGTCGTATTAAGCGTTTCGTGATAGCATTGTTATTATTATAACCAAATACGCAGGCGACGACCCCGTCATTGTAATTGTGTGTTCACTCGTCGTCGTCGTCGTCGTTGTAGCTGATACTATGGCCATACCCAGAGATGTAATACCGATTCAAGTCCAGTACATATTCCATTACACGCTGCTCCTGTGGATCGAATACATCACACCCAACTGACAGGTTATTGAGCGCCCTCTTCCGCCGCTCATGTAAAGTTGCGGAAGGTCCTCTAAAGATTGGTAAAAATATATTTCATCTTCAAAACACAACATTTCATGTATTATTGTTGAGAATATTTGGGTATATTGCATGTATTTAATCATCCGTAGTTAATCAACCAAATTTGAAGTTTTAAATTTGAAGTTTTGCCTGGCATATATTTTTCATTTTCTCATTTTACAATTAGTAACAATGTATGTTTTTACAAGTAACATGGATGAGAAAAAAGTGTCAAGGCTTTTATAGTCATAGTTGGCAATTATAAGTATCAGCCCAGATAATTAAAACGCAAAAACAAACCCCAACCATGCACATCTGATCTGGCTAAACCTGTTCCACAAAACTCTAGTGTTATGCAAATAACAAAATTAATATGAACACAACACTTTATTTGATTTACCTTAGTATAATCTGACCACATCCTTACAACAATGAGATATATATATATATATATATATATATATATATATATATATATATATATATATATATATATATATATATATATATATATATATATATATATATATATATATATATATATGTATATATATATATATATATATATATATATATATATATATATATATATATATATATATATATATATATATATATATATATATATATATATATATATATAATATATTTTTTTATTGTTATGCAAATACGCTAATATAAATGAAACCATAACTCCCATTACTCATCCATAAGGTCCAATGCTTTCAATACCTGCGGCAGTAAGATTTGTGTTTTACATGTAGAGCATTCCTAGCCTAGTAATGAGCAGAGGTCTAACAATCTGCATGTAATCTATTATGCAAATAACCCGAGCACATAATATGCATCACATCACATAACAAAATTACATAATATGTGGTATTGTTATTTTACACAAATGATATAAATGAGGACATAAATATAAAAAAAATCATTGTTATGCAAATACGCTAATTAGTATGCACACCACCACCCCCCCCCCCCCCAGTTATGCTTATTTAAACAGTACCAATGTCCCCTACCCCTGTGTCAAGTTACATGAATGAACACCATTCATAACTTAAGATATGAGCTTATGCATGCGTTCGACGACGCCGCCGACGACGACGACAGGATGATCTCTATTTCTCTTTATCCTGCTTCGCAGGCGAGACAAAAATACCAATTATGGTTTGTCAAAATGAGGAAGAAAATTTCACTTGTCATGTAGCTCAGTTGGTAGAGCACACGACTGAGATGCTGGAGGTACCCGGTTCAAGACTCGGACAGGTCTAACCAGTTTTTCCACAGCTATGCAGACAGATACGTCGATCATCAAAGCGGAAGTACGTCGTTTGCAGCTCCTGCTCCTCATTCAGCTGTTGAGAAAAGTAGCAATGGTTGAATAGTGCTCGCCGTCCTTCGGAGGGGACGTTAAGCAGTCGGTCCCGATGGTAGGACAGTCACACCCTTTTTGGTTCTCTGAACACTTCTCGAAAAGAGTAGGGTGAAAACCCGGTGTTTATCCACTTCCGTTCCGGTCGCACGAGACTAGCATCTGCTATGCAGACTATAGCTTGGCGTCTATACTCCATATAGGAGTCTTGCCGAGTTCCCGTAAGGGAGGATCATGTACAAACAAACATACAAATATATATCTTCCCATTGGTTTTACTGACTTTATATTGCATGTCATCACTTTTTTGTTGTTGTATTTTTAGTTTCTGCTTGATCTCCACAGATTATAATAGACTGTCTTTTTGACATACTTGTAGACCATGAACAGTTTTACCTTGACGAACCCTCCCCTCCTTACCCCATCCGACAGGCTTTTGAAACCCAGACAATCTGACAATGTACCGGATGGTACTTGTTTTACACAGTAAAACTTTTGAACAGTTCAATGATCCTGCTAATATACAAATAATAAAAAAAGACTTTATGTAGTTAAAAATTGTATGATCCAAGTAGTACCACTTCCCTTATATTTGCCCATCGTGTATTGTTTCCCCTAACTCAAACTATATTAGAGACGCTTTAATTATCATTAATATTTTTGATCACCCTTCCCCCCACCCCACCCCCTTCCCTTTAGACAATACCCTTACTCTGGCAAGGCAAACCCTGTTTCTACCATTGCACTGCGGACGGCGCTTACGTGGAAAAATGGGGACACCTAGATCCAGTCTCCTCCGAATGTTAACCAGAACATTGTGCATTGTTAGTCCATTAAGGAAATCATAATATTCTCGCCAAAACGACTTTTTGTAACTTCCAACATTAGTAGCCCATCGCTCACAATTTGCAGTAGCAAACAGCAATCGGTCTTCATTCATCTTTTGGAAGTATATAACGCCTTTATCCTGCGTATCTCCTTTCCCAAAAAGACTGACATTGTATTATTATATACCGGTGTAAAAGTACACCCCTCAATAAATTTTAGCCGCCCGGCACTTATTTCCTGGGAAATTTGGGCCCCCAAGACAATTAAGCCGTAGCCATCCAGTAAATTTGTTCCCCCTCATAGTTAAAACGGTTCGCTAGGAAATTTGGGCCCGACCCTTCTTTCCTATGAAATTTGGAGACAACAACTTTTCCCACTTTTGCAAGAAAAAGCCCTTCTTCTCCAGTTCTCCCTTCACACTAAATCTCACTGCCGTTTTGCGTAAAGCACGCCTCTATTTTCTTTAGTGTCTCAACTTGTTACTTCTTATCACTTTTTAGCTTATCACTTTTTAGCTTATCACTTCAGTACACAAAATAAATTGAAGAAACCGTACAGACACACCAGTAAATTACCTAGTAGAATTAGTCCGGATTGCACCCAATTCACTAGACATTCCTTAGGAAATAAGGTCTGGGGGCCCAAATTTACAGGGGACAAAATTTACTATCACACCGGAACTAACTCACATGTATGGTTGGATGTACCCTGCCATTCCTTCGATGAAACCTAAAACGCTAGCGGTTGTCCGATTCATATCAACGCTTTGAAAAGTAAAATGCTTTGGAAAATTTGATTCTTTTGACCGCAGGAGAGAGAAATGTCTTGGTGCAAGTCTCCTTCCCAATCCCTGCATTTTCCGAATTCCTGCTTCACCAATTTGATCTGCTGTAGAAATCTGAAAGTGACTAAAAGCCTCATTTGTAAGATATTCACAACGAGGACTTAATTTGACATTATTCAATATTTCCATAGGCTGATAGGCTTACCAAAACGTTCGATATCTTCAATCCCGGTATATCGAGCACCATGGCGATATAATCCATATACTCCTTTACACCCTTCGACGTCAGCTCATTCGTTAAGCATTCTTCCAAGTTCAGTCCACTTCAAATTTCTGATATGTTTCTCTGAGTTATCCATTGATTCATCGTCACCAGTTTTGCTGGCGAATAGTGGACGAAGTCCCGTAGCGACATAAACCACCACGTACAAACGCCGAAAGAAAAAGAAAAACCAATAACGTTTTTGAATAAGACGCCATTTTTCAGATAGCACTCGAGCCAAAACTATCCTTGTAAACTGGTTTAAATCCAGATTCTATGCAAATTAAAGATGCTCTATGAGACTTTAACCCTGCGACATATAATCTATTGAGTCTGTTGATGCATCTTCCATCAGTTACCTTGTTTAATGCTTTTCTATCGAGATTAAAATGTTGCGGCGTACATTCATTACCAAACGATTCTCATTGGCCTATCGATGTATAGTGCACATTTTACCAATGTGTTTTGACCAACCAAGGATGTACGAACACACGACCAACTGACCAATAAAAACACGAATTTAAATGTATTTATCTCCACGTTAGACTTTATGGCTCCTTGTAATGCGATCTCAAAGCTTCAATTTCTAACTACTATCTATCGACTTTGTATATACTATTTCCAATTTAAAAAAAAAAAGTAATGCATAAAAGAATAAGGTATCCAAAAACGTAACTTTTTACACCGAATCAATTAGGTGTTCGTAAATGCTGCTTCACTTACATAGCTATGCCTTGTATGTTATTGGATGCTTTGGAAATAACCAGCAACCCTTGTTTCCTCGACTCATTCCAAGCATTTGAACTGTTGCGTACCATTATTTACAAAAATCTTGTTCGTAAACTTAGCCATTGTGAAATTCGTGGTATTGCACTTGGTAGCTTGGTTTTGTATTTACATATCAAACCGTAAACAGCTTGATCCTTTTTAATAGTTGTTCATCCGTGCTTAGTTATATTGTGCAGTGGTACCACAAGCTTCAATTGTTGAAACACTTTTGATTACAATTAATATTAATGATCTTTCCCTTTGCTCAAATAAGTTCAAAAATAATTTTATTTGCGGATGATACTAGTATTCTTTTCCGAACCAGAAACCCTTATCAGTCCGGTCCACGCTCCCGGTTAGGAGATCTCCCAATCGGGAGCGTGGAATTGACTGCTTTTCATTCTCTACATTTTCTTAATAATGGATTACACTCTTTATTGGTTCAAAGTTAAAAAGCTGTCCTTAAAGAATTAGCTCAGTGATCAAGCATGACATCTTACATGTCTTATTTGAAATAGGACATCAAAAGAAACAAAATAGTGAAGAAAGCATTGCAAAATCTTATTCAGTTAAGGAGATATTCAAGTTTAATGTTTGGTATATTTTATGTAGAAACACTGAAATCAGACTAGTTGTGATGTCATGGCCTCAGATTACCCAGTCTTTATGTATTCTATCATATATTTCCCTACGATTTTGTGGCTTAAAAGCCATGAGATATGTCCATTTTTTTTATAGTAAAACTGAACCTAGGAAGGGTAGAAGGGTATTTATAACATATCACCTGAAGAAAATTTGAGGGAAAATAATTTAAATAATGAAAAAAATCAATAAGTTTTCTTTCAAATACCTAAGGACTTTGAGGAATCTGAGGCGGTGACATCACAACTAGTCTGATTTCAGTCGTTTCTACGGAAATGATATCAAACTTTAAACTTTAATATCTCCTTAACGGAATAAGATTTTGTAATGCTTTCCTCACCATTTTGTTTCTTTTGAAGTCCTCTTCCGTATAATATGGACATGTATGACCACTGAACATATCCTTTAATGGTCTGTATTATTTGTGTAGAAACGACTGAAATCAGACTAGTTATGACATTGCAACCTCAGATACATATCATATTGTATCATATTGATTTCTGCAATTGTGTGGCTTTAAAATCATTGGACATGTCAGGGAGTAGCAAAACAGATCTGGTAGGGATAACTATAATATAACCCCTGACGAAAGTTTGAGGGACAACATTTCGAATAGTTGAAAAAGTTAAATCAATTTTCTTCAAAATACATCAACAATCAGCCACTCCGCCTTTATTATTGTGTTCACCTGCATAAAGTTGATACAGTATATGAGCTGACAAGACTTTTTTACTTAGCATGCTCAGTCAGGGAGGGTGACAGATTGGACTGCATGTGGACATAGGGAGGGATGTCATATGGGACATGGATGGGGGCCATAGGATAGAATATATACCATGTGATATGCACCAAGGCATGATTATAATTAGAAAAAATTAAAAATCAGATTTAAATCAAGATGTATACAAACATTATCGCCCAGTGTCCAATTTAAGCTTCATATCTAAACTCTGCGAAAAAGTGGTGGTTTCACAACTTAACAAATACATCTCAGATCATAATCTAGCTGAAGGGTTTCAGTCAGCTTACTGTCGCTTCCATTCTACAGAAACTGCTCTTCTTAGGCAGTTAGGGTGCATAATGACATCTTAGTGGCTATGCACAAGGAGAAAATGACGGCCCTTGTCTTATTAGACCTCAGCGCTGCATTCGATACTTTGGATCATAGTATTCTTTTGAAGCGCCTGTTGACTCGTTTTGGGATCAAGAACAGTGCATTTTTGCATGGGTCTGAAAGCACTATAAGAGATCACACAATGCAAAATTGATAATTTATAATAACTGCAAATATTACCTGCTGATGTATTCACCAAGATGATACAATTTTCTATTCCATATCACCACCGAAAGTACATTAAACATCAAGCTTCATGAGGAGATACGATTGAAATGAAGTAGGCTTACTGTTACATGTTTATATTATACTCACATAGTACTATCATCAAAACTTGGGAAGTGGAATCTTCTTCATCAGTCTCAGAATCAATCATACTGTTTATCATAATTTAATAAATCATTATTCATTTAATAAATCATAATTTATCATAATGTATGGTTTTTTACTTTTGCTGTATGTCTTTTTGCCAATTTTTTACTGACGTTTGATTTTATATTTGCTATTACATATTTTAGCAAGGCTTCACCTTTTGAACTAGTGAGAAAAGCACCTCACTCAGTAAGCACTACTTGCAAGGCAATACCTGCATATTCTTGTGTAAAGCAGCCATGTAGTGGCTGTAAGTCAGATGTTATCCGACTACACTGTAACCAGCTTTTGGCGGAATGATGATTGATTTGAATAAAAAACAGACATGGTCTATTCATCATATTCTCAAATTATATGCATGATCATCCAAATGTGAACTTTTCTTACTCCTTGAATTACCTTCTATGCAACTTGGTAGTGTAGATGTCTACATACAGTTTTGTGTGTTAAATTAGAGTGTATGAAATGTGTATATTAATGCATATAAACAGTGCTATACATACTCTTCTTTTGCCTACACTAGTAATTCACTTAATAGGTGAACTTTGTACATGCTTGAAGACAAACATTTCATCAAAAATGTGAAACACATTCAGGAAAACTAGTACCTATGTAAGAAGCCAAATATTGATATATTAATATGCTTATTATGTACCTGCATGCATGTAAAGCTCTATCTTCATGGATTATTATCAAATGAGAAAGAAAAAAAATCTTGAATAACTTATACAAAAGAGTCGTGCGAACACTATTTTTAATGAAGTAAAATGAACTTAGGCCTATATCAAATTTCCATGGCAAATTTGAGACTTTAACAGGTCTGTCATCCCTCTTGATGACAAAATGATGACATCTTATGAAAATGGTTATGACGATTATGGTCGTGATGATGTTTGTTTGATGAGGTCTTAACGGCACCACGACAACGAGGGTCAAATTGTGCCTGAGAGGTCAGATCATTCTAGAGGTAGGAAAGAAAGGAAACAGGGGGAGAATGAGATAAATTTAAGAACAAAAGTCAGAAAGCTGTGATCAAGAGAGGAGTTGCATGAGTGAAACAAAAACAAAGTAGAGAGGGGTGGAAGAGGAGAACTAAATATTGTTGTAGAGGGAAGCATGATGAAGTAAAGAGACAATTTTATCCGGAGGATTTTTCTGAAAGAACTCAGCAATTGAGTTGTGGGGAGCGAGGGAAGCTCTGGGAAGGTTGTACAGGGGGCAAGCAAGGAGAACGTGATGGATTGTGAGGGTGCAGTGGCAATTGTTACAGAGGGGTTGGGGGAACCAATAAGGAGGTGGGAGTGAGTGAGGTGGATGTGACCAATTCTAAGACGGGTAATATGAACGTCGTCGATACGAGAGAGGTTGTTGATGGTGGATTTGGTCGGAATTGTGGGCTGGATGACATGGAGTTTGTTATTAATTTGGGAGTTCCATGAGGTTTGCCAGCGGTCACGAACAAGAGAAGCGATAAGCGGTTTGATGTCAGAGAAAGTTTTGGGAAAAGGGGTAGGGAGGAGGTTGAAGGCAAGCTTAGCGGCTGCATCAGCCCTGTCATTGCCAGGGATGCCAGCATGGCTGGGTATCTAGAAGAAAAGAACACTTTTCCTGCAGAGGGTGAGAGAAAGAATTTCCGGAGGAGGAGGTGGCATGTGGGGTTATCCCATTTAAGATTGAGTAAAGAAGTAATAACAGCCTTTGAGTCGGAGAAAATAGCAAAGTGGTTGACAGGAGAGTACTTAATAAAGTTTAGGGCGAGGAGAATGGCCTTAGCCTCGGCTGAAAAGATGGATGAGTAGTGGGGAAGTCTGCTACTGAAGGTGTTGTCTTGGATGACGGCACCAGCAGCTGTCTTGTTGCCTTCCTTGGAGCCGTCAGTATAGATGGAGGTGTAATTTGAGAGTTGGTCTTTGATTTGGTTGGGTAGATTGATGAAGAGGTTAGGGTGGCTTTGAGTTTTGTGATGAGTGGAGAGGTCTGGGTGGATAGAAGGGAGGGGGTGGCCCATGGAGGAAAAGTGGGCCAGGAGTACGTGCCGAGAGTGGCGGGGTTGATGCCGAGATGGAAGAGGTCTGATTTAATGCGTAAGCTGAAGGGAGGGATAGGGTTTTAGTCCTATCAAAGAGGGTGGAGAAATTGGGGTACCTAATGAGGTTGTAAACAGGGTTCTGGGTGTTGGTGAGGACTCTAAAAGCATAGGAGAGGCTAAGCTTTCTACATCTAAGTAGAAAGGGGGGTTCGTAAGCTTCAACATGGAGGATGGTGATTGGGGAGGTCCTGTAGGCACCTAGACAAAGCCTGAGGGCTTCATTTTGGATGGTGTTGATGTGGTTGAGATACGAGGGCTGGAACACTCAACTAATGTTATGTTTCTCATTCATGTAATGATATATAACATAACATAAAATAACAAGATGACGGGCTAAGAAGGGTTAGCCACCCCATAAAAATGCCCAAGTTAACACCACCACCACAAAAAATAATAATAAAAGACGCCCATAGTTAGTAAAGAACTTATCAATGTTGATTTTGAAATTGTGTACAAATTGGAGCTAACCACCCACTCAGGCAAACCATTCCACTCATCAACAACTCTTTGCGAAAAGCTAAAACGCCGAATATCTATCTGTGAGAACTCTTTAGTCAACTTAAAACTGTTACTACGTGTCACATGAGGATTATCTAAAACATACAAGAAATAACAGGAAGTCAAAGAATCACTGCCAGATAGGAATTTGAAAACCTGGATCATATTCTGAAATGACGCGGTTAAGACAATGATATTGATCTTTTCTACGCCTGTGCAGATCAGCAGATGTGGGTGTTTTTCGACCCTGTTTACACTTTCGCTCACCTTCGTGGTGTCTGAAATAACATCTTTATCTGATCCAGTTGTGTTGGTAACAGTGATACTCAAATGGTGAACACCTATCCCAAAGTTTGGATTAAGTGCAACTAGTTCGCCACTTGTATCGTTCATGAAATCAAAATCGGCGGATGGACCTTGAAGGCCTGGAATAAAAAGACAAATTGAAAATCAACTGAGAAGAGACGTTTCACTCCAAACAAGCGATTCACACTGCACTTTCAGGTGTGTATCCAGACGGGTAACCAGACATCCCCACTAGCTACGCCATCTCCCAGCTGAGCGACTCCCCCCGGGACCCCTTCCCTACTATTCCTAGGTTCTTCCTGACCTTTCTTATGATTGTCAACAACCCATGTGTTTATTATGTTTTTCACAGCGCTCTATTTATGGACCATCCCATCTTTCAGAATAAATTAATACGTCCACACTACTCTAAATGACGGGATTTTAAGATCCGCCGTATAGACCGTTTCAAACCGAGTTTAGCCGAACGTGATTTCTTCAGTACTTCGACCAATCAAATGCTGGGAAACTTTTCCTTTTCAGATGCAGGTTTGAGGGAAATTGTAAGCAGAAATACGCGCGCGTTTTCCCTTATGTATAACGCACGTATGATACGCGCGCTTGAAAACATTTCTTCATACGCTTGGTCCCATGCTGTGCGCGAATTGTGCAGATATTCCTCCAGTATTTTATTGGTCAATAAGATACCTCCAGTGTACGATTGGTCCATTATGGACACGTGAATCTCGGCCATGTGACATTATTTAAATTAGTTATTTGGAAATTGCCGATTCAGATTTTAAAAGGTGTATAGACCACGGGACGTACTCTGTATGCCATTGGCAGGTAGTGCACCATTCCTTACCAAAGGCAGCGTGTGTATTATGTAACGGTGGGTAATCATTTTATTTTCATATGTACGATAGAGGACTATTAAAGAAACAAACGAGTGAAAAACCATCTTAATATCTTATTCCATTTAGAAGTTATTGCATTTCAATGATTTCACCCGTGTTTTAAAAGTGACCTCACAGTGTACCGGCGTACAGTGTGATGTCATAAAGGCAGATCCAAGATATTTGTTCTTCGAAAATTGATTGCCCCTTTCTAAATTATTGGAAACATGTATTGTTTCATTATTGAGATAGGGTACTTACGAAAATATGCTTTTCCCATCTGCGCATATACACTCTAAAATAAAAGAAAACTACATTTTCTTTTTACAGAAAAGCAAAGAATTATCTTGAATCTGCAAGAATGACATCACACTGTACACTGTCACTTTTAACAGACTGGTGAAATCTTTGAAGTGCGATAACTCCTAAACGGAATAAGATATTTACACGGTTCTTTTATCAGTTTTTTCTTTATAAGTCCTCTATTATAAATATGAAAATGAAAATTCAGGAATAAAGTTTAAGCTCAGCTTTACAAAAAAAAAGGACACAATTTACGAAGTCCGGTCAGCTTGTAACCTTATCCTTCATTCTGTAAAAGCGCAGGCCGCGAAAATTTGGAATGGAGTTGTGTCTAAAGGGCTGATCTTGAAATGGGATATTAAATGTTACATCTTCAGTCTTAGTGTAACATACTTTGTATAAATCATAACGGCTATAAATTTCCACAACAATTTTCTTTATAATTTCTTTATAAACTCAAAATTGTATTACCCGACTTAGCATCTTCAAACGTCTGATCCGTAATGACGTAATTCAATGATGTCAAAGGGCAATCGTTTGATAATACCACAGTGACGTTTAGAACTTGAGGTTTATCAGTGACGTCAGTCTCGCTCAGGGTTACAACTGGGATGTCGAGTATTGTGACGTCACATCGTGTTCTTGGTTCGACAATTACAGTCAATGTAAATTCTTGTTTCATAGACTGATAGATGGGTCGTCTGGGTTGAATACATTGATTTCTAGGAGGTATGGTGACTTGTTCACAACCAGAGGACGCTGTAAGGTACAGCTCGCACGTTTCTGGTGAAGTAAAATTAGATATATATTATGAGCATGAAGTCGTTGCTGCAATCCACCTTTGCTTAGTTTTAGTCTAAGATACACTATCAGATATCACTGTAAATATTAACTTAGTCAAAATAGTGTCTCGTATGACTAATTAATTGCATTTTGACTAATTAATATTTACAGCGTATGTACAATACAGCGGCGTAGGAAGATATTTGAAATTGGAGGCCAGATTTATTATTTGTTCCAACAAAGCTACAAAAATGAATCACGGTCCAAAAACTATTTATAAAAAATTCCCTAAAAATTGAAGACAATTTCGAAAATTAAATAACAACTCCCGAAAATGAAGGAATTGCGCGAGAATTGAAGCAAAGTCAAGAAAATGAAGGATATTTCCGGAAATTTGATAGAAACTTCTCGAAAATTGAAGAAAAGTTCAGGAAGATGAAAGAAATTGCACGAAAATTGAGGCAAAGTTTACGAAAATAAAGAAAATTTTCCAAATATTGAAGGAAATTTCTCAAAAATGAAAGATTTTTGAAAGAAAAGATACTATGGAATCTAACTCTTCAAAATCAATTCGTTAGGCCTTCATTATTGAAGGTGCTAAATGGTATTCCCCCCAATAAAATTATTGGGGACCCCGTTTTCCTTTAAAGCTCTGTCTCATCTGTGTGGATATGACTGGTGTAGTAAGTCCACTATAGACGGATGGCACCCTCATCCTCACATTCTTAACAATTCTTGATGTAATTTTGGAAGAAAAAAATGATTTTTTTTTACTTTTACTTTTTTACTATTTGAATTATTTTTCTTAAAACTTTTCTCAGGATGTTAAATTATCATTACCTTTACTAGATTTTGTTTTACTACATTCCGGACATATCAAATGTTTTTAAGCCATAAAATCGCGGGAAAAATATGATAGAATGCATTAAGACTTTAACCTATTCTGATTTTAGTCGTTTCTACAGAAATGGT
Source organism: Chiridota heheva (assembly GCA_020152595.1). Classification (NCBI taxonomy): domain Eukaryota; kingdom Metazoa; phylum Echinodermata; class Holothuroidea; order Apodida; family Chiridotidae; genus Chiridota; species Chiridota heheva. Next base: position 89,314 of record JAIGNY010003850.1, read on the forward strand.
ACAAATTTTGAACTTAAATATCTCTTTTATGGAATAAGATTTTTGAGTGCTTTCTTCCCCCATTTTGTTTCTTTTTAAGTCCTCTTTTATATAAGATGGCTTGCTTGACCCCTGAACTTATTCTTAAGGAGATTGAAATATACTTACGGGCGTTTGTCGTAACCAGTTGGAAGGAGCTCCATACTGAGTTATGTGTGGTGATTTCTTCGAATCTAATGATGTTTGACTCCGTTGGTAAATCACCTTTATCAGCAACGAGGATATCGACCTAGCCAGCAGCAAAACATAAACAACAAATAATTATTGAAAGTAATTGTATACAATGCTTTGGCCTGCGTATTGTACAAATGCATCCGTCAATAATTTTCGACAACCAAGTCAATGTCCACGGCCTTGGATAATGTGATACAAATTGAACCCGGGGCCTCGTGGTCTTCTCATTCTTGGCCTGCATCCGTCAATCCAAAGGTTCGATTTCCCAGGTTCGGGCAGTGCACAAAACTTTTGCGTAAACCAAAGTTACCTGTTTGTATTTGATATGTTAAGAAAATAGTAAACCAGAATTTAGTACAGCGAGTTAGGAAAATATTTGACTGTGAGGGCATATTTTATTTTGTGCCAACAAATAGTCTTTTATCGCGTTTGTAAAGGGGAGGGTGGGGGCGTAAAATGATTATAATTTTTTGGTAAGATTTGGCAACATTTTCAAAATTAAAGAAAATGTCGCAAAATGAAGGAAACTTCTCAAAAATTGAAGCAAATTTCACGAAATTAAAGGAACTTTTACAAAACTTGATATGAAGGAGAATTCCCGAAAATAAATAAAATTCTCAAAAATTGAAGCAAATGACACGATAATGAAAGAAATAATATGAGCTTAAAAATTAAAGGAGATTTCCCGAAAATTGCAGATTTCCGGAAATAAAATGCCATGGATTCTGACTCTTAAAAATTAATTCGTTAGACCTTCTTTTTGGGAAGGTTGGGGAAGGTGATGGGTAAGGGAGGGGGTGGTACTCTGGGCCCTTGATAAAATTATTGGCGGTCTTGGCCGCCGTCTACGCCACTGTAGTAGTGTTACTATGATTTACCTTAAAAAGAAATTTTAACAAATATTCAACAAGAAATGCATATGAAATCAATTTCTTTGAATACATAACAATTGTTGAGGAATTGTGAAGATTTCTTATGTTTAAGATAATTGCGATCAAAGCAAGGTCGAGTTTCATCTTGACACTGGAAAATATAACAGCACTGCTAGTGTGGTGGTATCATGCAAGATTCCCATTCTTGCGACCCGGGTTCGATTCCCGGGCAGTGCAAAAACCTTTTGTGTCAACCAAAGTTACCTGTATAAAAAATCTTATTTTGTGATACATCAAAAAGACTGCAATAGACTTTCCGCAACTGGTGTGGAAAGTCTAATATATAATCAAGTTTCTCAATTGATTAATTAATTATTTTTGTTAATGGAATTATCGTTAATTTGGGACCAAACTTTTTCAATATTGGACTAAACTTTACAATTTAGTGGCCAAATATCTTCAAGTTTGGACCAAAATCTACAACTTGTTCATATTATATTTCCCTTTCTCCAGCCCCGGGGATTACAGGAGTGTGTAAATTATGGTAATTGTCAAAATAGACGCAGAAACAGGTGACACTTTTTAGTTCTTACCCTTATCATGACATTTAGATCGTAAATTTTAACTGTAAGGTAGTTGAAAACTGTCGATTCAGCGACCGAAACAAAGACCCTGCCGGTTTCAGGATCCCTCTTTGTAAGTTGCCAAACAGATCCGATGCTGATCACCGCTCGTATCGTAATTGTCCGGATAATCGGTTGATAGAATGAAGCTATCGCCATCCTGGAAAACACGTGACAAGAAAAAGCAAAATTAATCACTTCATCGATATTTGAATTCCAGTGATTTGTTCCAAAATAAAGGTACATATCCGTGTTGAACATTAAATTGCCTTAATGTTAGATGCTGATTGTTTTAAAATCTATGAAAAACCATCAGCGGCACAACATTTTATCAAAATTGGTTAAATATTGACCATTTTGGTCAGGGAAATTCCCCCTTCAGGATAAAAATTATTTTCCCCTGAAAAGGTAAAAATCTATGTAAATTATGTAACCTCCGGATTTCCATTTTGTCTACTAATTGTTCTGTAGCGGTTATCATACATGTCTACAGACCACGAGGCTCTGGGTTCAAGCCTAGGTTGGGTAGACACGCCAGTGCCCACAACTGGTTATCAAAGGCCGTTGTCATTTGACTTGGTTATTGATGTTATGTCTGTCCGTCCGTCGTACCTGTGTTCTCGTCCGGGTCGTATCAAGCGTTTCGTGATAGCATTGTTACTATCATAACCGAATACGCAGGCGACGACTCCGTCATTGTAATTGTGTGTCACTCGTCGTCGGCGATTTCCATTTACAAGTGCTTTGACCTACGGTTTTCAATTAGCTTATATGCGGTTATTGTATGTGCCAAGTGCCTTGTGTGCATACCTGTTTGTGCAATGGACATTCTCTTTCTTGTTTGGTACTGGATGGTATCTGCGCTACTTCAATAATTCCCAGCGTAAACAGGCCAGAATTCGTAAGTTTGTCATTAAATGGATGTCCATTTGAGAACCGGATATTTTATCGATTAATAAGTAAAGATTTTGAAAATGCAAAAATGAAATTGACTTACTTGGTTATAAAATTTATAAAACCCATACAAGTTCTGTGCCATAGCGTTATAATGTTTTGTTAGAGGCATCATGGGCAATCTTTAAAATGGCGTCTGAGAAAATAATTTTCTCCTGAAGAGCAGAATCTCCTGAACTGTTTGATTTTAGTTTTATGATTTTACAGTCTTTTAAAATCTCAAATATCAAGTCATGGCGACTTTGGTATTTTCTTTTGTAGATCTTTTGTTTGCCAAATATCTATCATAATTTTTGAGTTGTGCTGCAAAATCTGACCAAAAGTTAACAATTTTTCAGGGATAGACTTTCCCATCATTTTAGTGACAAAGATTTAGGAAGGAAGTTACTTAAGATTTCGAGCTGTTCGCCCAGTCATACGTCACAAATTTAATATGAACTAAAGGATTCATTCAGATGTCAAGTAGGCCCAAGTCCATCTTTGATAAAACAAAACAGATTTTGTGGTTTGCATACTGTGGTGTAGCGGTTATCATACATACCTACAGACCACGAGGCCCTGGGTTGGGTAGACACGCCAGTTCACCACAACTGGTTATCAAAGGCCGTGGACATTGACTTGGTTGTCGATATTATGATGTCTGTCCGTACGTCGTACGTGTGTTCTCGTTCGGGTCGTATTAAGCGTTTCGTGATAACATTGTTACTATCATAATCAAACGCAGGCGACGACCCCGTCATTGTATTTGTGTGTTCACTCGTCGTTGTGGCTTGAAAACCAATGGATTTGTCAGGAAAATAGTAAAACAGAATTTTGTAAGATAATCATAATTTACCACCTGAAAAAGTTGGAGGAAAAATAATTTGAATAGGAAAAAGCTTGAGAAATATTCTTTAAAATACAATAACAATTGTTAAGAATGTGTGGACGAGAGCGTAAACCTTCCATAGTAGACTAACTACACCAGTCATACACAGATATAATACAGAGATTTAAACTTGAATATCTTCTAAATGGAATAATATTTTTGGATGCTATTTTCACCATTTTGTTTCTTTTGAAGTCTTCTTTTATATAAGATAAACTTGAACTAATCCTTTAATCTTTCAACTAATTCTTTAATCAATATAGAAATATCGACGTAGACCTTTACAAAAACACCCTTTAAAAAGGCATTATTTATTTTTTGTATTGATAGCAATAAAGAAAGCTGTGATGTGTCTAATGGAGCTATTGAGGGCTTAGCCTCCCCTCACCTTCTAAAATTCTGTGGAAGCCATAAATATAATTTACTGAAATATGAAATGAACCATGTGTGGCATTTTTCGCAATCGTATCGTTAATTTTTAAACAAACCTTTTACAGTTTGCACCAAAAATAATAGCGTTTTGGGTTGCTAAATATATATGATATATGCAAATTGCCATAAAGAACTAAATTGTTTGTATAACGGGTCCTGGTATCTTCGAAAACAAATTTGATTCCTTAATAATACGCCCTTATATTTCGATCGATACTCGTGTGCTGCCTCAAAATCAAACCAAATGAATATTTTATATGTAGTCTTTTCAGTTTGTGAGAATTCGCAACTTACATCATTCAGAAGGGTGTATTCGATGAAGTCTGTTCGGTCATTATCGGTGGCGTGAATATCTTCGGGACTCTTCGGTTTCAGAAGTTGATTTTTGAACTCTGCGCTGTATGGAACGATCTACGAGCATTGGTTGTAAAATAGGAAATAAAAGAATTCCCTAAATTCAGCTGCAGAATATTCATAAAAATACAATTGATATTCATCGAAAGAAACAAAACAACTTAACGAATTGCTAAGCACGCACATAATGATAATAATAATGATAAATGTTACTTAAATACGCCATTTACCAAAGTACCATGGCGCTTACAAAGTAAAATAAAACAAAATAAAAAATATCAAAATAAGTGGGTCTCTAAGAGTTTTTTAAATACTGTGGTGGATGGAGAAGTTCTCATGTGGGTGGGTAAAGTGTTCCAGGATCTGGATGCAAGTATTTCAAATCTTTTGTCACCTATGGCAGAATTGGACATGGGTATGTGAAGTCGGGTGGAGTCATTACTTGATCTGAGTTCACGTGTGGGTTTCCTTATTTTGATCATATCCTTTAAATACCAAGGCGCCTCACCATTCAGGATTTTGTAGATAAAGAGTAGGGTTTTGTAGGTGACCCGTTTTGATATTGGTAGCCAGTGTAGCTTGCTGATCAATGGACCTGGATCAGTTTGTCTACCAACACCTAATATCAGACGCGCTGCTCTATTCTGGAGACGCTGCAATCTCGTCAAGTCTCTACGAGACATAACAGTAAAGAGTGAGTTGCAGTAGTCCAACCTGGATGTAATTAAAGCACGAACTAGGTGGTGACATGTATTTGTGTCGATAAATCTTCGAATACGCCAGAGGTTTCTGATGTGGTAAATTATTGACCGACGTAGAGCGTCAACATGGCTGGATAAGGAAAGTTAAGAACTGAAAGTGACACCAAGGTTACGGATTGATTTGGATGGTTTGATACTGCTTGACCCAACAGTGATCTCCTACTCAGGTAGTATTCTAAGAAGATGAGGTAAACCAGTCATAAAAAAATTCACATGCACTTTAAGCATAATTATGGGCAGTGACAGCGCCAGGATTTTGATGCTGTGGGCAATAAGGCTGATAGGGGAGCAGTTTTCTTTCATGAGGAGTGGAAAAGGCCTACAAATCGCACCGTATGTCACTTTACCAAATTTTCTGGGAAAAAGTGGGGGGCAAAGCGATCCACGGTGGAGCATGCCCATGCCCCGTAGCACCGCCACTGATAGTGGGTCCAGACCAAACGTGAGAGTTGTTATGAAAGGAGGAGAGGCGGTGGGGTAAGAACAACGTTTCTCCTTTATACTCTTTTTAAAAATATCTTCAAGTATCTTCAAGTTTGGACTCTAATTCAATTGTGTGCCAAAATCTGTGTTTTTCTTGCTTTTCACCCTATATGAAACCGGACCGACATTTCGGCGACTGCAAGAACGCAATTATGCATGGCATAGCTTCTGGGAAATATGGGAGGTTGCAACCCCACGCCCTCTATTTTACTATTTTGGGTTTGAGACTTTGATATTTTCTTTTGTAAATTCTTTTGTTTTTTAAACTTCTATCATAATTCTTTGAAGTGGTGCAGCAAATTCTGACCAAACGTTTTTGTGAGTCTTTACCATACAGTTAATTGGCTAAGACAATTAGATTCTACCAGATTAGACTTTCCCGTCTTTTTAGAGAAATCACAAAAAAAATTGAATCAAGATTTTAAGCTCCTCGTTTAGTCATACATCAGAAAAAGAGCATAGATTAAAAACTGATGCTGTTTTCAAATTTCAAAAACTGACCTGCTCAGATTTATACTTTTTTCTTTTCTTCATGCTCATATACACATTTACAGGATCAGTGGTCAGAAATAGCAGGGACCGTGCGAGGTTGGAGCCCCCTACATTTTTGCTAGGCCAAAATGTAAAAAAATAATAATATGGCCTGCATGAGAGGATTTCAGCTTCCTGGTTAAGGAGCCTAAAATTGGGAACTTATTGATATAAAATTGAAGAAAATTTGATAAAATTATGCAAATTTTGCAAAAATTGACCAAGTTTTCGTCAAAATCAAAGAAACTTGCCTACAAATAACGAAATTTTCTAAAAATTTCCAAAAAAACCCACGAATTTTTCCTAAAATTGACAAATAGTTCACCGAAGTGTTAAGGAAAGTGAAATCGAAGAGAAATTCGGTAAAATTATTTGAAATTTGTCAAATATTTCCTCAAAATCCACCCCTAAAAGAAATCCCGAAAATAGAGGAAAATCAGGCCAAAATGAACAAATTTTTCAGATGAATGAAGGTAAAATGGAAGAAAAATTAGTAGAACAAGTTGAAATTTGTCAAATGTTTCCTCAAAAATTCTAAAAAATAGTCTAAAAAATTTAATGAATTTTCCGAAAATCAAAGACAATTGCACATAAATAACGAAATTTCCCTAAAAATGACAACAATGCACCGAAATATGATCTAGCCGCCGCAATCGGAAGCGGGAGTACGTAATATGATCACCCGACTAGTTTTCTGTTAATGATCGGGTGTTTAGGACACATTTGAAATGCGGCCCTATTCTTTCACTTTAAAAGTGCCCGAAAATGAACGAAATTTCGAGAAAATGAACGAAATTTCCCTAAAATGAAACAAATTTTCTAAAAATGAACGAGATTTTCCAAAAATTAACGAGATTTCCCGAAAATAAACGAGATCTCCCGAAATTAAACAAGATTTCTCGTAAATGAACGACATTTCCCGGAAATAAACGAGATTTCCCGAAATAAACGAGATTTTCCGGCAAAGAACGAGAATTTCCGGAAATGAACGAGATTTTCCGGAAAAGAACGATATTTTCCGAAAAAGAACGAGATTTTCCGGAAAAGAACGAGATTTTCCGGAAAAGAACGAGATTTCCCGGGAAAGAACGAGATTTTTTTCCGGAAAGAACGGAATTTCCGAAAAGAACGAGATTTTTAAACGGAAATTTCCGAAAACGAACGGAAGTTTCCGGAAATAAACGGAATTTTTCAAAAATCTCGAAAATGTTCGGAAATGAACGGAATTTCCTGAAAATGAACGAGATTTTCCGAAAGCGAACGAAATTTTCCAAAAATAAGTTAATTCTCCCGAAATTATTGAATTTTTCTTGTTTATACTTACATTATAATCTGCTGTGCTGCTTACGGTTATGTTTATTCCATTAATTTGGAGGAGGCCTTTGTATGGTAACTTATCATGCGTGATAGAGGGTCGGATTGGTACCAGAGATGGATAACTGCACAACCGTAGTACCTTTTCAAAAAATATCAGAAGCATCAGTTTTGTAATCAAATTAAATTGTATTTAAACGAAAACAACAAATAATAGTTGCACTGAAATCTATTAAACCCCATTAATTTAACAGAAATTCCCATCAAAATGATTTGCTAATTATAATAGTACATTCCTGATTGTCTCGTTCATTAGAAATTTTGCATAAAAAAACAGACATATGTTGTTTTCATTATTTAAAGGATTAGTTCAGGTGTCAAGCATGTCCACCTTATAGGAAAAAAGACTTTACAAGAAACAAAATGGCGAAGAAAGCATTGCCAAATCTTATTCCGTTAAGGAGTTATTCAAGTTTAAGTTTGGTATCATTTCTGTAGAAACGACTGAAATCAGATTAGTTGTAATGTCATAGCCTCAGATTCCTCAGTTTTGATGTATTCTATCATATTTTATCCTGCAATTTTGTGGCTTAAAAACCAATGGGATATATCAAACAAGTAGCAAAACTGAATCTAGGAAGGGTATTTATAATATACCATCTGAAGAAAGTACAAGGAAAAACAAATTAAATAGTGAAAAAGTTAAATAATCTGTAAAATACATTAACATATTATTGTTAAGAATGTGAGGATGAAGACGCCAACTTTCCGTAGTCAGGTAGTAGACTTACTACACCAGTCATTTCTACACAGATGAGACAGAGATTTCCTTAACGGAATAAGACCATTTTAACCTCTTTCATCTAAGATGGACGTGCTTGACACGCTTGACCACTGAACTACTCCTCTAACAAAAATTCCAATCAAAAACATTAACTGAATACAATAGTACATTCCTGATCTTATCATTCATCAAAATTTTACTTCATTATTTAAAGACTATTCTTCTACGATTTATTGAAAGTAATACAAAAAGAAGCAAACTTTATAGTGGATAATATATCTATTAAAAAGAAACACTTACCTATAGGTAGCTCCTCGGGAATGTCCGGAAATTTACAGACAGTCGGTGTCTGTGTGCCCGAAGGCATGCTGTTAATGCAATCAAATTGGCACGCTGTTGACGAAGGAAAGACACGTTTTGTTAGCTAGTTTCTCATTAATAATATTGACAGGGACATATTTCTTGGGAGACAGAACAAGGGAACAAGTCCCCTTCCCACCTTTCGCAGAATTTTAAAGAAATACGTAAGTTTTTGAGAAACATTGTCCCACACCGTTGTGGACATATGTGTTCACGAATGTAGTTTTATGAACAAATTTCGTCCCGCATACTGACAGACTGACCTGAATACGACATTCGCCAGTATGCGGCACCGGTAATGTTTTGCCATAACAATATGTCAACGACAGAATATTAACGACTATATATCAACTCAGTTTACTGACGAATGTCGGTGCGACTAAATTAAACATAGAATAATAGTTATAAACAAATTTTCATAATATGTTTTCCTTTTCAACGAGGTATAAATTGACTAATTAACACCGATTTTCTTAAAATGACTTTTTCCCACAGTCGTCACTTTTCACATGGTGACCAGGTGACGAATGTACATTTTTGTCAATTTGAGTTTTAAAATGAATTTTACCTAATTATCTAATTATGAGGTGCTGACTCTGTTGATTCGATTAAACCCATGCTTGAATCCGTACGACGAGCGTTACCTTACGTTACCGCTCCTTTCTCCTGGGTATCGAGATTAAGGCTTCTCTAAGCAAATTCTTCCATCTCTTTCTGTCTCTTGCTACCACTGCAGCTTCTCCCCAGCTGTTCCATCCAAAACTGTTTCTCTCCTTTTCTGCCACTCTTCTCCATGTAGTCTTAGGTCTTCCCTTCTTTCTTCTACCCTCTGGTGTCTAGGTGGTGGATATTCTGGCATAGTTTTCTTTGTCCTTTCTTAATACATGACCCAAACATCTCTATCTTTAAGTTAAATATGGCCTTGCTTATCTCCACTGTGCCTGTTCTTTCATATAGTTCTTTATTGGTGACTTTTACTGGCCATCTAATTTCTAAAGTAATTCTAAGGCATCTCCTTTGGAACACATCTAGTATCTTCTCGTCAGCTTTTGTCAGCTTTCAGGTTTCACATCCATAGACGAGTACCGAGATTACAATTGATTGAAATATTTTCAGTTTAGTTTTTATCCGGTAGATGTTTGATTTCCAAATCTTATGAAGTTGTCTGAAAGTTGCCTGTGCCAGCCCAATTCTGCGCATTATGTCTTCATCAGTGCCTCCTTCTTTGGACAGTGTTGCCCCGAGATAGACAAAGCTATCAACATCTTCAAGCTCTGCATTTGCAACTTCAATTGTTCCATCAGTTTTGTTGCTAATGCGCATGATCTGTGTCTTTTTTCATTAATCTTCAGACCAACCGTTCTACCTGTTTCATGTAGTTTACTTGTTTATCTTGTACTTATTCTTTGGCATTTTGGTGCTAGAAATAAGTGCAATGTCATCAGCGTAGTCAAGATCGTCTAGGGCTGTAAATAAGTTCCACCGGATTCCATTCCTTCTGCCTTGTGTAATGGTTTTCATCATCCAGTCAATAGTTAGTATAAAGGGAACCAGACATTACACATCCTTGTTTTACCCCAGTTTTCACAGAAAACCAGTCGGACACTTGTCCATCGCTTAACCAGTTAACACTGCACATTTGTTGCTATCATACCAGTTCTGTATAATATTTGTGTATTTCATGGGTTTCCCATAATGAGCCATAACCTTCCACATCATGCTTCTGTCCAATGATGGGGAAGGGGGTCTGTTCCCATTTTTTATATTGTGTGATTGAAAACACATGCATATCGTTTATACACAAGTTGGGCAAGCAGACATTTTCGTCTGGAAAATGTTGTCTTACACCCCCCTCCCAGAGGTCGAAGTCTAGTTACGCCCATGTATACTCCATCTCAATAATCAAACATAAAATGTTTCCAATAATTCAGAAAAAATGCAATCAAATTTTAATACAAATACATAAACATTTCAAGGCACTGCAGTGAAATGTTTGAATTGCAATAACTTATAAACGGAATCAGATATCAACATGTTTTTTTACCAAATTGTTTCGTTTATAGACCTTTATCTGCATTTTTTTATTATTCGTAAGACAGTAAGAGGTTTTTACCGCAGTACTACATAACGCACCCAAACAGGCTGACAGGTTGAAGTTCAAAAATAGTTTGATTACATATTCCAAGCGTACCTGTCATTTACTATATCTTTTAATCAAATATGCCATGAAAGCCTGTGAAAATTATGTTGCCGATTAACATCATGCCACCATTTATCAGTCTAATGTATTTTGAATTTTTGGATTTTTTTATATGGATTGCGTTCCTGTATATCACTTGTTTGTTGTATTATGTTCTGTTATATTAGGGCCGATGGCCCAAGTTAAATAAATTGAATTGAATTGAATGTACATGAAAATCGAACTCACGGGAATATTCTTATAATTTGATCATCATGTTCATCTTTTGTGAAGACTCCAACAAATCCATGGAAAGGAAAATAACTTGGTTGGTGTCACGTCACATCCGGGAGATGACGTCATTTGCTGAAGTGAAAACAAAGCTTTGCGCGATAAACGTGGGAAAGTCCGTATGTGTTCACTGTGTACGTATGGAATGTAAACAAACGCAGCTTATCGCTTTGTTTTCACGCCAATGCGCGCGGTTACTATGCGGTCTGATGACCTCAGGTCACGAAGTTCTCGGATATCCAACCAAGTGAATACGATAAAGAGATGAAAAATGATAACAAAGAAGTTTTTCGCCTTTTTGTCTCTTGGAAAAAATTTCTAGCTTGTCCTTTATATTTGGAGCCTTCTCGGGTTCTTCAAGAATTATTTCTCAAAGTTACTTAGAAAAAAAAAGGTTCTACGTTTGTCCCGAATTTGGAACCTTCTCTTCTTTAGAAGGCTACATAGAACACTTTTTTAAAGTATTATTGTCCTTTTTCATATGGAATGCACAAGATTGACCACAGAATATTGCCATGGAATTTTAATATATTTTATAAAGAACAATAAAAAGAAACAGATTGGTTAAAAACAAAGTTAATATCTTACTCCTACAAGAAGTTATTGAATTTTAAAGATTTTCTTGTCTGCGTAAAAGAGAATGTTGGTTTGAGTCTGTCATCATTATGATATCATCACAGCACTTAGGTACTATTCTTTATGTATTTCTTTGAAAATTAATTTCGTAGTTGCTGAATGATTGGGAACATTTTTTCTTCAAAAATTATTAAGAATATTGTATAATAAAATTTACAATAATGTTTTCTAATCTGTTCTTGTAACGTATATTTTAATTATGAAAAAATTACAATAAATTTTCAAAGAAATACATAGAGATTAGTACAGGAGGTGTTGTGATGACATCATAATCATGACTTATACTCAACAAGTCATTCTTAAGCGGGCAAAAAAAATCTTGAAAGTTCAATAAGTTCTTCCAGGAATGAGATAAAAGTCAGAAAAGTTGGTTCCAGTCCTTGAAAAAATCGGTCCGCTTTGGTGACTAAAAAGTCAATGTTCCTTTAAATCATAGTCGATGTCAATAGTTTTGTCAAAAGTCAATAGCTATTGTGTCAAAATGACTAGTGTGGAACGTCGGCTGGCGCCCTCATATTCACTTTATCAACAATTTTAATGTATTTTAAATAACATAAATTTAAATATGGTTTACAAATTGTAAATTTTTCTCAAACTTTTCATCAGGTGGTAATTAGTATAGTTACTTTACTAGATTCTGTTTACTACTTACTTGACATATCCAATGTATTTTTAAGCATCAAAATCTCAGATGAAATACACTATAAAATACGTAAAGACTTTCAAGAATTTGAGGATGCGACGTCACAACTAGCCTGAATTAAGTCATTTCTACACAAAATGAGACAGGCCTTAATATAATCCGTTACAGTTATAGATAGACGGACATTACACCGGGGCGATTCAATACAGTTGAACACATGCGTACATTTGCAAAGCTTTACTGTATTTGCTAAGAAATATGCCATAAATAATAGCTTCTTAAAAGACTGGATAGGTGACGCTATTTCAATCTGCAAGAAAGTAGGGCGTAGAATTCACAAAGCAACAGCAATACAACAATTACGCGTCTGTAGTGTATACGACATGAATTTTGTTCGTCTCTACTACTGATGATAATGGTGATGATGATAATGGTGATGATGATGATGATAATGGTGATGATGATGATAATGGTGACGATGATGATAATGGTGATAATGATGATAATGGTGATGATGATAATAATGGTGATGATGATTATGGTGATAATGATAATAATTGTGATAATGATGATACTAGTGATGATAATGGTGATGATTATAATGGTGATGATGATGATAATGGTGATGATGATGATAATAGTGATGATGATGATAATGGTGATGATGATGATAATGGTGATGATAATGGTGATGATGATGATAATGGTGATGATGATAATGATGTGATGATGATGATGATAATGGTGATGATGATGATGATGATAATGGTGATGATGATGATAATGGTGATGATGGTGATGATGATAATGGTGATGATGATAATGGTGATGATGATGATAATGGTGATGATAATGATGATGATGATGATAATGGTGATGATGATAATGGTGATGATGATGATAATGATGATGATGATGATGATAATGGTGATGATGATGATAATGGTGATGATGGTGATGATGATAATGGTGATGATGATAATGGTGATGATGATAATGGTGATGATGATAATGGTGATGATGATGATAATGGTAATGATGATGATAATGGTGATGATGATGATAATGGTGATGATGATGATAATGGTAATGATGATGATAATGGTGATGATGATGATAATGGTGATGATGATGATCATGGTAATGCTTATGATGATGTGTGAAGTATCTGGTGATTATAATGGTGATGATGATGATGCTTATGATGATGATGATTATTCTGATTATAATGGTGCTGCTCCTGAAGATGTTTATTTTGATGCTTTTGATGTTACTTCTGATTATAATGATGATGCTTCTGATGATGCTTGATGTATCTGGTGATGATAATAGTGATGATGATTTTGATGCTTATGATGATGATTATTCTGATTATAATGGTGCTGCTCCTGAAGATGCTTATTATAATGCTTTTGATGTTTCTTCTGATGATGTGTGATGTTTCTGGTGATGATAATGATTATGATGATGATGATGCTTATGATGATGAGTATTATGATTATCATGATGATGCGCATGAAGATGCTTATAATGATACTTCTAATATTTTCGATGATGCTTTTGATGTTTCTCCTGTTTATGATGATGACGATTATGATGATGCTTGATGTTTCTTATGATGCTTGTGATGATGATGATGTTTTTAGAGATTTTAGTTATTGCTACCGGTCTGAAGTCATGTGTAAAATCAAGTACAATTTTCCTTTTGTATATATAAGAAGAAAAAAAATCAAGAAAAAACACCAGTCCTTTAAGCGTCAAATACTTAACATTTATTTAGTCTTTTTTTTTTTTTTTTTTTTTGAAAAAGCAGGTAGAACAGGTTTTGCGTTTTGGTGAATTCTGATAAAAGTTTGAAAATTCTTAAGATATTTTTGTGACGGGCCATGATTTTGTAACACCTTATTTTATTTGTTGAAATCTGTTGATAAACTTAATGAAAGAAACAAAATGAATGAAATGAAGTATCCGAAATCTATGTCTTATTAGTTTCAGACATGCCCGAGATCTTGATAAAATCCTAGAATTTAATTATTGCTATAGATTACTGCTAATATCCTAAATATCGATTTGCAGAGGCGGCGAAAGATGTTTGAATCTGGGGGGAGGGGTACGAGATTTGAAGGTACTTTCCAATTGTCGTATTCTCAAAGCATGTAGCACAGCAGTAAAGCTTTACAAGGTCAACCCTCCTTCCCCCCCCCCCTTCTCCCTCCCCCCCCCCTCCCCCTCCCCACTGGAAAATTGATACAGTTTTAACGGTTCAAATACCGAATATTACTGGAATTTTTCATTTTACATCTTCAAACATTTAAGAATTATGGTCCAAAATATTGGTAAACATAGCATAATTTTATACCAAAATCTAAAATTTATAGATCATAAGTCTTGGAAATCGGAAGGATTTAGACTCATAGATCGTAATTTGCCAATTGTATTGGCCATGACTCGGAATATACTAATTTTAATATCTATAATAATGTGAAAAGCAAATAAAAAGTCCTCAGATTATTATTCAGGAGACCATCATTTTTGTGATGAGTGAGAATAAATGTAGCTCGGTATATCAGTATATATGAATTAGACCAGGTAGCCCAAATCACATCCAGTCTTCAGCGTTTTTTTTCTCCAGAACCCATCCCAAATTAATGGCGCTCCAAGAACTGAAGAGTGAAATATGGGGGTATTTTACTTGATGTTCGTCAGTTTGTGTTACTTTCTTCAATCTGTCAATGAAAAGATCAATTATTATAAAGATTTAATATATTTTGATATTTGAAGTAACGATTTTTTCTCTGTAAAGGGACACTTTTACAAAGATGGGGTAGTGCACTTCAGTTTATATCATGACAATGGCCCGGGTTTAAATAGTATAAGTTTTGCCCTGCCCCAAAGATGCAAAACTAATGAAATTTGGGTTGGTCCAATTTCAGTCTTTTTGGCGACATTTGCGTTACTTTCTTCAGGTCTTAGAAAAAGGCACTTGTCCTCTTTGAGAAGACACTTTTCCTCTGGAAAAGGTACTTTTCCCCTCAAAAACGGGCACTTTCCCTATTTGAAAAAGGGCACCTTTTAAAGTGTGGAGAAAACGTCCCCCCGTACCCCCTGTTCCGCCGCCTATGTTGATTTGGATAGGACCCAAGGGGCGAGGGAGCTGCAGCCCTATTCAGCAGCAAATACGCAATTTTTGTATAAAAGGTAGATAAAGTGAAAGAAGTAAAAGTAATTAGATGAATTAATTATAAATGGGAGAATTGAAAATTCAGATTTTACTTTGCGTTTTTGATACTTGGACAGATTATATGTATCTGTGTTTATCATTATCAACAAGTTTTACTTCATGATATATGCATATGGCTGGAATACTAAATTGTTTCAAACATTTGTTGCTGACAGCATGCATTGACCATTTCAGATGATACGTGCAAATTATCGCGAATTATCGTAAATTATTTGATAAGGAGTAACGCACCAGAGCCACGAAGCTTAACATGTGCAATACGGCGAGCTGGCAGGCACTAGGCAGCTGGGGCCCTACGTACCATTTAATTTAAGAAGGCATCAAGCAGTCGAGCAGTGGGGTAGCTAAAGGGGTACAGGAAAATCCCCCTCCACTCCCCAAGCCGGTCGGATTTTTTTTTAAGTCGGAAAATTTGCACAACCGTAAATTCAGAAAGATGGATAGTTTTGGTTATCGGGATAAAAGCAATCGGTCTTTTTAAGTTCAGTTCCATACCAGCCATCTTGGGGAAAAGGATCACAAAATGTCCTTAAACGAAATTTTCAACTTAGGCCTATTCAGAAATTTAGGGCTTACAAAACTTTATTTTCAAAATTCCGACATTTTCCTCAAAATACGGTTTTCAAACTGTTAAAATATCCCAATTTTTCAAAATATCAAAAAATTTCCTCAAAATATCCGTTTTGCATCAAAATATCTTAATTTCCCTCAAAATATCCGTTTTGCATCAAAATATCTTAATTTCCCTCAAAATATCCGATTTTTATTTTGAGGAAAAAACGGATATTTTGAGAGATTATTCTGATATTTTGATGGGAAATCGGATATTTTAAGGAAAAATTAAGATATTTTGAGGAAAATTCTGGATATTTAAAGAAAGCTTAAATTTTGATATTTTGAGAATATTTCCTGAAAATATCCGAATTTTTCCTCAAAATATTCAATTTTTTCCCTTCAAATATAAGAATTTTCCTCAAAATATCCATTTTTTCAAAATATCCGATTTTTGTCTCAAAATTTCCGAATTTTCCCTCAAAATATCCGGCTTTTTCTCTCTCAAAATATCCAAACTTGGAGTTTTCCTCAAAATATCTGAAGTTTTTCTCAAAATATTTTAATGTTTCTTCAAAATATCCGTATTTTCCTTTAAAATATCATAATTTTTCCTCAAAATATCCGAATTTTCCCTTAAAATATCATAATTTTTCCTCAAAATATTCGATTTTTGTCTTTCAGAGGAGGGTGGGGATGGTGTAGCTTGGGTTTTTTTGTGGTTTTACCAATACATATGACTTTATATAGAAAACAGTTTTGTTTATGTTGCCTATTTAATAATACACATATATTTATAACGCGCCCCTTTGAACTAAATCGTCAGGAGCGCGGAACAGTAAGTAAAGTAAATGATAAGATATATGAAACAAATGAAGTATAAAACTAGAAAATTAGAAGCAAAAATTTGAAATACCTAAAATATAGATACGCAATAATCAATACATGATTCATAGGCTAAACTAAAGATTAAAAGCTGAACATGCTGAATAAGAAATATAAACAAATGAAGTAAAAACAAATAAAGTAAAAGTACAAATTACTGAATACCTAAAATAAGTATACACAATGAATCAATACATAAAACAAAGACTAAAGATTATAAGCACATTTAAAAAGGTGGGTTTTCAATTGAGATTTAAAAACATTGTAACAGTGAATTGCACGTAATATGATACGCCCACGTCACACACAAATTTGCGTTATTTATTTTTAAGGTAGGCATATAACTGTTTAAGAACAACATTGTTCTTCTAATCACACAAACGTCTCATTGATATGTAAATAAGTGTTTAAGTCTTTTGGATAAATGAATAAACTTGTATACACAAAGCCATACAATACTTATTGTGTATTATTACTCTTCATCAGTTCATTCTAAACTGGTGAAACGAAAACTTTTAAATCAGAGATCTTGTTTTTAAACAAAATACATTTTGTGTAAGCCATAAATTAGGAGATAATTAGACAAGAGTTTCTTCTCCTAACAAGAAAGAACAAAGAAAATATGTAATCTCAGGAAACAAGGCTCTCGCACGAGCGCATGTAAGCGAGTATTAAGTATGATTTTAGATTTATGATACGCCCACGTCACACACAACATAAGTAAAACTCGGACGATTTTGAAGTTATTCATTATTATTCAGGCTGTCAGGACGAATCAACAACGTCTTATATTTTTTCTTCCCAGAGATGACAAACAATTCGTTGCACTTTTAACAATGACATTGCGGTGGAAATTCTTCATGTGCTTCCTTGTTTTAAACACTTGGAGTCAAACAGGCTCACAAGAAGCGTCCGAGATTACTTCCAATGAACAAGGTATTTATCATCTTTCAGTTTTTCATCGCTTTTTCTCTCATACTTAGGCCTGTGTTGAAATATCCATAACATTTTTGGGATTTTAATTCATGGATTCGTGCTTGCGCAAGGCAGCCATCGGTGGAAGTTACACAACGTAGAACAATAAATCAATGGCAAAACAGGGAACTACATACCAAGTAGATTAGTACAAGTGTAAGAATAGTTTAATAGCGTTAAAATGATTTTAACATTTTTGCTTATTCTTTTTATTATCGTTTTGAATTGATTAACCTTATTGATTTTGCTCGGTAAGTCATTATACACCTACAATGAATTATTTGTTTTAAAACTATAATTTTGGTCGAAAAGCTTAAATATTTTTTGAACATAAGAAATGACATAACATAATATAACAAGATGACGGGCTGAAAAGGGTTAGATCAACAAAAAAAACCAAGAATGACACCAAGACTATAAAAATACAGAAAACTAAATTGAATCAAAGACCCTGGAGTTCGTCTAAACAACTTACCGATGCTGATTTTGAATCTGCTAATCTGCTAACAGAGCCAGAGCTGCACGACCACCTACCCAGGCGCATTTTCCACTCGTTAACCCCCCCCCCTTCTCCTCAATGGGGCACCGCATACTAAAGGTGGAAGGGTTGTGCAGCCCACCAACCGAGAAA
Organism: Chiridota heheva; assembly: GCA_020152595.1. NCBI lineage: Eukaryota > Metazoa > Echinodermata > Holothuroidea > Apodida > Chiridotidae > Chiridota > Chiridota heheva. Next base: position 107,896 of record JAIGNY010003850.1, read on the forward strand.
CATACCCGAAGTATGACAGATTTTTTGGTAACTGCAGTATACATTTATAAAATTTTGATACCCGCAGTATGAAATAAGTCAATTTTGATACCTGCAGTATGAGTTTATTCAACAAAAATATTGTAAAATGTATTAGCAGTACAAATTTAACACAGTAAAACCTTATTTTTTGAGACCTGCACTACGAAAATGATTTTTTACTAAAAATTTTTTTTTTAATAGTACATTTTCTTAAAAGGAAAAAACCCCAGCTGCACTACGAAAATGGTGCAAAAAAGGCATCTGCATGGGGGCACACACATACACATACATACATGTATATATATATATATATATATATATATATATATATATATATATATATATATATATATATATATATATATATATATATATATATATATATATATATATATATATATATATATATATATATATATATATATATATATATATATATATATAAATATATATATATATATATATATATATATATATATATATATATATATATATATATATATATATATATATATATATATATATATATATATATATATATATATATATATATATATATATATATATATATATATATATATATATATATATATATATATATATATATATATATATATATATATATATATATATATATATATATATATATATATATATATATATATATATATATTTGCGAAAGGCTAAAACGCCGACCATCAATCCGTGAAAACTCTTTAAACTATGACCAGTGTGGGTATCAGGACAACGACGCGGTTTTGGAGCAATGACGGTGGCAGAGGAGTACAGCATCACCTCTAACCAAGATCGATTATTTTAAATCCGAGTAAGGTTATGTCTTTTAATAGTCGGATGACCTCTACTCGTTCCCGTTGCAATTCCAACAAGCCTAGAAAAGTTTTATTCGATCATTTCATTTTTCGATCATTTTTCGATTTTATTCGATCCCCATGCCCCATATAATCGTCCTCAGAAATCCTAGGTCCACCAAGATTCATGCCCAAGTTTTGATCTGTAAGGATCATTTGCATTCTGAACTCTTAAAGATTATCTTTTGACTGATTTCTTCCAAGGCCATATCATTGTTTGAGGCTCTATTCAGGCTAAACATTAATTGTTTGAGTTTCATTCAGTTAAGATTCCCATTCCCATTCCATCATTTCCCATTCATGGCAGAGACCAATTGTTCTGATTACATTGATAGTAGAAGCCACTTGATTTAGTTTTCAATGAGTCCAAACTCGCCTTAAAATGTCCCCACCCCTCTATATGCACCCTTCTCCTGTTCCAATATGTTTCAAATTTTTCTCACTTCCGTAAGCAGTAACAAAACCACACATCGAATCTGATTCAAATCCGGTCATCAGTTCTTGAGATATCTTGATGACAGACAAACAAACAAACGGAGGCGAAAATATAACCTCCGTCCAACTTCGTCGGCCGTGGACATTGACTTGGTTGTCGATGTTATGTCTGTCCGTACGTCGTGCCTGTGTTCTCGTCCAGGTCGTGTTAAGGGTGTTAAGCGTTTCGTGATAGCATTGTTACTATCATAACCGTTACGCGGGCGACGACTCCGTCATTGTAATTGTGTGTTCACTCGTTGTCGTTGGCGGAGGTAGAAATTTAAGAAGCAGGCTAATTATTAACTGAATGGGGCTTTTTATTGTCGCTTCAACATCTTCAACAATAACATCATCTTCAACAACCACAATAACATCATCAAAAAATTAGAAAACCAGACTACTTTGAGAACTGAATTGTGCAACATAAACACTACACACATCACATCTTAACAACTCTTACTTGTTTGTAACAGCTGCGGTATTTTCTACTTCTTGCCGCCTGCTATACAGATTGTTCATTTTGAATTAATTTTCAATCACAAACAGCTTAAAGAATGTAATTGAAGGATAGAAATCCACGTAATAATTCATATTCATTGATCTGATTTGCAATCCCAATACAATTTTAGTAACGTGTGACCTTCATTTGCAGAAATGAAGATAACGTCACTTCGGCGTACGTTTCAGATGAAAGTAGTTTATATGTCAGTATGTGCATCTGCCTGTCTGCCAGTTTTGTATTTGTCTCGTAGCCTAATTGTGATTATACAGCCGACATAAAACTGCAGGTGTGGGCAATTTGCTCCAAGACACCTCTTGTAACTTTTCGACGGGATATTTAACCAGATAGAATTCTATAATCTTTAGCATAACAATGTTTTGTTTTAGATCATATTTTTCAGTGTGTGCAGTTTGCTATGGTCGTTTCGAATGGAAATAACTTATGCCGCAGTTTTCGAACTCAAACCCCTGTAACTATTTTCATTCATTTCAAAATGGCAGATTGTTATTTTTCGACTTACATCAGGATATGCTTTGTCTAACTTAAATATCTATTTGGACCGGTAGAAACAAATTCGGCTTAATTATAAGAAAATATGCTGTAGGCCATGAAAATAGCAAAACAAACATCAAAATCGACCATTTTACAGCATTATGAATTTGGATGTCCTCCTTAAGGAGTCGGATAGCTCAGTTGGTAGAGCACATGACTGAGATGCTGGAGGTACCGGGTTCCGATCAGGTCCAACCCGTTTTTTCCGCAGCTATGTAGACAGATACGCCGATCATCAAAGCGGAGGTACGTCGTTCGCAGCTCTTGCTCCCCATTCAGCTGTTGAGAGAAGTGGCAATGGTTGAATGTTGCTCTCCGTCCTTCGGAGGGACGTTAAACCGTCGGTCCCGATGGTAGGACAGTCACACCCTACCTGGTTTTCTGAACACTATTCGAGAAAACAAGCGTGAAAATGCGGTGTTCATTCACTTCCTGAGCTAATGGATGGATGACGCGCCGTTTGGGCATATCTTAAAGCTCCGATGTTTGTAAAGCGTTTTTAAATATACTTGTATAAAAAGGGCGTTATTATAATAAATCATGCAAATTTTTGAGATTGTGTGACATCACAAAAAAGAAAACAAGAATGAATTTCCTTATTATTCTTTTATCCTTCACCAACATTAGATGAATGCAACCACTTGAGCATGGCCAAGAAGTTTTGAATCTCCATCATACCCTCAACCCAAATTTATCAGGAGAAAAAAATTATGATAATTTTAAGTAACTAAAAGTTCAGATTAAGAACTTTTAAAGGTATCGTCCCATAAATAAATTAAGAAATGAACGCCGTCGTGCTGCTGACGTCACTTCCGGTTTTAATTTTCATTATTGATTCCGAGAAATCTGTGATGTTATTGATATCATATGTAGGCCCCTATGTTTGGTCCGGCGAACGGTGTGATCCATTACATCAAAGATTTCTCGTGATCTACGGGATAATTGAAAACCGGAAGTGACGTTGCCAGTGTGGCGGCCTTCAATTCTAAATGTATTTTTGGGACAATACTATTCCTTTTAAAAGAATATTCAGCTCTCTTCTCTTTCATAACTTTTCCATACATTAAAGGAAAGGTATTGTCCCATGAATAAATTCAGAGGTGAACGCCGCCGTGCTGGTAACGTCACTCTCGGTTTTCAATTTTCCTGATTTAAATGCGAGAAATCTGTGATGTTTTCAATAACACTTTTAGTCCTCTATGTTTGGTTCAGCGAATGCGATAACATCGCAGATTTTTCACAATTAATTCGGAAAATTAAAAACCGGAAGTGATGTTTCCAGTACGGCGGCATTCACTTTTGAATGTATTTATGGGATGATACCTTACCTTTAACAATTCTTTAAACTTTGATTAGCCTCAGAACTTGCAGATGTTTTTAACATAATTTAAAAACCATTTCGTTCAGAGTTTAAAAACCAGTTGTCGTCTCTAAAGTGCAAGGTAAATACAACCCAAATCCTGGATTTTGATTGGTCGAAACACAATGGTACAGTGTACACTTACATTTATAGGTCAATCAGTGTTGTTTGGGAATAAATTGTACGCCGCCACATTCTGATCACGATACCATCAAATTTAACAAAGAAATATCGCTATATACTGACATTAAGCCTACAACAAGTGTCGGTCATACATTTGTTTAATGATTTTTTTGTATAGTTATTCTCCAACTTTTTTTTTCAAAATGATGGCGCTTCATGACTCGAGTATAGACTTCTTAAGTATAAGTGCTTTAGGTTCCAACAGTTCTGAAAGTAAAAGTGATGGCAAACAGAACTATGCATTTCCTTGGTATTTTTAGGGACGCCGTTTGGGTTTCAAACAATTCGATCTTCAACAAAGATACTGAACATTAGGTAGAAACTTTGCCCCTCGGGAAGAGTTGTGGGCCTCAGACCCCGGATGGCTTACGGTCGGTTGATCAATCAAAAGAGGAATACATATTGATACTCAAGTCAATAAAAACATGGTTCCCAAAGCAGGTATTACCATATGTTTAGGAAAAGTTGATCATGATACCCTTATTACGGGTCAGCACTACTATTTTTGAAACAAAAAAATAATAGTATTATTAAGTTAATGGGAATTATTTATTTTGAAAATGTTTAAATCATGTTTTTGTAAACTAAAGATTTTTGTATCGTAAAAATTCAAATTAAATTTTTGTTCTGGCAACATGCAGTCGACTTAAAATGCCACAATGTTGAGGTAGTATTGGATACAATCCAACGATCGATATATCAACAGGCACCTTAATAACATATATCTCTGGTTTTGTTGATTATCAGCTCATTCGTGCATCCGGGAAAATACGGCCAAACACTCCTGCCATGGTCGATGTGGTGAGGTTATTATGAGCATAACACACTGTAAATGTACTCATACTTGTCTACTGTACGGCGACTGTTGCCTAGACTACTGGGAGAAGTGCTTTAATACTATCCCACGTGACGTTTTAATATACTGGAAGAGGAAGAAGACGTTCCAGAACAGCCTCTCCCCTTCCAAATTTAGTACAGCTGCGCAATGCATGGATCAGCTTATAAATACAACAACGGATTCCCCACCGACGACACAACAAGCACGGGAGACGGTAACTGCGCCATCTGAAACAACTTTGCAGAGGTAAGAGATTTTGAAATGTGAAATACAGATGTCTGCGGGATTATGTCTTTAAGCCAAATATCTATGATTCCTGTAGGAAGTTCTTAGTGGCTTAAAGGAATATTCCCATGGATTTTCATTTTTTCATACATCACAGAGAAAATTTTAAGAAACTAAAGTGGTGAAAAGACTATTTCAATATCTTATTCCGTTTGGAAGTTACGAAATTATATTTCTGAATTTGAACAAAAGTGACTGATTGGCAACATCTGTGATGTTATATAGATGATTTCAACAAAACGTCTTTTTTATTTCTTTAAAAATGGTATTGATTTTTTTCTCATTATATAAATGTGATGTACACCAAGAAAAAACATTTTTTTTTTTTTTTTTTTGGTGAATCATATATTCCACCCTATCTCTAGAATGAACCGAATATGCTGTTCAATAATGTAAAAAAAATGTGATTAAATTTGTAAGAAATACATAAGAACTGTCTGGAATTGCCTTGATGACATCATCAAGCTGAAGGACACATACTGTATGAGGTGTTCTAAGAACATTTTTTCTACTCTTTAAATTGTTATACCTTCTAAGGGGAATAAGATATTAACATAGTTTTTTCACCACTTTGTTTCTCCAAATTTTCTCTATCATATATACAAAAAATGAAAATCCATGGGAATATTCCTTTAAGCAAACCTGTAATCGCTCGTTACCTTTGGTTTTTCTTGATAGAACATTCACACAAATAAAAGATGAAAATAACTGTACAACAACAGAAACACCATTGACCAAACCTACGATCATACGCCTATACATCTTAAAATGTCCGACTAAACAACTGCCCAAAAAAGACTAAAATCTTTGGTCGTAAAATTCGTATTTTGTATCTGTAACTTGATAATATTTCTTTCCTTTAATAAACTATTATCTTACTTTTAAATGAATTATTCTGTTTTATTTTGAAAGTAGGTGCTTTGGCAAGGTGTCATGCTCAAATAAATTCGAGAGGTACCGAGTTCGATTCCCGTCGTGAGCGCTGCAATAGTGTCCTTGAGCAAGACACTTTACTTGCTTCAGTCCACTCAGCTGTAAAATGAGTACCAGCACTGCTGGGGAGTTAATCTGCCAAGGACTGGTCTATTTGTATTGTACTCTCATTCGCTTGCGCCATGGAAACCGGTAATAAACACCGACTCAATGAGCCTAATGGCTCAGATGGATTTAGCTTAGCTTCTATTTTGAAAATACAATTTCTAAATTGCTTTTAGCAACAAGTATTTTTACCTTCATGCTTCATATCAATGCATGGAGAGCAATTTAATTTCCGGTCATGATAATGTCATTATATTAATCAATAGAACAAATGAGTTTTGTTTTCTAGATCTACTAATAGTTCACCAATATCTTATGAGAGGGGTATTTTTGCTCTCTTTGACAGTCCAGCAGCATGCCTATTAATAGGAGCATTTATAACACACGAGAATATTGAATTCATGCAGCCATATTGTTCAGATGTTGTGATCAAATGTCATAGTTTCTAATTTTGTACTTGAAATATTAAAAATCATTGAATTGAAAAAACATTTGAATTTTTAAAATGGCTGTTTCGCGTCTAAAAGCCTAGCTCTATTGTCTATTTTATCTAATATTTCAAAAACGGCGTGGTGAACATATCAAATGGGAGTGGAAAAGTTTTAGCCATGACAGTAAAGAAGGTATTTTCAAAGGTTTTAAGTTTCCCCTAGCAAAAAAACTTTTCCCAGACGTATTTCAAATTTAAAAATGTAACATTGCATGTAACATTTCCATGTAGCAAAATGTTCCCATTAATAGAAACATTTATGTTCCCATTATTAGACATGCTACTGGACTGTTTGACCTAATGATCTGATCTACAAAATGGGAAATGTTATGTCTTAGACTGTTACTATAGTCGTTTTTTACACACTTGCGTTAAGAGCTTTGAGATTGAATAACAGAATGAGGCTCGTCTCAGTTCATACATCATTGGTCTCTGTAAAATTAGAGGATGCAGAGCTTTGACGTCACTTCCGGTTCTGGAACTCTTACGATCCCTGTCTGTTTGTACATGTACATACTACATAGCGTTGTGTGTGTGAAGATTCAAGCGTAGTGCATAGCCTTATAACGATCTACAGCCGCCACGCTTCTGATCGGGAGTTCTCTCGATTGGGAAATCTAAACATGCGCAGTGACCATAATTTAAATTGTTGCTGATAAGTTCAGCCATTAGTTTCTTTTTGCTCTTCAAATTCAGTAATTCTAAAGTTGTATACTTTGAAATGATATGGAAATAATATTTCTGAATAATTTGAGCTTTTGCTGGTAATTAAAATGTTAAAATCTGCTCTTCAAAAAATATTGAAATTAATTTTTAAATATTACGTTAAAATTCCCTGGTAAAAGTCAAATTTGCGTCGGTGAAAATAATTTTACCGTTCTGTTACACCAATACAAATTTTCGCATGCATTTTTCCTACCTTTGACTTAAACCTATTTTACCGTTATCTATTTCTTTACAGAGATTTGAATTTGGAAAGATGCATTGTGGGTTATAATGACAAAAATCTTTCGATTGGAAGATCTCCCGATCGGGAGCGGAAACCGGACTTATCTGGAACTTTTTTTTCAACGTAAATTGTTGGAGAAAAAAGTGAAAGTGAAAAATTAATAAGATAATGTTAAAATAGCAGTCCCAAGACAAAAATTACAACAAGCGACAAAAAGAAAAAGACAAATCTGAGAAAAATGGTTCTGGCAGGATTCGAATCTACAACTGTTTATTCGAGAAAAAATAAATCAGAATTTCATCGCCTTACCGACTGGGCCACATCAAATTATAACTTGAGGTTTTAATTAACATATACCGTAAAACAAGGGCCAACTAAATCGTGCAGCAATTGGTTGATATTTCAACCAATCAAACAATTTGAATCGAGTTCTAAACATTGTGTCCATAATGACGATTTTGCCTGTTTAAGACAAAACATGTTTGTAGCAATATGTTTCTTTGATTGTTCTCTGTCATATAAAATACACTTGCGTGACGACATTGATTGAGTACAGATGGGCAATACATGTTCACACAAAGTATATTTTGTAGCCCATCTCAATAAATAAAAAAGATATGTTTCAAATCATATAGTAGCAGGATTAAATTAGACTACAATCAGGGATACAAATCTTGGCAGTTTTCCCTCCCAGTGTTGGTATGCGATTTGGAAGGCAAGTTTTTTGGTAATATATCTGCAATATTGAACAGGATTAAAAAGGGAAAGGAAAATGTGCCAAGTACTTTTGTTCTGGATTGTAACTACATACACCAGTTACGTTTAAACAGTTTTGAATTCGATATATCTTAATGAAACATGATATCAAAATAGTTTTACCATTATGTTGTTTACCCTCATACCACATATTTGTGCACAAGTTCGAACACTAGAATATTCTTCATAGAAAGTTACTTATAAACAGTCCGGGAGAGGTCATATTTTTAGGAACCTATAAAACACGTGAGATAATAGACGTCCTGCAGCCGTTTTGTTTATATTTTGGGATACAAATGTACAGAAAGATCATTTTGACGGACTATTTTGTCATATGGATTGTAAAATCTTGCAATGCATAATTTTATTCCTTAGAATCTGCAATCTCAAGGGCAAAATTATATTGATACAAATATTTGAATTTTTAAATGACTCTTTCGCGTCCAAAATCCTAGCTTTTTCCTGGTTTTCCTCATATTTCAAAAACGGCGTGGTAAACTTATAACAGGGAGTGAATCAAATTTAAGCATGAAAGCAATGAAGGTTTATTACTGGGTTTCAAGTACATTTTTCGCAGAAGTATTTAAAAAGTATAACACTGCATAAGGCTTTAACGTTAGTATAGAAAGCATCGTGGGAAATATCACAAAATAGCGATGTGACGATCAAAGTTCCTAATTTAAGGGTACCTTTTGGTTCCTTATTTTAGGACTTCTCCCGGACTATTAAGTAACGATATACTACTTACTTGTAGATGTAAAGAAATGTAGAGACAACGTTACCTAATTTGATACATTCCGGTAACATTCCCATCAAAATTACTTTGAAATTTGCGTTTGGAATTTTAAACACAATTATTCAATTTTTTTCTTTTTCCAAACTTACGACATCAAACTAGGTTGACTACTAATTCCTTCATGAAACCACTTTTATCGCTCACTCTAATTCGAGTGATAACGTCATAATCACGTACAGCTTTACATCACGGCTTTAGCAGGTGCAAAGGCAAATAGGATGCTTGGTTTGATTAGAAGAAATATTTGTTTTCTTAATTTGTATAAGCAGCTAGTCAGGCCTCACCTTGAGTATGCTATTCAGGCTTGGAGTTCCTTTTATGAGAAGGATAGGTTCATTTTGGAGCAGGTTCAGGAAAGAGTCACTAGACTTATTCCCAAATTAAGGAATCTCTCTTATCAATCGAGGCTGCGAAATTCTTGGTTTGACCACGCTTGAGTTGAGACAAATACGATGACGATATGATTCAGGCTTTTAATTTCCTATCTGGTAGTGATGCTTTGACTTTCTGTTATTTCTTGCATGTTTCAGCTAAACCTCATGTGACAGGTGGTAACAGTTTGAAGTTGTCTAAAAAGTTGTCACGGATAGATATTTGGCATTTTAGCTTTTTGCAAAGAGTTGTTAATGAGTGGTGTGGTTTGCCTAAATGGGTGGTTAGTTTCAATTCTGTTAACAATTTCAAAGTCAATATCGATAAGTTTTTTAGTAACATTTTTCTTTTTCTTTGTGGTGGTGGTGGTGGTGGTGTTAGTTTGGGCTTTTTATGGGGTAATTATAACCTTCTTATCCCGCCATCTTGTTATATTATGTTAAATCTGAACAACCAGTTTGTCGGTTAAAACAAAGCAGTTTAAAATTACAGCCAGTGTGAAATCGGTCATCGTTAGAGGCCTAAATCTCTACGTTCACTTGGGTATTTTCTCAGAAAATTGTTGTGATGGAAATTTCTAAGAAAAGATCATTTCGAAGTTTGAAATATATGCAATGTGCGTACGTAAGCTAAAGCGTGGTGTTCACTTGTGCACAAATCGTAGCTTGTTTTCACCGACAAACAGGCCCGAATGTTCAAAATTCCCGGGTGACCGAAAACTCAAGGAGAGATGTAAGCTCACACTCCAATTTTGGAAGTCGTTGAACAGTCCTCAGCTTTCTTTTTGTTGATGCAAGGAGTTGACGGATTAAACCAACATGCCACCACAAGATTTTATTTATTTTATAGCATTTAATGGCGATTTCGGGGTTATCTATTTCCAATCTATTCCATTCCTAACCTAGCAATAAGACCGTTTTCTCTTTATCCTGCACGCTCAAGTTTGATCAACAATAACAGTCATTAATTAAATCTTTCTCAGGCTGGTCACTTCCCCAAGATGGCGGAAAAATCGCACAGATGAGCCACGTTTAGACGAATTCTCTGGCAACGGGGTTCCCGATGTAGTGAATTTTACAAGGACAAGTACTCCGAAATCTCTAACGATGACAATGGATAAACAAACAATTCAACAAAATAGCTCAGAAAATTATCTGGCTAGAAAGGTCACCTCACCTGCTCTATTCAACAAAACAGTTAACCACAACGCAACGTCACTCAACAGAAAAGCTCACCACAGAGTCCACATCACAGCGTTATTCAACAAAATCGTTAACCACAATGACCCCAACACAACGTCACTCAACACAAAAACTCATCATCAAGGCTAGAACACAACGCTATTCAATAAAATCGTTAACCACAACGGCCCCAGCGCAACGTCACTCAACAACGCTACTCTCTATCACAGAAATGGGTGAGGCGAACTTTCGAGGCAGAACGTTCCGAAGGCCCCGACCAGTGTTTGGAAATCCGGCTCCTGTTGGAGAAACCGCAGAACCAACCACACAAATGATGACCGTTTCAAGTATCCCTTCACAACCAGGCAGCAGAACTACCTTAAATACCAATAGCTCAAACGAAAGAGCTGCAAATACAGGTGTAGCTGGGTCTGAATCAGAAAGTGCTTCACTTATTTTTGCAGTGGTAACGGAAAACAATTCCGTTGACCCAACGCCAACCATTTGCTCAAATTGTATACAAAAAGTGAATCCCGAAATTTGCACCACAACATTTGGTTTACGTGGTTATATGGTGTGCGATCCTATGCTACCTAGCATTTTCATGATCGGAAAGTGTCCAGTGGGAACTGATTTGCATAATAAATTTGATCCATTATGTCAAAACCAAGATACCACGTTAGACTATATGACGTCATTGGCAGTGATTAGTGAAGATGGTCTAATATTCCGGAACATCTACTGTGCAATTTGTCATGGACATGACCCTCAAAGGGTTAGATATCTAAAAACAGAATATGTGTGCCAGAGATCCCCGGTTAGTACCTTAGTTTTTGATGAGGTGACACAGTTTAGTTCGGCCATGGATCTTATTTTGAAAACATGCGAACCTCAGCTGAGTCTTGACATGCTGAACGAAGAAATCAAAAAGGGTTTGCCTATCCATCCATGTTTGAATGAGTTTGTTACTAACTGTTCGACTTCAAGTTCTACTTTCTTTTCAGACATGTGTAAAGGCTACTATGCATTTATCGGAGAAATGAATCAAAATTACTCTAACCCCCATTGTTTATTTTGTCAAGAAGACCGGTCATTTCGTCCAGAGATTTGCGTTAGCCATCAAGTCAACGATTTGGATGACCCTCTGCATATACAGTTTGCTCCCCGACCCATGGCAATTAAAATCCTCTTCGACTTTGACCCTAACGATTCCAAACAAGGTATAACAATGCAACATAGTAAGCACAACATATCACACCGTGCGTTGCTCTTTTGTGCAAATGGAAGTTGGCACGATCCTATCTCGAATTTGTGTCGTGACATCTGTCCATTAGAAACAAGATGGAACGGACATGACTGCGTGGACACCAACTCAACCAGACAAAATGACGTTGGTATATTTTGGGACATCTTGGTTTCTGAACCGTTTATTCCGACCACTCTTCCGTTGAGACAAACTTTTCCTGTACCGTCCAAATGCAGTTCGCATCCAGATAATATGCTTTTCAGTAAAACCGCTATATCAAATACACTGCAGACTCATCCACAGGATCTCATATTTTTCAAAAATGGGCAAACATACAGGTTCCCCAGGTGTGTTTTAAGGAACCTTTTATATACGTCCATCATTTTTCATTGAGAAATTTTAATAATACTAATCTGTTCCTAGCGTGTTACCAAGACAGTCACTCATCAATTGCTACAAAACAGTACACAATTTCCCTATTCCAACTTACAAGGTGATCAAGCAGATTGATCCATTTTTAATAGAAACTCCACGGACAAAAAGCATATTAATGCCGAAGCTTCATTTCAGTTTATGCCTTTGTCAGAAAATGAGACCTCTAAACAATCCCTACTGATTACGTCATATGAATGTATATCAAAAGTAGTTTGCCCGTTGGAGTCTGAAATCGATCTACTAAAGAACACATTACTATCCAAGCACACGGTTAGGTTTGAAATGGTTATCTACTATTTGAACGGAAAGACCGAAATATGCCTTCATTATTCAAATCCAAGCCAGAGTACTTACAACAAGTTTCAACTGATTCTGTCATCAATTGGAAACGGTTGTTCCGTGATAACATTGATCGTCGCAATGATCGCACAGAGGGTATGTTCAAAAGAACGCACTCGTCAGGGCAAAGTGATATCAACACTCATGTGGACTCTTCTTGTAGCCCACACAGGTTTATTTGTAATACCCAACGATATCACTTCGCAACCATATTTATGTTTATGTATCGGAACGTTCCTCCATTTTTCTTGGCTAAGCGTCTTCTCGTGGATGTTTGTGTTAGGATTAGATCTTATTCGTACATTCTCTGATCGTTCGCTGTTTGAGTGTTGCTGTCCGAAATCATGTCTCGTTAATGAATATTTGATTTACGCGGGAATTGGTTGGGGTATTCCATTTGCAATAGTAACAAGCAGCGTCATAATACATTTCCAGCTAGATCAAATGGTGACGTGTGCAGTCTACAGCGTAGAGGGCAGATGTTACTTGACACCCGGATATTCTGCCCTCTTTGCTTTCGGTGTACCTGCGGGATTTATGCTTACGTGTAACATTGCTATTGTCTCATACGTCATATTCAAATTACATTCCGCGAAGAAAAGAATTTCAGAGTCTGAGGCAAACGATAGCAAGCACGTCTTCAACAACCTCCAGTCTGAGCTACTCCTGTATATTAAGGTAAGCCCTCTTGAAGGAGTCATGACCCGTCTATTTGATATAAGGATACAAAATCTGTAAAACTTACACAGAACGTAATCACATGATCAGACACATGATCGTGTTATTTAAGGGAGCTCTTTTCCCGCTCATTCATCAGAATTTTGAAATAACAGAAATGATATCTGTATATCTTTTAAAAGAAATGATTACGGTTAAATTGAATATTCGTACCACATTTCAGTGGTACACCTGAGGAGTGCCAAGGTTGTCAGTACTATCACGTGCAACAAAGTGTATTCGAATATTCTAGAGACTCAAGAATAATTCATCCTCACATTTCGACGGAGTGCTCATTAAAAGAGCATTTACTCGGATCTTGTTAATGGAGCTTCATAATTCTAAAAGGGATGACGTATTGGTCTTAGCGCTCCTTAGGTATTGGCGGGTATTCGTTTTGTGTAGCTTTCGATCCTCCCTTCATCTGTACTTGCTGTTTGAGAGAGAGAGAGAGAGAGTTGAACACACAATTACAATGACGGGGTCGTCGCCTGCGTATTCGCTTATGATAGTACAAATGCTATCACGAAACGCTTAATACGACCCAGACGAGAACACAGGTACGACGTACGGACAGACATAACATCGACAACCAAGTCAATGTCCAGGGCCTTTGATAACCAGTTGTGGTGCACTGGCGTGTCTACCCACCCCAGGATTGAACCCGGGGCCTCGTGGTCTGTAGACAGGTATTATAACCGCTACACCACAGTAGGTAGATTTGCTGTTTGAGCTACTGGCTGCGTATTTAAGCCATTCAATGTAAGGTTCAAGGTACAACTAAATGCTAAGTGTTATGTAGCTTTCGACCATCCTTTTATGCTCTTGTCTCGTTGACCTATTGCCCATGTTGACTGCGTATTTAGTTAGACCAGTCAATATAAGGTTCAAGGTACAACTAATTGCAAAAGAATTTATATTACCACCATACATTTCTTTAAGGTTCCCAGAAACAAACTATAGTACACAGTAGGTATATGTGTAGGGACATATGCAAATTAGGGCATTTCCCCTGCGTAGAATTTCATAGACTTTTCCACCTTTTCTCTGGCGACTTCAAAGAAATGTATGGCGGTAAAATATAGTATTTTGCAATTAGTTGAAGGCCCTATCTAGGGCTAGATTGACAGGCCTTTGCATAATCCCAAACATGCCATATAGCACACACCGCTGGGCCAACGTTGGCATACGTTGGTACCATGTCGGGTTGGTGTGCTAACGTTGGCTCAACGCACAGTAACCAAAAGTTGGGTAATTCATGTTTGCCCAACGCTTGACTTCTTTTCTCCCCCATAGAGCACACAACCTCCAGCCAACGTTTTTTTTTTTTTTTAAGGTATGGCCAAAAATATTAATTTATTAGTTATTATAATTCATTAGTGCCTCCCTTTGAAGTGAGTGTGCCCCGCTTGACAGAAGTCCTGGCTATGGGCCTGACACGGCGAGATGTAATTAAAGAGGCGGAATCATGACATGCATCAAATTTTGTGATTGGTTTAAATTTCAACCAATTGCTACACGAAGTCTCCAAAATCACCGAGAAAAAAATTGAGTTATGCCCTCTCTGATCAAGCTATGTCCTCAGCCCAATTTATGGATGAAGCTTGAGAGCATATAAATGCTATGCAGATATGCCAAGAGTTTATGAAGCTATTTGTATGAAAATGAAATACCCTTTTCCCCTCCAATAGAAAATAGGACTTTTTTTTTATTCATAATGGATACTAACAACTCTCATCTGTTCTTCCACGGTCTGCAACGGTCGCCTGGTACAAAATTACTTCAATTATATGACTATAATATTCAATATTTCTCTGTTTGCAGAGGTAGGGGCCATGAAACATTCTGACTTGAAAATCAAATGGGGCCTCGCTTGAGGCTCTAATTGATTAACAAAATTAAATTAAGCAGATTTCAATATTCTCAGATGTTGATTATAATGTAAGAGGTGGCATTTAATAGGAGTCCATAATATAACGTTATCATCTCATCTGCGCTACAGTTAACTGCTTCTAAAAAATAAAGGATCAGAACCACACAACCTTTTAGTTTCTAGTTTTAAAGTGAGAGCTATTAATGTTACTCAACAATGCTATTTTAAACCTAACAATTACAGTGTAACCAGAGTACAAAATAGCTGGGTTGAGTAAAATTTAAAGAATCACTGGTCAAACAAAATTATATTATTTGAAAGAGCGACTTCAAAAGAAACAAAATTACGAAGAAAATACTTTATTATCCTATGCCATAATATTTGAATCTCAAGTTAGGTTTTATCTGTGGAGAAATGATTGGTGTATAGTAAATCTTCTGTGGAATATTGGGTCCCATCCCTCATTCCCACTTTCTCAACAATTTTGTTAATGTTTTATTATTTTAATTTCTAAAGAAAATTTATTTTAGTTTGAATTATTTTCCCTCAAACTTTCTTCTTGTGGTAGGCTACATTATAATTTTCCTTACTAGATTCTGGTTTTACTATTTTCCTTTTTATTATGTTTTTAAGCCACAAAATTGCAGGACAACATCATTAAATTAAAATAATAAAACAACAAATTATTAAAAAAGTGAGGATGAGGGATGGGAGCCAGCATTCCATAGTAGACTTATTGTATGTACACCAATCACTAAAGACTTTGAGTGTGATGGATGTGATGTGATGTGAGAGGATGCGATATCACAGCTAGTCTGATTTCAGTCGTTTCTGCACAAATAATACAGAACTTTTACTTAAATATCTCCTTAATGTAATAACATTGACCGTTGAAATAATCATTCTAAGTGAACAAATCCCCAGACTATGACAAAACGACGCCAACGTGTCAGAAGGTTCAATCCGTTTTCTCGAAACCGAGATAGAAACTTGTCTAGAACCCAACTTTTTAGCAGATTTTTGTATTATATATTCTCCCATTTTATTTCTATTGCGTGTAAAATTTTCAACAATCATATCAAGTTTGTCTAGTAAAAATATATGGGACGTGCGGTGCAGTATGGGAAAATGGCGACCTTCTTTGCATTACAAATCCTTATTCAGGTTTCTCACGAACTGCCGAAAACTATTTTTTTATCTCGTAAAGTTTGACCGGTTGTACAGTTGCAGGGGGTGTAGTAGGACGCTTTCAAAAAGCGTGTGTGGGAGGGGGGGGGGGGGGTACGACCTATTCGGGGCACTTTTCAAGTTACATGTCCTCCAATCCAATCTGTAGATAGAATAAGTGAGCTCAGACAACAAAGTAAAGTAAAAAGGGCTTTTCCTTTTTAGAAAGGGGCACTTTTCAAATGGGAACACATTCCTCCCGTACATGGGACTGACAAAAATCACCAGGTTCCTACCAATGGGACTATCACAGTAATTGAGGGGCACTTTTCATTTTCAAAAAAGTCATTTTTGTCATTTTTTTCGGAAACGTGAGAGGGGGCACGTTTCCCCAGTGACCCAGGTTCCTACACCTACGTACAGTTCTAACTCACAAAAAAATAAGAAATGAAATCTTATTTAGATTTATTTCAACTACAGACGATTTAAGGCCAGTTATCGTGAGACAGAAGTATGCAATACAATTAAACGCTTTTGATTGGTCTAAATATTTGCGCATAGTCTGACAAGCCGATCAATAGCCGCGACAGATGTGACGTTACTAGTTTGTAGCACAATTACCGGTGACGTGTCTAGCAATTTTCTCGAGACGAGTCCATATTTAAATTATGTTATATACGTGTAGTTATTTTGATGTGTTGTTCTTCTGTAGATTTCCTGTGCGTGTGGACTTCTCTGGATTTTTGGCTTTGTTGCGGCACTGGTCGACGAAGAGGTGCTGTGGTTCATCCAAATCATCGTGAATTCCTTGACGGGTTTACTCGTAAGTTTCTCCCTCGTGTCAATCGAGCAGATGCAGCTGCTCTGCTACGCGATCTATGAAATGACGCCACAATGGAATGGTGACAGCTCATCGCCCCCAGGCGAAAATTGTTAGCTCTTGAACGCATTATTAGTGGCATGCTATATATATATATATATATATATATATATATATATATATATATATATATATATATATATATATATATATATATATATATATATATATATATATATATATATATATATATATATATATATATATATATATATATATATATATATATATATATATATATATATATATATATATATATATATATATATATATATATATATATATATATATATATATATATATATATATATATATATATATATATATATATATATATATATATATATATATATATATGTATATATGTATATATATATGTATATATGTATATATATATATATATATATATATATATATATATATATATATATATATATATATATATATATATATATATATATATATATATATATATATATGTATATATATATATATATATATATATATATATATATATATGTATATATATGTGTATATATATATATATATATATATATATATATATATTTTGATATATATATATATATATATATATATTTATATGATAAAATATATATGTATATATATATATATATATATATATATATATATATATATATATATATATATATATATATATATCTATATATATATATATATATATATATATATACATATAAATAGTATATATATATATATATATATATATATATATATATATATATATATATAAAATATATTTATATGTATATATATATATATATATATATATATACATATAAATATGTATATATATATATATATATATATATATATATATATATATATATATATATATATATATATATATATATATATGTATGTATATATATATATATATATATATATATATATATATATATATTTATATATATATATATATATATATATATATATATATATATATATATATATATATATATATATATATATATATATATATATATATATATATATATATATATATATATATATATATATAAACGATGTTATGAAAATATAAAATATCATATAAATGATGTTATGTAAATATTCTATGTCATAGAATCTATTCTTACCTTTGTCACAAAATTACGAAAAAGATTATTATTATTATTTTATAATTGTTATTAAGAAAGATTTATTTCTGTTTTGAAAATATTTATGTAAACGTTGTTACTTAACCTTTGTTTCACAATACGTCTTGTTTTTGCGTCATAAAAATCTTCATTCACAGATGAAGAATTTTATCATATTATGAGTTGCATATATAAATACAAATTAAAAACTTGTAATTGCTTTGTTACTTCGATACTTTCGATGTTTTCGAATAAGATACTAAAATATTCAAGCTCTACGGGCATGTAGCAATTTCTACCACCGTGGAATATTAAATCCAAGCAGATGAAATCTGAAAACAGCTCTTTTAGTTTTTGAATTATGGATGAATTTTGATCAAGTTATAGTTTGTGATGTATGACTGGGCGAACCGCGCTCAAAATGTAATTCTTGAAATTTCTTTCCTTAAAATCACATTAACGGAAAACGACGGGAAAGTCTATTTTCTCCTGCATTGGATTTGATTAAGGACTCCAAAAACGTTTGGTCAGAATTTGCTGTACCACTTCAAAGAATTATGATATGCATTTAAGAAACAACAGACTTACAAAAGAAAAGTCCAATGTCGCCCTGTAATACATCACAAATTTGCATATTGATGCCTGTCACATTTCAAATTAGTCAAATTGCGACCGATTTTGATGAATTTGTTTCTTTGCTATACTTTTTGTTGTTGTGATAATCGATAGAATTTAAAACAATGTATATGATGTCCATATACAATTAATATGTTTTGGTCGAAGAGATGACTTTTTGGAGCACGTTTATGTAATGAGGACCTTTCAATTAATTAAAATTATCAATAATGGACTCCTTCAAAATCATCTCCCGGTCGTTTTGCAAGCCACTCAGCGATTCCTCCGTAAGTTTTGACCCTTTCTTCAAGACCCTTCAGTTTGGGGTATCTCTCCAGCCCATCTGGAAGCTCAGGCATGAAGTGCTCCAGCCAGACAAATACTGAAATATCAGCGATGCTTATCTGAAAATAAGAAATAGAAGACACATCTTATACGCAAAAAAGAATTAAGGTCAAAGATTGAGGCAGATGATTCTCATATTCAAAAATATTTTATAACAATTGAAGAAAATTTTGTAAAGTTTGTCAAAATTTTCTGAAAAACATTTTCCCAAAATGTAGGAATTATTCTGAAATTAAAGATTTTCTGAAACTTGAAGGAGATTTCCCCATTAGCAGTAACGTTGGATAAAAATAAAAATGATGATAATAAGAAAAACCTTAATTTACCAGTGTCATTTTTTTCGCTGTTGACCGAATTTTTTTTTTTTTTTTTTTGGGGGGGGTCTTGCCCTCCCTCCCGAGAGCTTCCCTTCCCGCTCCCATGAGAGCCCCTTTGCCTTCCAATCGAGGTTCAGTGTTCAGGAGCCAGGTCAGCTGGTCAGCTACTTACTTTATCTCCTAGCATGAAGCCGTCACCCCCCTTCCTTTGTTTCAGCATTCCTTCTAGTACAGCGAACTCAGTTGCAAGAAAGTGGATGAAGGTCTCTTTCAATTCTTTCTGTTAATGTAATGCCAAAATCGAAGATAGATTATTTTCTCCTTATAGCAAAATTCAGTGGCTTAGTTCAGTGGTTATAGACAAATCCATCTTCAGGGGTGTAGAACGCTTTCGAAAAGTGTGTGGTGTGGGGAGCACGACCTCTCAGAGGCACTTCCTAAGTATATACCTATGTCCCCCCCTCCTCCCAGTCTGTAGATATAATTAGTGAGCCTAAAACAACAAAGTAAAAGCGCACTTCATTTTGAAAGGCACTTTTGTAACATTATTTCTGAAGTGTGCGCAAATTCCACCAGTTCTTGCACCTTTCACAGTAATCAAGGGGCAATTTTCATTTTCAAAAGGGGCACTTTTGTCATTTTCGGAAAAGTAGGGGTAGATTCCCCCTGGTCCCAGCTCCTACACAAATGCCATCTTATATGAGAGAGTACTTTAGAAGAAACAACAACGACTAAGAAAGTAGTCCAAAATCTTGTTACGTAAGTTTTCCGTAAGCTATACCCTCACATCCTCAATCAATCCGGCTCGTACCCACGATTGGGAGAACAGTTTTGTTCTCCCGATCGGGGAATCCTGACAACGTTACCATGTTTGTCAAAAATAATTTTCGAACAAAACTTTAAAATGTTTGTTCTTCAGGAAATCTTGTTATAACGCGACTGCCAATCGGTAACACATACAGTAATACGAAGTCAGCACCTTTTTTCAAATTTCTCAAAAAGCGCACGGTGAAAGCGCACGGTGAAAAGATAATTCATATGCTATTATTTCAAATCGTGAAGACAAATTTGAACCTTTCGCAGTGATTGAGTTCCATGCGCTCGAAATACAAACTTTGGATTAGGATAGATGTATTGTGGGATACTTCTGTAAAGGATCCCCCAATCGGGAGAACACAACTTGTATCCCGATCGGGGGTACGAACCGGACTGTCAATAGTATAGTGTTGGCGCACTTAATTGGATATTTTGTGAATGGATATACCATGCTGTGTCAGGAAAGTGCTAAAACATAGTCTAGTAAAGTGACTGATTTATCATCGGAAATTATGGAAAAATATATTTTCACTTAGTAATAATGTTATAATATTATTGCAATAACTACCCAGTAACAGTATGGCTGATCAAAACTTGATCAGTTTTCATTTCAATGAAAAGCGCTGTAAAATGGTCTGTGGTCAATTTGATTTTTTTTTTTTCTATGATGGTTTTTAATGAATGTGAAAAGTAATACGCTAATGTGACCTGTACATGTCCATATACCTTTAAGAATATCTACCCCAGTCATTTTTACAAGTTTGTTAAAATTTCAAAATCTCGTAAACGGAACAAGTTTTCAAAGTATTTTTACCACAGTTATGTTTGTCCTTTCGTTCTTTATAATACGAAATGGACATCTCTGACCACTGATCTGACCTTTTAAAATGTCATGAGATTTCCCTACCATTGCTCACAGGGATTTACTTAACAAAAAAAACCAACAATAAAACCGACTTTTGCTGCGACTGCAGGTCATTTGATGAAGCCTATTTTACCCGCACTGTCCGTCGGTACACAACAATAAAACCGACTTTTTATTGAGAATCCAGGTCATTTGATGAAGTCTATTTTATCCGCACTGTCCGTCGGTACGCCTTTAAATATAACCAACAATAAAACCGACTTTTATTGAGACTGCAAGTCATTTGATGAAGACTATTTTACCCGTACTGTCCATCGGTACGCCTTTGAATATAACCAACAATAAAAGCGACTTTTACTGCGACTGCAGGTCATTTGATGAAGCCTAGTTTACCCGCACTGTCCGTCGGTACGCCTTTAAATACAACCAACAATAAAACCGACTTTTACTGCGACTGCAGGTCATTTGATGAAGACTATTTTACCCGTACTGTCTGTCGGTACGCCTTTACATATAACCAACAATAAAATCGACTTTTACTGCGACTGCAAGTTATTTGTTGAAGCCTATTTTACCCGCACTGTCCGTCGGTACGCCTTTAAACATAATCAACAATAAAACCGACTTTTGCTGCGACTGCAGGTCATTTGATGAAGACTATTGTACCCGCACTGTCCGTCGGTACGCCTTTAAATATAAGCAACAATAAAACTGACTTTGCTGCGACTGCAGGTCATTTGATGAAGACTATTTCATCCGCACTGTCCGTCGGTACGCCTTTAAATATAACCAACAATAAAAGCGACTTTACTGCGACTGCAGGTCATTTGATGAAGACTATTTTACCCGTACTGTCCATCGCTACGCCTTTAAATATAACAAACAATGAAAACCGACTTTTACTTCGACAGCAGTCATTTGTAAAGACTATTTTACCCACACTGTCCGTCGGTACACCTTTTAATATAACCATTAATAAAACTGACTTTACTGCGACTGCAGGTCATTTGGTGAAGCCTATTCTGCCCGCACTGTCCGTCGGTACACCTTTAATTATAATTAAAAATAAAACGACTTTACTGCGACTGCAAGTCATTTGATGAAATCTATTTTATCCGCACTGTCCGTCGGTATGCCTTTAAATATAGCCAGAGAGTTGAAAACACAATTACAATAACGGGGTCGTCGCCTGCGTATTCGGTTGTGATAGTACGAATGCTATCACGAAACGCCTAATAAGACCCGGACGAGAACACAGATACGACGTACGGACAGACATAACATCGACAACCAAGTCAATGTCCACGGCCTTTGATACCAGTTGTGGTGCACTGGCGTGTCTACCCAACCCAGGCAGCCAGGCTTGGACCCAGGGCCTCGTGGTCTGTAGACAGGTATGATAACCGCTCCACCACAGCAGGTAGATAATAAATATAGCCAACAATAAAACCGACTTTTATTGAGACTGCAGGTCATTTGATGAAGCCTAGTTTACCCGCACTGTCCGTCGGTACGCCTTTGAATATAACCAACAATAAAACCGACTTTTACTGCGACTGCAGGTCATTTGATGAAGCCTAGTTTACCCGCACTGTCCGTCGGTGCGCCTTTAAATACAACCAACAATAAAACCGACTTTTACTGCGACTGCAGGTCATTTGATGAAGCCTATTTTACCCGCACTGTCCGTCGGTACCCCTTTAAACATAATCAACAATAAAACCGACTTTTGCTGCGACTGCAGGTCATTTGATGAAGACTATTGTACCCGCACTGTCCGTCGGTACGCCTTTAAATATAAGCAACAATAAAACCGACTTTTGCTGCGACTGCAGGTCATTTGATGAAGACTATTTCATCCGCACTGTCCGTCGGTACGCCTTTAAATATAACCAACAATAAAAGCGACTTTTACTGCGACTGCAGGTCATTTGATGAAGACTATTTTACCCGTACTGTCCATCGCTACGCCTTTAAATATAACAAACAATGAAAACCGACTTTACTTCGACAGCAGTCATTTGTAAAGACTATTTTACCCGCACTGTCTGTCGGTACACCTTTAATATAACCATTAATAAAACCGACTTTACTGCGACTGCAGGTCATTTGATGAAGCCTATTCTGCCCGCACTGTCCGTCGGTACACCTTTAATTATAATTAAAAATAAAACGACTTTACTGCGACTGCAAGTCATTTGATGAAATCTATTTTATCCGCACTGTCCGTCGGTATGCCTTTAAATATAGCCAGAGAGTTGAAAACACAATTACAATAATGGGGTCGTCGCCTGCGTATTCGGTTGTGATAGTACGAATGCTATCACGAAACGCCTAATAAGACCCGGACGAGAACACAGATACGACGTACGGACAGACATAACATCGACAACCAAGTCAATGTCCACGGCCTTTGATAACCAGTTGTGGTGCACTGGCGTGTCTACCCAAGCCAGGCTTGGATCCAGGGCCTCGTGGTCTGTAGACAGGTATGATAACCGCTCCACCACAGCAGGTAGATAATAAATATAGCCAACAATAAAACCGACTTTTATTGAGACTGCAGGTCATTTGATGAAGACTATTTTACCGCACTGTCCGTCGGTACGCCTTTAAATGTAACCAACAATAAAAGCGACTTTTACTGCGACTGCAGGTCATTTGATGAAGACTATTTTATCCGCACTGTCCGTCGGTACGCCTTTACATATAACCAACAATAAAACCGACTTTTACTGCGACTGCAGGTCATTTGATGAAGCCTAGTTTACCCGCACTGTCCGTCGGTACGCCTTTAAATACAACCAACAATAAAACTGACTTTACTGCGACTGCAGGTCATTTGATGAATACTATTTTACCCGTACTGTCTGTCGGTACGCCTTTACATATAACCAACAATAAAACCGACTTTTACTGCGACTGCAGGTCATTTGATGAAGACTATTTTACCCACACTGTCCGTCGGTACGCCTTTAAATATAATCAACAATAAAGCCAACTTTTGCTGCAACTGCAGGTCATTTGATGAAGACTATTTTACCCACACTGTCCGTCGGTACACCTTTTAATATAACCATTAATAAAACCGACTTTTACTGCGACTGCAGGTCATTTGGTGAAGCCTATTCTGCCCGCACTGTCCGTCGGTACACCTTTAATTATAATTAAAAATAAAACGACTTTTACTGCGACTGCAAGTCATTTGATGAAATCTATTTTATCCGCACTGTCCGTCGGTATGCCTTTAAATATAGCCAGAGAGTTGAAAACACAATTACAATAACGGGGTCGTCGCCTGCGTATTCGGTTGTGATAGTACGAATGCTATCACGAAACGCCTAATAAGACCCGGACGAGAACACAGATACGACGTACGGACAGACATAACATCGACAACCAAGTCAATGTCCACGGCCTTTGATACCAGTTGTGGTGCACTGGCGTGTCTACCCAAGGCAGCCAGGCTTGGACCCAGGGCCTCGTGGTCTGTAGACAGGTATGATAACCGCTCCACCACAGCAGGTAGATAATAAATATAGCCAACAATAAAACCGACTTTTATTGAGACTGCAGGTCATTTGATGAAGCCTAGTTTACCCGCACTGTCCGTCGGTACGCCTTTGAATATAACCAACAATAAAACTGACTTTTACTGCAGGTCATTTGATAGTTTACCGCACTGTCCGTCGGTGCGCCTTTTTAAATACAACCAACAATAAAACTGTTTACTGCAGGTCGCACCTCGCACTGTCCGTCGGTGCGCAGGTCAATACAAAACAATAAAACTTTTACTGCGACTGCAGGTCATTTGATGAAGCCTATTTTACCCGCACTGTCCGTCGGTACCCCTTTAAACATAATCAACAATAAAACCGACTTTTGCTGCGACTGCAGGTCATTTGATGAAGACTATTGTACCCGCACTGTCCGTCGGTACGCCTTTAAATATAAGCAACAATAAAACCGACTTTTGCTGCGACTGCAGGTCATTTGATGAAGACTATTTCATCCGCACTGTCCGTCGGTACGCCTTTAAATATAACCAACAATAAAAGCGACTTTTACTGCGACTGCAGGTCATTTGATGAAGACTATTTTACCCGTACTGTCCATCGCTACGCCTTTAAATATAACAAACAATGAAAACCGACTTTTACTTCGACAGCAGTCATTTGTAAAGACTATTTTACCCGCACTGTCCGTCGGTACACCTTTTAATATAACCATTAATAAAACCGACTTTTACTGCGACTGCAGGTCATTTGATGAAGCCTATTCTGCCCGCACTGTCCGTCGGTACACCTTTAATTATAATTAAAAATAAAACGACTTTTACTGCGACTGCAAGTCATTTGATGAAATCTATTTTATCCGCACTGTCCGTCGGTATGCCTTTAAATATAGCCAGAGAGTTGAAAACACAATTACAATAACGGGGTCGTCGCCTGCGTATTCGGTTGTGATAGTACGAATGCTATCACGAAACGCCTAATAAGACCCGGACGAGAACACAGATACGACGTACGGACAGACATAACATCGACAACCAAGTCAATGTCCACGGCCTTTGATAACCAGTTGTGGTGCACTGGCGTGTCTACCCAAGCCAGGCTTGGACCCAGGGCCTCGTGGTCTGTAGACAGGTATGATAACCGCTCCACCACAGCAGGTAGATAATAAATATAGCCAACAATAAAACCGACTTTTATTGAGACTGCAGGTCATTTGATGAAGACTATTTTACCCGCACTGTCCGTCGGTACGCCTTTAAATGTAACCAACAATAAAAGCGACTTTTACTGCGACTGCAGGTCATTTGATGAAGACTATTTTATCCGCACTGTCCGTCGGTACGCCTTTACATATAACCAACAATAAAACCGACTTTTACTGCGACTGCAGGTCATTTGATGAAGCCTCGTTTACCCGCACTGTCCGTCGGTACGCCTTTAAATACAACCAACAATAAAACCGACTTTTACTGCGACTGCAGGTCATTTGATGAATACTATTTTACCCGTACTGTCTGTCGGTACGCCTTTACATATAACCAACAATAAAACCGACTTTTACTGCGACTGCAGGTCATTTGATGAAGACTATTTTACCCACACTGTCCGTCGGTACGCCTTTAAATATAATCAACAATAAAGCCAACTTTTGCTGCAACTGCAGGTCATTTGATGAAGACTATTTTACCCACACTGTCCGTCGGTACGCCTTTAAATATAACAAACAATGAAAACCGACCTTTACTTCGACAGCTGGTCATTTGTAAAGACTATGGCGCACTGTCCGTCGGTACGCCTTTAAATATAGCCAACAATAAAACCGACTTTTACTGCGACTGCAGGTCATCTGATGAAGACTATTTTACCCGCACTGTCCGTCGGTACGCCTTTAAATATAAGCAACAATAAAACCAACTTTTGCTGCAACTGCAGGTCATTTGATGAAGACTATTGTACCCGCACTGTCCGTCGGTACGCCTTTAAATATAGCCAACAATAAAACCGACTTTTGCTGCGACTGCAGGTCATTTGATGAAGACTATTTTACCCACACTGTCCGTCGCTACGCCTTTAAATATAACAAACAATGAAAACCGACCTTTACTTCGACAGCTGGTCATTTGTAAAGACTATTTTACCCACACTGTCCGTCGGTACACCTTTTAATATAACCATTAATGAAACCGACTTTTACTGCGACTGCAGGTCATTTGATGAAGACTATTTTGCCCGTACTGTCCGTCGGTACGCCTTTAAATATAATTAACAATAAAACCGACTTTTACTGCGACTGCAGGTCATTTGATGAAGACTATTTTATCCTCACTGTCCGTCGGTACGCCTTTAAAAATAGCCAACAATAAAGCCGACTTTTACTGCGACTGCAGGTCATTTGATGAAGACTATTGTACCCGCACTGTGAGAGAGAGAGTTGAACACACAATTACAATGACGGGGTCGTCGCCTGCGTATTCGGTTATGATAGTACAAATGCTATCACGAAACGCTTAATACGACCCGGACGAGAAGACAGGTACGACGTACGGACAGACATAACATCGACAACCAAGTCAATGTCCACGGCCTTTGATAACCAGTTGTGGTGCACTGGCGTGTCTACCCACCCCAGGCTTGAACCCGGGGTCCGTCGGTACACCTTTAAATATAACCAACAATAAATCCGAATTACTGCGACTACAGGTCATTTGATGAAGTCTATCTAATCCGCACTGTCCGTCGGTACGCCTTTAAATATAACCAACAAAAAACCGACTTTGATTGAGACTGATGGTAGTCTTGATGAAGCCTATTACACACGCTGCCCGCTGCGTTGATGACGTCAGTGCATCTTTAAAATACAATAAGCCTGTAATGAAAGACTTACAATCCAAACTGGAATTTCAGACTAAATCAGGTAGACTTTATTTCTTGAAGGAAAAAAAATAGAGCAAATTATTGATCATTGATGTTGTCTAGCGACCATGGAATGCCTACACGTGGAAAAACAATCACGAATGGGAAAAGAGTGCAACGAAATTAAAACGCAACAATAATATGAGCGGGGGTCTGGGGACTCGAAGTCTGGGGACTTGGAGTCTGGGGACTTGGAGTCTGGGGACTCGGAGTCTGTGGTATTAGAGTCTGGGGAATCGAGTCCGGGGGACTAAGTAGTCTAAGGGACTCGGAGTTTGGGGACTCTCAGGACTTCCAGTTTGTCAACATCCAAGAAGAAAATATAGAGAGGGGGAGGGGTGGTAGGGGGATTGGGTGCGTTCCTTGTATTGTCTCTACTCTTTGTCAATGATTTTTTGTTTAAGACAGCTGGTTACGTGACCGACATGTGCCCACACATTTCAGCGATTTGACTTCAGCGATTTTACGTCGGGGAAGAGCGATAAAAAAAAATATAAAAAATCGCACACGCTGAAAAGGGATATCACTCAGCTGCTCAGTAGCACCCAACAGGGAACCATATTCCCACGACGGGGGGTCTGAAGAAGTGCATGAGGGTGATACTTCCCTCTCTTCGCCCCGGCAGAATTTGCAGCTTTCTGAACCATATATTAGACTTGTTGGGCAGGCGCGTGTCTAATTGTTCGTTTTTTATGGGCATGCTTTATTTTGATGACAAATTGTGAAATTGTTCAACATAAATTGAAGTAAAATGCGTAAAATTGTAATTGTAAATTTTTTCCCAATTAGCGCGGGCGAATAGGTATTGCATTGTTTTGAAAATTAATGTGGGGTGGGGGCCATATGTGCATGGCTCTGATATTATAAGAACTTCACCTCCTTATTTAAAGGTTTTTGGTTCTTTTCTAGATTTTGGTCCAAACTTTTTGGTCCAAAATTCAAGATTTTTGATAAAACGAGATAAAAGATTTTTGAGTCAAAATTGAAGATTTTGGTGCCACAATTAAAGATGTTTGTCCAAAATGGAGGATTTTTGGTGCAAACTGTAAAAGTTTTGGTCCACCATTTAACGATAACTCAGTCGATACGGTTGCAAAAAATGACAACTTTGGTTCATTTGATATTGTTTGTTAATTATATTTTTGGTTTTGACAACAAAAAAATTGTTGGAGGGGGGGGCTATATTATTTTGAGGGGGTCTAAGCTCCATTAGGCCCTCTCTCCTCAAAATTAAAATTGATGTTGGGGAAAGTTAGGGGTTTGGAGAATGGTTTTCACTGTATTGCTCGTCAGGAAAAGTTAAAGCACCTTCCTTTTTAACTCGTGATTCCCGATGAATTTTACCACGACGTCAACGACGGGATCCTTGCCTCCAGACGGAGGTCCGTGACTAGAACCCCACCCTGACGCCTCCGCTACTGTTATTATTACCATAAATATCTTGGAGATTGTCAGTTATTCGTACCGGTGTAAAAGTAAATATCTTCAAAAAGGTTATACTGTTGCCGTACCTTCTTTTCACTGTCCTTTTCTTTCTTGAAGGCGAACCCTTTCTCTGCCAGTTGTCTCACTATTTCAAGGGTTAGATCTATAACCGCCTTCTCGGCGTTGGTTCCCCCGTAAAGACCTGACACAGAGAGATAACAAATTAAAGGAGCACTAGATCAAAAAGTGAGGGCGCTTGTTTTTGCGAATTTCACAGATCAGATCGATAAACTTCATACCTTCATAGCCTACAGATTACTGTCTACAGACCACGAGACCCTGGGTTCAAGCCTGGGTTGGTAAGACACGTCAGTGCACCACAACTGGTTATCAAAAGCTGTGGACATTGACTTGGTTGTCGATGTTATGTCTGTCCTTACGTCGTACCTGTGTTCTCTTTCGGGTCGTATTAAACGTTTCATGATAGCATTGTTACTATCATAACCGAAAACGCAGGCGACGACCCCGTCATTGTAATTGTGTGTTCACTCGTCGTCGTCGTCGCGGGCAAAGATCATTTGAATCACTTGAATATCTATATTAACCACAAAAATTGCTATAACGTTGCGTGCTAGATAAACAGTTGATTTTTGAACAAACGCCCTCACGTTCAGTCTTGTGTTCCTTTAAATGTCTATAGTTAGTCAGTTCATGGATAGTGTCATATACTAGCAGAGGACCAGTTCTAAATTTTCACCTTTCTCAGATTTTTGACATAAAATGTTATTTTTCTACATTAAACGCACGGGCAAAGAAAAAGAGGCGGCATCCAAGTAGTTTTGTGAACGTTTAAAATATATTGATCATGGACATGGGCGGGATATGCCTACCAAACGATGGGGCCAAGTCAAAATTGGGAGGGGGACGACAGAATCATGCTAACATTAAAAAAATCACTATACAAAAGATACAAATTCGGAAAAAGTGGGAGAAAGTGCCCCTTGTCCCTGCCCCCCCCCCCTCCAACCCCCCTCAAATTCCACCTATGATCATGGGGACGACTTGCTTTAGATTTGGACATCCTGTGATGATGATTTATTGGCACATAGACATCCATTTCACCTCTTAGATGTGCGCTCCTAAAAAGGTCCCTATACACGTAACACGTTTTGCGGATACTCTCCCACACGCACGCTATAAAACACACTTTCTCCAAAGTTTATTGCAAGTTTCAAGGCTACCCTCATCTGTTCATAGAAATGACAACCTAACAATCTTAGCAGAAACGTCACCAATTGTTTGTTTTTTCCCTTCCGAAAATGATTAAAAACTCTTAATATGTGCAATCCGTATTAATGATAAGTTCAAATTCTTCGACCTGCCGAGATTGTTTTTCCAATTTACGTACAAGTCTGAGGGTTGGGGAGTGGGGAATGGGAAGGAGGGGGGGGGGGGTCCCATCCGTTAAAAGCAACGCAGAGAGATTAAAAAGGCGTTCCTTTATGAAAGGACGACACAATTTGACTTACCGAATTCTCTTGCTAGGTATCTGACAATAACCTTTGTCTCGGGTAGGAATTCTCCTGAAGACACCTGAAGTAGCGGCAAGAAGGCCGTTCCTTTGGCTTTGGCTACAAGAATGAACAATAGAGCAAAGAGACAACTTATCATAAGCAGGGTCGTAATTCCTGGGGACAGAGGGACTTGTCCCACCCCACTTTTCGGCAGAATTAAACAACAACATACACACTATCCCCATACTTTGTGGAGGCAAAGTATGGCCCCACGCATGCCCCCACTCCCCACTTTGTTTAGGAGAATTACGTGAGTGGTTCATATACGTTCACGACTCCGAACCCCCACCCCACTCTCTTGAGTGAACATTTTCATTTTTGTTCATTCATTATTAAAATAATAAATGATTTGATTATTATCTTGTAGTTAGATTACCGTACATCTACTATTTAGCGGCATTTTGTATTGTATTGATTTATTTCATTCTATTTTTTATTTTATTTTTATTTTTTTTGGAGGGGGGGGGAGCATAAAGATTACTTTCCATTAAGCTTTATTGTCAATCTGAAATTTTCGCCTGTTGCTCTCTGTGTTAGCCACACGTAATACACAACCTACTGCAAATTACAAAGACTGAAAGAACGAATCAATTCAATCTGTCAATGTCGGAAAAATGTAGGATGTCTAAATCTTAAGCAAGTTCTTGCTCGTCTCTGAAAATGTATATTATTAATCATTTTGGCTCTTATTTTGTTACAGCTCAACGATTGAATTGCAAATTATCTCTTTGTCAGCTTACGTAACACCAGCCTCTCAAAACATGCTCTCATCCTTCACGTACTTGTCAATGCAAAATGGATAAATAATGCAATGTCATGCAGCTTATACAAAAGTTAACGTGAAACGTGGAACTACAAAACATGAAGAAAGACAAATGTCATCAAAATCAGTTAAACTGGTCATTTGACAACTTTTGAAGATTTTTTGTGTTTCTCTTCTGCTTTTGTGACGTATGAACGGGCCGGATATAGTCTCCATTTTCTTATGTAAATCAATTGTTTGTTGTTTTGTTTTTTCCACACTTTTTAACCCTCTGCCATTTCTCTTTGAAAAGAGGAAGACGATTTTATAGTAAAGATCTTTACCAGTTTGCCATACCCCAACACAACATTCAAGCTGGAGAAGATATTTTGAACATTTTCAAAGGGAAGAAATATAAAGAAAACAAAGGCATTTTGATTGGCATGACTTGTCCTTCTCCTTAAAATTTGTTCCAGCAAATCATAACCACAAACTTACTGTAGCAAATAGTGAGACCACTTTATATTAATTAGAATAACCACACAATAAGGACTTCATCCATTGCTTATATGATACTCAGCACCAACTTCCACAACAACTAAGGTTTTCAGAATAAAGAAAATAAAGAGGAAAAATCTGACCCGACCTGGTTATTGATCATGTCGGGTCTGATAGTTTGAAACTTTAAGAAGCAGAACAACTAATGGTGTTTTCCTGTTCATACATCACATAGTTCAATATATTTTTTTAAATGTCAAAATTTCATTACTCACAACTTGAAAACTACACGTTATTTTCAAATTTCAAAGATTATTAAACTCATAATTGAATGTTCTTTTCCAGTTTTCTGTACATGGTTCACAGAAAACTTGTTTACCTGTCCACATACCTTTAATCAGTTAATAGCTTGTACGTTTTTTTCTCAGAAAACAACACAACTTGTTTAGTATGTACATACCTGTCAGCCTGTATACGCAGTGGCGTAGCTAAGGACAGGGCAGGAGGGGGAGTCGCCCCCTTAAAGGACCCCGGCTTGGGCCCTATAAGGGGGCTCTGTGAAGAGATATCATTATACCTATATAATAGGGCCTGCAGGGCTGCACTCACCCCGGTACGTAGGGCCCTTGCTACGCCACTGTGTATACGCTCACCTCTTACAAACAGACAGAAGTGACTAACATTCCATATCACTGCACTGACGGACTTATTGCTTTGTTCTGCTGGTAATAACTACAAGCAGATAAGGATTCACAGTAAATGCGCGAAATCAGAAGAAGAAGAAAAAATGTATGGATGTTGCCAAGTATAACACTTGCCACGTCCATGGTTGGCCAACCATACACGTTTTAGTAACACTGGTTTGCTGACTTAATTTTGTGACGTAAGCATCCTCAGGGATTTCTTCAAAAAATGGGTACAAAAATCCATGGGAATACTAATTTCAAACTACAATCCAGTGATTAGGGCATAAAAGTGGCGTATAGCCAGAATTGTTAGGGGCAACAATCCCCTCTAGGCACTAGGCAATTAGGCAGCTTGAAGAGCAAAGCTACAAAGGTAGAAATTTGCGGGTACCCCAGAGACGTAGGAATGGTCACCTCTCAGAGGGAAAGAACCCCTAATATTTCCTGGTTAACAAGTAGGAAATCATACATGGTAAATCTTGCTCAATTATCGGGAAATTTTCTTTTGTTTTGGGGAAATATCCTTCATTTTCGGAAATTTTTCTTCATTTTGCGGGAATTTCCTTATGGGAAATGTTGCCAAATTCTATCCCAATTTTCTTCAATTTTTCAAAATTGTTCTTCAATTTTACCAAATGTCCCTTCAATTTTACCCAAATTTCCTTCAATATTACCCATTTTTTTCAATTGTAATTTTCGTTTTAAATTTTACCTCCCAACTTGCAAGAAAGAATCCAACCGGGAAGGTGAATTCCCCCGCTTCCTACGCCTCTGACCCTCCACTCCATTGCAGTAATGAATGGCAGCACTGCACCATTTCATGACCGAAAACACAAATTGAAATATGAAAATTATTTTAAATGTTTATTGTTATGAGGTATGGGCCCTGGAGTTCAAAAGTTATGTTTCCTACCCGGGAATCGTCATTTTTAATATACATCACTGGAAATTGAAGGGAGGCAAGAATATGTATCTGAGGTGGCATTTCCCCCTGTCCCCCTCTGAATATGCCACTGGGGCATAACTTTCCTATCTTGAGATAAGTAAAATGATGAAGACTCAACTCAAATATCAATCTGTCATAAAGCACTATATATAGAAATCTGAAAATAGGAGAATAAGTTGAAAAAAATTAATTTGGTTTCTGTGAGAAGCAGAGGCGTATATAGGAGGCAGGGAAGGGAAGAAATGGGGAGGGGAGGGGGTCCAAGAGGGAAAACTATATCATGAGAGGATTTCACCTTTCCGGTTGCATGCTTTTTGCGCGGTTGGGAGGTAAAACTGGAAAATTATTTACATAAAATTGAGAAATAATGATAAAATTAAAGGAAAAATTGGTAAGATTATTAAAAACTTGTTTAATTAAATTATGGTTATTCAATTTAATTTTGGTTAATTAAGATTTAAGGAAATTTCTCAAAATTTCCCGCAAATTGAAGAAATTT
The DNA here is from genome assembly GCA_020152595.1 of Chiridota heheva. Classification (NCBI taxonomy): domain Eukaryota; kingdom Metazoa; phylum Echinodermata; class Holothuroidea; order Apodida; family Chiridotidae; genus Chiridota; species Chiridota heheva. The sequence goes on from JAIGNY010003850.1 coordinate 142,114, forward strand.
TCCTGAAAATTAAAGAAATTTTCCCGAACTGCCAAAAAGGAAGATATTTTCCCGAAAAATGAAGGAAATTTCACGAAAATTGAAGTTTGATGTTAACAAAATTAATAGGCGCACTTACTATTTTTAAATCTTCCCACTGTGCTGGGGATAGCCTTATATCTTCATAGTTTTCTCCAGCAGCGGCAAATACCAGCCGAATAATCTCGGCGTGGCCTCTCGCGTTGAAATAATACAGTTTATATGGCATGGTTAAACGTCAGAACGTAGAATGATAATACCAACAAACGGAGAATGACGGTACCTGCAGTCTGTTAGTGCAAGATATACAAGTGACAAGCACATGACGGAGTTTTATACCCAAAATAACCGCCCTCCACTCTTTGGCTTAAAGATAATTAACATTAGCTCATGATCCAGCACCCAGGCTTTATCTGAAATTTCTATGTATAAATTAATTTCAGTGTTTTAACTGGTACATACAAGAATTGAAGTACTCTTTTGCAAAAGCTTTAAAGAATTTGACTGGTAGACAGGTAGCATAGCTGACGTTGGTTCTTGTTTAAAGAAAATTCCCATGATTTATATGAAAGGATAAAGAACGATTGATGAAATTTCATGCTGATATGTTATTAGGACATTACGATCGGAAAAGAAGAAACAAGAAAGGCTATGGACAAAAATGAAAAAGAAAAAAAAGAAAAAGTATGGAGATCAAAGATGGGCCCCTTTTAATTTACTTTATCATATACAGACAGGGGCGGACATATGCATATGACTTGCAGAAGTACCCCCCTCCAAGAGGTCGTGCACCCCATTTTTCGAAAGCTTCTTACACCCCTGTCGAAGAACATACACTGTTAAAAAGAAGAAGCACATTCATCTATTTATGCGCTCTCTGTTTTGCCTGACAAGTTTTATCATTTACTTCCAAAAGGTAGGTCCTATATATATATATATTGTTGACGCAAGTGTCATTAACTTCACCTGCATTGAATTTTTGTATCAGTAAACCAACTGACCAAGGGTGCAAGAAGAAGGTGGTTTTACCTTCTGGATCCCGGCAAAACAAGATTAGGCCCTGAAACTTAACACTGTTTATGTTTGTTTGGGGTCCAGATCGCCAACAGTGCACGGGCCCGGCCCCAAGATCCTACGCGACTGATTACCCTGAGCATGTGAGCTGAACATATTTCACCCTTAAAGGTCACCGAACAAAATAACCGAGCAGTGATTCTCATAAACAACTTGTGATGGCTGGAGGAATTGAGGGGAGGGGTGGAAAGGGTGGGGCGGGGTTGAGGGGCGCATCACCACAAAGCTCAACGTTTTAACCAAAATAAACATCGTAACAATTTTCTTGAACAGAATGTTCATTTTTTTTATTCAAAATATAACAAACCTGATGAAGAGCCAGATGCAGTGGCCATTTTTTTCAACATATTCAACCCTCAGCGAGCATAAGTTACAAAGTTAAGGTGATATTTGTATATTGAAGCCTCCAAATCGAATTGTTGCGGCTTAATTCGAGTTCATTTACGACTGCTATACATTCCACAATTATATGTGTATAGATTCATAAATGTTATGGAAGCATATGCCGGTCAAGTCCTCGAAATTGCACTGCGTCGTAATTCTAATTGCGTCGCGACGTAATTATATTTACAATGGAACGCAAATATTTAAGCCTCAGCGAGCATAAATAAGCCTTGCAATTACGCCGTGACAGTAAATCAGACCGCCGAGGCTTAGATCGATTTACAAAGCAACCTTAATTCTACATCTCGATTTAAGCCTCAACGGAGATCTTTACAACCACAGTGTAATTGCAAGGCTTAGGCCTAGTGATGCTTGCCGAGGCTTAAACATTTGCTTCTCATCTAAATTCGATTTAAGCCGCAATGACCGAATTAGAGTCACGATAGTTTGTCAGGTGGTAAAGGGGGAGGAGGGGAGGGGGAGGCGGAACTGGGGGGCGGAATGGGGAAGGGGGAGGAGGAAGGAGGAGGTGGGAGAGATTACCCCATTGGCCTTGGGTCCACCATTCCTTGGGTCCGCCATTGCATTTGACACAGACAGCAAACATCCGTTCCCATGTACTGCCGAATTTGTTAAATGTGTTGCAACTTTGTGTATATAACCCCACCGGTCCCCATCCATATCTAAAGTCAGTAAGGCTCTTAACAATTTGCCCTATTTTCACCAAACTTCTGAACGCAAAATTAACAACCAAAACATGCATCATTCTATTGACGGTTTTTTCGGCTTAGCAACAAATTTCAGCAGTCGTTGGGAAGGAGGATCTTCCATTCCACATGCTTTTCTATCTGAAGGTTTATTATGCACATGAATGTGAGCAACAAAAATGTAGAACGCGAAAGGAAGTGCTCAAAAACACCTTGCATACTACAGGGACGAAGCTATCACATGGTAGGAGACCATGTGTGAAAATCCCACTGGATCATCCAAACCAATATTTGACACCCTTGTCAACTTTGTTGTAGTCTTTTCAGATAAGATTGTAGGAACATAGGGTCAGTGGTTCGCTAGGATGAAAGGGGCCCGTGGGTTTTTGGTATTCGAATCCCATGCTGCTCTGGGGTCTGAAAATCTAGGTTTTCATCAGATTCAAGATACCAGGGGCGTGTCTACCTTTTTGTTTTTGAGGAGCTAAAGCCCCCCCCCCCCCCAATCTTCAAAGACAGTGAGGGTCAGTTTCAGATTACAGAAGACAAAGGTGCAGGAAGTTATCCTTCTCCCGGAAAGTGTTTCTATTTCTCGGTTGCATGCATGCTTTATTCTGATGACAAATTGTGATATTATTAATACGAGAAAATTAAAAGAAAATATGTATAATTGTTGGAAATTTGTTCCTGAAAATTTCTCAAAATTGACAGTGCTTTTCTGGTAAGTGAAGAATTTTCCTGGAAATTGAGTGAATTTCCGTGAAATTGAAAAATTTCCAAAAAGTGAAGAAGATTTCCTGAAAATTGATGAAGAATGTATGCAGTTTAGACAAATTTTATGAAAATAAATCAAATTTCCTGAAAATGGACAAAACTTTCTGAAAATTAAAGGAGAATTCCCGAAGAATTCCCAATTTTCCCCCAAGCAAGGGCAAAAAGAAAGACCTTTTTTTAAAATTGTATTGCTTTGAAAATTGTGGGGTGGTCAAAACTTGAAAGTTTTGGTCCAAAATTTAAGATTTTTATTAAAGGCTGAAGATTGTTTATTTAAAGGTGAAGATTTTTAGGTCAAAATCGAAGATTTTGGGGCCTGAGCAAAAGATGTTTGGTCCAAAATGGGGGACTTTTGGAGGAAATTGTTAAGTTTTGGTCCAAAATAAAAAATGCCAAATTCAGTTTTCTTCACATGGTTCATGTAATATTTCAGTTAATTATATTTAGGGCTTTGACATTTTTTTTAGGGGAGGGGGAGGGGGATATCATTTTTAGGAGGACAAGCCCCTTAGACACGCCACTGGGGGATACCCACCACTGGCAGATTTAGGAGGACTTTCTGGGGTAAATATGGCTGAGGATATATTAAAGAAGCCACAGCATGTACTAAGCACTACACCTTTGTAATGGTGTGTGGTCCTTTATGGCAAATTTTTGGGAAGTGGAAAATGGGGTTAGGGGTGTGGTTAACTTTAAACCTTCTTGGATCCGCTAATGTTGCCACCCTCTTCTTGTGCCATGGGTTCATATAACTTTAAAGATGGAACTCATGACAACAGATTCTAGTTATAAAGATTTTCCTTTGGATTTCAATACACTCACATTTGACAGTACAAAACAGGGAAAAACATTCACATTTAAAAGGTTTCACATATTTAATGCTCCAATTCTCCATGCACATATCTGACACTTTCTCACAGAAATAAAATAGTCAGAGCTTAAGACTCGCGAGACTCAAACAAATACTGCTAGGGGTATTAAGAACCCTTGGAACACATTAGCCTTCAAGTAAGTCCAAATTAAAATTAAAATCACAGGCAACATATTCCCACAAGTTAATGACCACAAAATGGTCATTTTACATTTACTCAAATCTTTAACAGGAGTGCTCTACTAATAAAAGAGAACATATTTTTTTTACTACAGGTGATGGAATCTTTCACCAGGGAAGAGACACTTTCAGAAGTGACATTTCAAGGAATTGACACTTCAGGGAACTAGGGACTCTTTAAAGTGTCACTTTCCTGCACTCACTCGACCATTGTTTAAACCACAAAACATGTTCACCTTAACAGCTGTTATTGCTAACTTAGCACAAATCTTCATGCCCAATTCACATAGTGACCTAATTTTCCAAATCAGGGCATGAACGTATGTACATTGAAAAATTCAATGGCCTTCAACACGTTGTTTTCTATATCAAAACTCTTCAAGCAGTAGCCGAACTTGTCTACTAGTGTTCCAGAAAGAATAAAATATCAAGTCTTGCGTAAAATCATGAAACATGAAGAAAAAACCATCTTTAGGAGGAATGGTCCATAAATCATTATTCATGGGTTTTGCAGTTCTCCCAAGCATATAATGTATATTTATATTCAGGCTCAGCCAAGAACTAATCTGATTTGCTTTACTGAGCAGCAGTTATGTGGCTTGAGCCCCAGGTGAATGACCTATTGTGTACAACGTAACAGTAGCTGGTTGCTAACAAGTGAATTGTGAATAGACTAACTAAGAAGATGCTGTCAGTTAAGGAGATATAGATTACCCATGTGTTGTGTATGGTGTAACAATAGCTGGTTGCCAGTCAATGAATTGTGAAGAGTCTCTAGGGTTGAAAAATGTGGATTACCCCTGATTTTAAGAAAATCGAGGGTGTCGGGTTGGAGGGGTCTAAGGGCCAAAAATACTTAACGGTTTCCTTAAAAAAGCACGAAATGAGCCATAAATATTGTGCATCATTCAAATAGTTTCAAACCCAATAACGCATCAAAATGCAAGCATACATTGTGGTGACCTGCGTACTTTTTTGGGCATTTGTTCTTGACTTTACTCGAGAACGCTCGCGCATTTAAACGTATACGCTCACGCGATAGAGCATACAGATTTCGCTCGAGCATGTTAGAAATACACACTGATACCTAACTACCATTCCATTTCTGAAATGCGGAAGCATTTAGTCTGCAGCTCCTACTCCTCTTTCAGCCATTGAGAGAAGTGACAATGGTTGAATGGCGCATACCATTCTTCGAAGGGGACGTTAAGCTGTCGGTCCCAACGGCAGGACAGTCACACCCTGCCTGGTTCTCTGAACACTATTCGAGAAGAGAAGCCTGAAAACGAGGTGTTCCCGTCCTGGCCCAGTCAAGTCAAAGTTCATTTGCGCCGATTCATTGGCAGCAGGAGAACTTGACTGGAGGCGCTGTGGTCTTAATGGAATGGTGTGGTATAAAAGCTGATATAACAAACAAACAGCAAAGAAAGTGTAGAAAAAGGCTTATTTTCTCAGGAATTTGGTTTTGTAAACTGTAATGAACAAGGAAATTGTTTTCTCAGACTAACTGAGTTGTCATCTTGCGATATAAGGTTTTAAAATTTCAAGATGTATGAATTTTCACCTAAAAATGGTTTTGGCTCAGAATAGCAGTGCAGTTTTTTTACACATAGAAGTGCATATCGAGTCGTTCTCACTATTGCTAACTCAGCAACTGTGTAAAAGTATGATCAATGATTAAAAACAATCAAAAAAGGCAGCCATGGATTTAAGAACTGAATAAGAAAAACAGATCACAAAGACTAACAATAAAAACTTGGAATGTTCAACTCCATCGACATCACACATTTTGGAAAAACACGACAAATAAATTGTAAACATTGATATAATACTTATGGTAATAAGAGTTCTTTCCTTCATGCAAATATTATTTACCACAAAAATCATACTGAGAACGGCCAAACAAAACCATTATCTGGGTGACGGACATCGAAGAGCACTTTCTGGTTAGACCCGACCGAGGTCAAAACCCAGGACATCCAGCATCTCAGCAGTGTGCTCTGCCAACTGAGCTACCTATTCTCCTATATATGGGCATGTATTTATGTATGTATTATGTATGTATTAGACATGCCTGTATTTATTTCATACAGTGTCTTTCATTTCAGCAGGACATAATACTGGCAATGACACATCCTTCTATGCAGGAACAAATTATCTTATGTAATGGCAAATTCAAAATTGAGTTTTTAGACCTTCTTTTGACCCTTGGGTCAGATTTTGTCCCCAATCATAACTTGATCAAAGTAATGTGGTCGATGGTGCCTTTCTGGTGATGAGGTGTTACAGAGGAAAGCCACTTGGTGTGGCTGTAATCAGACAAGGCAGTTCTGGTGTTGAGGAGTTAAAGAGGGCCGCTACTTTGTGTGGCAATGTGATCAGACAAGGCGCTTCTGGTAATGAGGCATTACATAGGAAAGCCACTTGGTGTGGCTATGTGATCAGACAAGGCGATTCGGGTGATGAGGCGTTACAGAGGGAAGCCACTTGGTGTGGCTGTGTGATCAGACAAGGCGGGTGGGTTGCTGGATGCCTTAATTGATGGTCTTCCAGCTGGTACACAACACGAGAGATTTTGGCCCAAGTTTTGCTTGGTCGCGAATGTGACCATGTGGAGTGGAAAAAGTGTTGAGCCCACTGAGGCACGCTGTAATGGCATGGGACCAACTGGTGGCAGTGTTACCTACTCGTTCCATTGAACCGTTATAATCTGAGGTAAAGGTGCCACGGTCAGTTAACAATGCCGAGTGATGATGGACCCTTGATTTTGGACTTGGGGAAAAACCAGGGCTAATGCTCAATGTGGACACAGCCATGTTTATTCATCAATATGGAGAATTATTTGACAAAACTAAGCTTCATGTTAAGAAAAAATTGTTATCCATAATGTGTCTGATCTGATATTCATCATTCCTTAAAGATATTCATCATTCCTTAAAGATATAAAAGACAATACAACAGACACCAGACATAAGTACTAAACTTCACACATAATTTCCCTAATCTTTACCCTAAATGTTACACACCAATAAAGAAAATTTTCAATACCAGTGACTCCTCAAAAAAAGAGGTATTAACAGTGATTAGAACAATGAAAAAGACATTTCAAGCGGCTTGAAAATTCAAAACCTTTTTTCATGCTTTACAAATTTCAGTAAAATTGATTAAATGAAATGCTCTCATGGTCTAATATAGTAATCTACTACATTCTTTAAAGGGAAGATAAAGTCTGACAGAATCCCTGTTTCATATTATAGAATTAAAAATAACACATTTTTCTGACCAAGTTTTATACCCCCTCCCACATTGCAATCTAACACAATTTTTATAATTATTAAAAACTAATGCTAATAATGAATGCTACTACTAAATAGTACTATGGGAGCCACCATTTTGATTACAAAACATGCAGATTATGTCATCAGCCCAGCAGGATGTTGGAATGCTTTGTATTTCTTTATAATCTACCTCAAGTTTTCTAGTTTATGAGAAATTGTTTATCTTTTGTAAGTATCAAGGACATTTTTGTGTACACATGAAATAATCAAACATGCTGATAAAACTTTGTGTCACATCATTTTGGAACAAAAGCTTTAATCACATTTATAAAGACATAAATTTAATTCCATGTTTCAAACTCAATTTAGGAATTAATGCCTCTACATGCTCATTCGCTGCAAAAAAACTAATTCTTAATATGTGCAACGACTTGAACAATGACCGGGTCAAAAAATAGCAAACAATCAGCGCAAGAGAAATGATGTTTATCTTGCTTTCACGTAATGAGCTTCTTTTGTATCAAAACGGAAAAAATCTAAATTGAATCAGTCACTTATTACATTGCTTTGTTTGTTTGTTTGATGATGGCTTAACGGCATCACGACAGCGAGGGTCAAATTGTGTCTGAGAGATTAGATCATTCCATAGGAAGGAAGAGAATAAAATAGGGGGAGATTAAGAGAAACACAGGAACTAAAAGCCAGAAAGCTGGGATCAAAAGAGGAAATACATGGGTGAAAAAAAAGGGCGAAAGTAGAGGGAGGGAATGGGCGAAAGTAGAGGGAGGGGGTGGGAGAGGAGGACAGAGGGAAGCATGATGAAGGAAGGAGAACATTTCATTCGCAGGGTTTTCTGAAAAAGTTTGGCTATTGAGTTGTGGGAAGCGAGGGAAGCTCTGGAAAGCAGACACACATCCACAGAGAGAAAATCCCGGGAAATGAAGATGCAAAACAAACATTAGGTGGAAAAGTGCAAGATAAAGTGTATCAGAATGAAAAGTTTGAGAGAATAGAGTAGAAGTCACGTTGCTCTCAACACATCTGATGCTATGCTTGGAAAATTGTTTCGTATTTGCTTTTCACTGTTAGAATGCATAATCCGTGGAAAGCAGGATAATACAAGTACCAATCCTAGGGTCTGTTCAAGGTGCATATGACATCACATGTAAATGCACTATATAGACCTATTCAAACCCAGTTTAGCCGAACGTGAGTTCTTTAGCACTTTGACCAATCAGCTGGTGGGGGAATTTTTCCTTTCCTAACCAATCAAGTACGTTTTCAGGGAAAAAATGTAAGCAGCAATACGCGTGCATATTACTTTTATGTATAACACATGTATGATACATACACATGAAAACATTTCATACGCTTCGTCGCATACCGTGCATGAATCATGCTGACAGCCAAGATTCCCTCAGTATTTGATTGGTCAATAAGATTCCCCCAGTATACGATTGGTCCATTATGGACACTTGAATTTCTGCCATGTGACATTACTTGAATTAGTTTTCCGGAAATTGTCAATTCAGATTTGAAAAGGTCTATAGCGGATACCATCCATGGAAATTTACCATGTAAACATAGTTGTACAGACGATAGGGAGTTAAGTTAAATCTTCCTGAGCCAATAGGCAACATAGTTGAACAGACGATAGGGAGTTAACTTAAATCTTCCCGAGCCAATGCAGGCTCAAATGGTCGGTGCTCATCTCTAGTTTCCTTGGTGCCAGCGGATGAGAGTACTTGCCTCCCCCTGTACAGCACACCAGTCCATCCGGCTAATTCCTGAAAAATGGTACTCAATTCACAGCTGAGTCAACTGGAGCTATTGCAAATGAACTGTCTCAAGAACACAAAAGTGGTACCCAGAATCGGAATCAAACCCAGTACCTTGAAGTATGTGTCAAGACTCTCGACCAATAAGCTATTGCGCTTCCCCAAGCTGATAAATCTGTACAATAAGAACAGAAAGCTTAAAATTCCACACAGAACGTAATTCTGCCCACATCACACCTACTCTTTAAAACCATGTGCTTTTGTACACAATTATGCATATTCATGAGCATTTCTGACCAATTATATGAAAGCCAGATATGTGCATCTTAAATTCATTCCTAAACCTTTCATATTCATGAGTTATCCTAGCCTAGCCATATTCCTTTAAACTAGGTGTATGACTCCCAAATCCATTTACAAAACCTTTCCAAATTCTTTCCACATACATGGATGAATGTCGATCTCAAATTAATTTATTCACAAACCTTCATTACAATTCATAACTCATACTGTTCATTTTCAATGAACTGAAAATAACTAAAAATAGGGCTAGCTAACTCATTCAGTCAACTTCATAAATATTCATGAGTTACCATGGCCATTTTCCTCGAATCATGCAGTGAAACCGAAATTCATTCTCAAAATTTCATAAATATTCATAAGCTACCATTTCCCTGGAGTTTGGATTTTCAAACTTTATCAATATTCATGAGCTATGATTTCCCTGGAGTTTTGATGATCAAACTTCATAAATATTCATGAGCTACCATTTCCCTGGAGTTGATTCTCAAACTTCATCAATAATGATGAACTACAATTTCCCTAAAGTTTTGATTCTCAAACTTCTATCGCATTTCCCTTTACAGTTGGAATGGTGGTGCCCACATCCATTCGAAAATCTTCTTATAAAAATTTATGAGGAATCCTTGCCGCTTCCACTGAATAACAAGAGTGGCCTCTCTGATCGATTAAAAACACTTCCCAAATAATCATAAGTGATACTAGCAATTCCAGCAAAGTTGGGTATGGCCTCTAAAACACATTCCATCCTTCAAATATATTCACCAGAATTCCTGAATTTTACATTAAAGCTGAATAAGGTCCCTCCATAATTCCTTTCCAAAAACACCTCACTATTTTTTCAATCCTTTTTTGTTTGAAAACACAGGTTTTACTAACATTCCTACAATTTTCCAACTTTTCAAAAATGAATTTGCAAACTTTATGAATATTTATGAAAAGCCACTGAATATTCAACTTTTAAAAATGAATGTTAACTTCATGACTACCACTCCACTGAATATTCAACTTATTTCTATTCTGTGCTTCCAACTTTTCAAAAATGATTTGTAAACTTCATGAATATTTACGAACCCCCACTGAAAATTCAACATCCATCACTTCTTTTCTGTACTTCCAACTTTTCAAATATGAATTTGTAAACTTTATGAATATTTATGAAACAACACTGAATATTCAACACCCATCACTTCTTTTCTGTGCTTCCAACTTTTCGAAAATGAAGTTGTAAACTTCATGAATATTTATGAAAACCCCTACTGAACACTTAACACTCATCATTTCTTTTCTGCATTTCCTTTGCGGTCTTTGTTGTCCTTTTCCTTCCTGTCCTTCTCTTTCTCTTCCTTGTCCCGGTCGATGGCCGTTTTTAACCGAGACGAAACATCCTCTAAACCCTTGTGAGACTTTTCAATCAAAAACCTAAAATCTTCATTCTTACGACGGGTTGATCGCAAGCTGTCTTCCGTTTCGTGCAGTTTCTTCTTTAAGGTGTCAACCTCTGAACCCAAGCTTTTGGCAGATTCTTGACTTGAAGCTGCAGATGTCTTTAATTTATCTACAAAGGAAGGGATAATATATCAAATGTTGTTTGTTACGATTGTTTTTGCAATTTGATTGGATAATACATTCCAATGTTTTTAAATAAAATTGACGTATGGATACTTAATACCTATTATACTTTTATTGCAAAAGTAGGAGCTAAATATATAAAAATAAAAATGAAAAGCACCCTGTAAGATGTTAAAGCTTATTCCCCTGTACATAATCAATTCCAACTCTGATTCTAAGAAGACAGATCTTGTATCTACAATCCCTGACAAATGTACTTTGCACTTTTCCCTCCCCTTATACCACTTTTCAATATTGCACATACCCATTACCAACAATTTTCTTTTCAAATTCCACCCCAAAATTGGGTAGGGTTTGAAGGGGTAAAAGTATCAAGACTATTAGTATATAAGTGTACTAAAAAAAAGAACAGGTCATGTGTGTAATCTTAGAGCGGACAATTCACTGGATTTTGATATTCACCATGCCTTATAATCTGTGACAGGAGGTGCAGTCACTCAGTGATTAAGGAGTATTTATTGCTTGTATGCAAAAGGTACTGGGTTCGACTTCCACCACGAGTGTTGCATTGTGTCCTTGAGCAAGACACTTTACTCTACTTGCTCCAGTCCACCCAGCAGCCTCCTTGGGAATGGACAGGCATCCTATCCAGGGAGGAGTCATATCATCCCTGTTTAGACATAGTGGCGAATGTACAAAAGTAGATTTCCTTTGACATTCTTAATTGCAAATTACTTGATTAACCAGACATCACAAATGATAAAAAAACTCACCGCTAATAACATGCTTTCCACATTATGTCACAACTGCCATCCCACCCTCTGTTCTGCATGATGTCCCATCCTACATCCCTCCCTACAGAAAATCATACATGAAATCCAGATACCATTCCACAACATGACCCGTATGACATGACACCTGCAATCAAGATGACATCCCACCATATGCCTTGCCATCCCATATACCATGCAACCCCGTCCCACATGCCATCCCTCCCTGTCCCATATACCATGCCACCTTGTCCCACATCCCATCCCTCCCTGTACCATCCTACTCTGTCCCACATGCCATCCTTCCATGTACCATCCCAGCCTGTCCCACAGGCCATTCCATCCTATCCCACCCCTTCTGAAATCCTGATGACATGCCATCCTGTCTCACATGTCATCACACTCTTGTCCCCATGCCATCCCACCTTGTCCCACATGCCATCCCAGCCTGTCATAAATGCCATGACACTACCCTGTTTTACATACCATGCCAACCTGTCCACAAGCTATCCCACCATGTCCTACATGCCATGACATCCTGTACAACATTCTATGGTACCCCGTCCCACATGCCACCTTGTCCCACATGCCACCTTGTCCCACAGGCCACCTTGTCCCACATGCCACCCTGTCCCACATGCCACCCTGTCCAACATGCCACCCTGTCCAACATGCCAACCTGTCCCACATGGCAACCTGTCCCACATGGCACCCTGTCCCCATGCCACCCTGTCCCACATGCCACCCTGTCCCACATGCCACCCTGTCCCACATGCCACCCTGTCCCACATGCCACCCCTGTCCCACATGCCACCCTGTCCCACATGCCACCCTGTCCCACATGCCACCCTGTCCCACATGCCACCCTGTCCCACATGCCACCCTGTCCCACATGCCACCCTGTCCCACATGCCACCCTGTCCCCCATGCCACCCTGTCCCACATGCCACCCTGTCCCACCCTGTCCCATGCCACCCTGTCCCACATGCCCCTGTCCCACATGCCACCCTGTCCCACATGCCACCCTGTCCCACATGCCACCCTGTCCCACATGCCACCCTGTCCCACATGCCACCCTGTCCCACATGCCACCATGTCCCACATGCCACTCTGTCCCACATGCCACCATGTCCCACATGCCACCATGTCCCACATGCCACCATGTCCCACATGCCACCATGTCCCATATTTCATCCCATCCATGTCCCCATGTCCATCCACCCTTAGACCACCATGTCCCACATCTACCAATGCCGTCCATGTCCCATTATCATCCACACTGTTCCAACATTTCATCCCATCATGTCCTCATGCCATCCCTTACCTTCATCACATCTTCAACATGCTCCATTCACAACCATCCACCCAACATTCCCTCCTCTTAACTCTCATCCTCTCACTTCTATCAATTCAACATGCTCCATTCACCAACCATCCCCCCTTCACCTGCCATCTTCCTTTCATCTACCGTCCTCCTACCAAGGGTCGAATTTGCCACTGTTCTAAGAACAGTACTTTTTAGGCAGGAACAGTGAATTTTCAAACATCAGCGTTCTTGTGGAACAACGTTCTTTCCATGAATGATCAATAACTTGATTTCTGCTTAGAGAAATGTTGTCAAACAAGATTATCATTCAAATAATTTCGTAAAGAGTAAAATTTTCCCACCTTACCTGCAATTGCCAATACAATTAATCATGAATACACATAAGCAAGGTTGCTTGCACGTGAATGACTTTCCGCAAAGGGGAGCTGCTTATGTAAATACTAATAGCAGACATACATATAGGAACATATTGACCAATAAAGTAGTAATAAATTAAGCCCAATTTGAGAAGGAATTTGCCCTGTTATCAGCAAAACAGTTGGAACAGTAAAACATGATTTGGAACAGTATTATTTGAGAAAGTACTGTTCTGCAGAACAGTGGCAAAAATCTTAAATTTCCACCCCTGCCTACCATCCTCTATTCCTCAACATGCCCCAATCACCTACCATCACTCATTCACCTAACATCCACCATTCACCTACTACCCCAAACCACCTTTGCCATCCACTCATCTACCAAATAGACTCTTAACCAACTCATCATTCCAACCTTCACTATAACCTCCACTCTCTCCACTGCACTACAGCCCCCTCCCCAGCCTTAACCTAAATCTGGCACTTCCAATAGAAAAATGCTCAACTTTCCCCCCCTTATAAACCAGATAAGGCTGATCTATCTACCAAATCAGAATGAAAATACATTGCAGATTAACTTACGTGAGTTTATTATAGGTCTATTATGCTTCCACTCTATTCAAGCGAAACCTTATGTTTTTTACTTATTAATTTCCAAGACACTTTCATTATACATTCCATTCAGTCATCAGCTCTATTATTAAGTTTTTCTTCCATCCCAGAACAAATCCTGTAATTGCTGCTATTCAAGTCTGGAATGCATTTGTTCTACTTTAGATAAATTTCTTTTCATACATATAGTTGGAATCAATTTCCTAGGCAGCAATCTTTTGTTCCTTAGTAGCTGAACAATTGCATGAGACTGGACAGACAATAGATGTGGACGGACGGACGGGACGGACAGACTGTAAAGATGCTATATCCCCTCTTCACCAACTTTATTGGTGTGGGGAATTCCAAGTAACTGGGTTTTTGTTTGCTTTTGGTGTCATTTATTGATTATTTACAGTTTAAATAATTTATTAGTTATAAAAAATGAGGAAAATAAACATGTAAATGTGAGCAATGTGCATTTTAAGACATTCGTTACCATGTCAAAAAAAAATAACCTCTTTTCCAGTCAACCCTACATTGGTCACTTTGTCAAGACAGGGACCATATGTGTTCTTATCCACTGACGCCAGGTAAAGCACTGGCCTGATGAGCCTTCAGGGCTTGAAAATGGATTTAACTTTATACTCTGTACTATCCACCCTTTGGATGTAACTTTATACTCTGTACTATCCACCCTTTGGATGTAACTTTATAATCTGTACCATCCCACCCTTTTCGCCTTCACACCACATTACTACCCAATAAATCCTTGAAATGGGCCGAGCTCCCAAAACACCAATTTTGGATAATAAATCTACAGCAGTCAATCTCTTACCTGTATCTCTTTCTAATTGGTCAATCTTGGTTTCAGCCAGCTTCAGTTGCAGCTCACTCCGCTCTACCCTGTTGATAAGACAGGACAGATCGATGACTGCCCCTTGGTAGCTCACAATACCAGAGGTAGATTCAGAATTGTTCTGTTTTGCCTTTGTACCTCCCTTCTTGGGCCTAATCGACTCAAATATACCCAGGTTTCCTGAAAATTAAAAATATACTTTTAATTAGCTTGTTCAAGAAATGTTGTTCAAATAGTAAAAATGTTAAATAAATTTTCTTCAAAATACATTAACAATTGTTAAGAATGTAAGGATGAGAGCGCCAACCTTCCATACTAGCCTTCCTACACCAGTCATTTCTACACAGATAAAACTGAGCTTTGAACTTGAATATCTCCTTAACGGAATAAGTTATTTGAATGTTTTTTTCACCATTATGTTTCTTTAAAAGTTCTGTTTCATATAAGATAAACTTGCTCGACCACTGAACTAACCCATTATAGAATTACATAGAGATTTTGAGCCATCCGCAGTCATTCATCACAAATTTAGCATAATTAAACCAGACATCGTAAACAATACAAACCCTCTCGCTGCTAATAACATGCTTTCCACTTTATGTCACAACTGCCATCCCACCCTCTGTTCTGCATGTCCCATCTTATATCCCTCCCTACAGGAAATCATACATGAAATCCAGATACCATTCCACAACATGACCCATGTGCCATCACACCTACACTCAGGATGGCGTCCCACCACATGCCATTCCACCGTCCCACATTTCATCCCATACTGTCCCACATTTCATCCCATCCTGTCCCACATTTCATCCCATCCTGTCCCACATTTCATCCCATCCTGTCCCAATTTTATCCCATCCTGTCCCACATGCCATTCCACCTTAATTCCACTTTCTACATCTACCAATCATTCTACCATCTTCCACCCAACATTCTTTCCTCCATCTCCCATCCCCTCACATTTATTAACCGAACATGCCCCTACCCTTCACCTTCCATTCACCTCCCATCCTATTCCCCAACATGCCCCATGCACCTACCATCCCCTATGCACCTACCAACCCCCATTCACCTACCATCATCCATTCACCTATTACCGCAAACCACCTTTGCCATCCACTCATCTACCAAATATACTTTTAACCAACTTATCATTTCAACCTTCACTATAACCTCCACTTACTACATTGCACCACAGCTCCCCCTCTCAAGTATGACACTCCCAATTAAAACATGCTTAACTTCTATCCCCTTATAGACCAGATAAGGCTGATCTATCTACCAAATCAAAAAGATATAAATTGCAGATTAATTTGGAGATTATTATAAGTCTATTATGTTTTCACTCTATTCAAGCAAAGAGTTATTGCTGTTTTGCTATTCATTCCCAAAAACCAAATTATAAATTGTATCGAGCCGTCAGCTCCATTGTTCTACTTTTTTTTATATGCCAGAACAAATCCTTTAATTTTTACTTTTCATTCCCAAGACACTTTATTATAAATTCTATTGAGTCGTCAGCTCTATTGTTCTGCTTTTTCTTCATGCCAGAACAAATCCTTTAATTGCTATTCAAGTCTGGAATGCATTTGTTCAAAGCTCTTTCAAAGCAAGTCTTCTTTATATAAATTTCTTTTCATAAAAATAGTTGGAATTCCTTTCCTAGGTCAAAAATCTGTTGTGCCCCAGTAGCTGAACAAAGCAAAAGGTCGGACGCACAATAGATGTGGATGGATGGATGGAAGCTGAACAATGTATGAGGTCGGATTGACAATAGATGTGGACGGACAGAGGGAAGCTAAATGATGCAAGAGGTCGGATGGACAATAGTTGTGGATGGATGGACAGAAGCTGAACAATGCATGAGGTCGGATTGACAATAGATGTGGACGGACGGACGGAAGCTGAACAATGCAAGAGGTCGGACGGACAATAGATGTGGACGGATGGACGAACAGTAAATATGCTATATCCCCTCTTCACCAACTTCGTTGGCGAGGGGATAATCAAACTTGGATCACGAGGGGATAATCAAACTTGGGTCAGTCATAACTCAAAAACTAAACATACTATTTTAAACTTCTAAAACCAATCTGCCCAGATTTTAATACTTTTTTAGCTGTTGTAGAAATTGCTACAGGTCTTAGACATTCAATTACTAACAAATAAGGATTTTAAAATGATGACATACCCTTGACACAATCTTCGGCTGTTTGTCCATTTATTTCAACTTTAAAAACAGCAGAGTTGTCTTTCTCCTTCTCCACACTGACGCCATCAGTCAACTTCCGATAATGCCAGCTGTCTCGCGATAATACTTTCTGCAGAAGCTTCTTCACCTGAGTACAAAAGAATGTGCAGACCAGGATAATCCAAATTGTTCATGAAGTTGTTCATATTTATGTTCTATTCTTTTACCTTGTGTTTATGTTGTTATGAAGTTTTCCCTTAGAGGGAAGAACAGGGTGGGGTGTGGCTACTTTGGATGGGAGCATTAGATGTCAAAATAAAACAGCATTAAGTTTTTCATTGGACTAGATCGGTTTACAATTTTTTTGTATACACTTTTCCTCAGTTTCACTAATCTCACATGTAATTTATGTTAAAACATTCTGAATTTGTGTTCTGTTATAACATTATAAAGCAGAAATAATCAAACACCAATCTGTAAAAATAGTTGGTTAAGCTTGTCAAGGAAGATAATTTAAAGAAAAAAATACTGCTCTCCCTTTCTTTTAAATGAGGGCGCCAACCTTCTACAGTAGGCTTTCCACACCAGTTATTTCCACATAAATGAGATGAACTTTAAACTTGAATTCTTCCCTACGGAATAAGATATCAAGTAGTTCCTTCACCATTTTGATTATTTTAAAGTTCCCCTTCATACAATTAGAAGTTCTCCCTTCATACAATTGAAGTCCCTCCATACAATTGAAGCCCCTTCACACAATTGAAGTTCCCCTTCACACAATTGAAGTTCTCCTTCACACAATTAAAGTTCCCCTTCACAATCAAAGTTCCCCGTCATACAAGATGAACCTGCTTCCTTTAGGATTTGAAGGTAAAATTACTTACCTGTGCACGAGAAAGATTCAAGCCCAAGCAATTGAGGATGTCATCCAGGTCCTTGTCCAAGAGGTAGCCACAATGGTTCTGATCAAAGTACACACATGAAAGAAGAAGGTTGGGGTCTAATGTTTCCATTTTCCCTTTTGGAATGCTTTCAACAGACAATGACCGAGGCCCCTGTTTACCACTTTTCTCTTTCTTCTCATCCTTCTTGGGCTCTTCTGAAAATAGATAAGAAAAACAGAACCGCTTGCTCAAAATCTAACGAAAGGTAGCAACAACTGAGTTCAATTGGAAGAAAATATCCTATAAACAATTGACCTCTCTGGGTTAGTTGATTGACAGCTTTTTCAACCAATCACTACACGAATTTGCCTAGCAACAAAATCTGCGTAACTAAGTGGTGGCAAAAATCCGACGCAGTAACGGTACAGTACAGCTAGCTAGCAACGTGCACTCATGCAGTAAATGTAATATACTGTACAAAACAAATTTCTGCACACACAGACCGAGTGACGACAAGATGCCGAACAAAAATTGCGCCTCACGCTCCGCAAAAACGATTAGCAAACGGAATTTCATTTCATTATTTTTGCTAAAAACTCTAAAGATCTAGAGAAGTGCCATAAATGGATCAAAGCTTGCAACAGGCCACATGAACATCTAAATGTCAATGCATTGGTCATGCATGATTGCGGATTTGAGGTTTGTTAGCCCCACCTAGTTACCAACTTATCGCATTGCTACTGCATGTGGCCAATGAGAGGTCAATTAGGACAGCAAACAATTTCATCAAAATAGGTTACAAATTGACCGCCACAGAATTTTAAATTTTCAAGCTTTATTATAATAAATTATGCAAACTTTAATTAAATTTGTGACACCATCACATCAAAAAAACCTATGAATTTCTTTATAATGAATTTGTTTTTTCAATCTTCCATTTGGAATGGGGGCAGTTGAATATTGCCAAGGGGTTTTAAATCCCTATGCAGTATTTAAGAAAAGAACCAAACCTAGTCCCCTCTGAAGTTCGTCTTCCCCCAAAATTGAATGCTTATCAAGCAGGCAACGGTACAGCAATTTTCTGGTTTATATGAATATTCAGGAGACATTTGCCCTCAAGTCATCAGTGGGCTATGGAGGCATAAAGCTTATCAATCTGTTCACGTGACCTTTGCCCTAACGTCATCTGTGGGCTATGGAGGCATGAAGTTTATTAATCTGTTGTGGATAATATATATCTGCGAAATTTGCAAAAACAAGTGTTCTCCCTTTTCGGTCTGCTCCTTTAACCCTTAAATGCCCATCATGTTCAAACTTGACTGCAATTTTTCGGAACTTTTTTTAAAATAATTTCCCCAACTTTCCTTTCGTTTTTTATCACTGCAAGTTTGATTTATATCAATGCTAAGACAATAAACTTTTCAATAAAAAATTCAAAATAATGAAAATATCGACATACATGTGCAAATTTAGGGCAAAATTAGGTCCAAATTGCTTAATTTCTTTTGAGCTTGTATTTTTTTCTTCTGAGTAATGAAAATGGAGGATTTTTTTGGTTATACATATTTAGATTGTTTGTGAAATTTCCAATGAAAATAAAAAACAATCACCCCTGTAAATTACTCACAGAAAAACAGCCGTGTTTTCGATTCGCTTTTTGAACCGGGCCAGCTCACACCGCTACACCACGCTGCCTTTGAGTAGATTGTGGGTTTGTTTTAAAACTTATATTTCAGTGTGGATAAAGAGGGGGTAGTTGCTCATTGTGTATTCAATTGGATATTTGGGGAATTCCAATTTCAACACATTTTTTTGCAAAGGGTAATTGTACTGCAATGAGAATCTACAACTTTTGTTCAAAATTGGTCTCAAAAAGGCTAAAAAATCATGATAATTTGCACAAATTTTGCAAAACAAAAAGACATTGATGATTACGGGCTGTTAAACTTCGATCAGAATTGATGTCTTTGACAGTTTCTCATGGGTTTTCAGGCAAAAACAAGATCTGAAGTATGGCAAATAGGTTTTTGTTGAAAAATTGAATTTTTCTAATTCTTCATAAAATTGTACTCTTTACCCATTTTCAAGCATGTTTTCTCAAAAATTATCAATATAACACTTATCAAATATAATAATTTATTGAAAGGAATATTCGAGCTCTTTCAAACGATACCAGAATCACTGCTGTGGGCCTATATGATGAAACAGAATAATTTGTTGGAATGTGCACGTCCAAATCAGTCGTGCTACGACTGGTTGGGGATCTAAGGGATAAAGCACTTAGAACTTTGTGCACCTTCTTTGATCACACGAATTGAAGCCTTGAATCAATATATTATATCAATGAAGATAACACAATGCACTTTTTGCAGACTAGCAAAATTCTTACCTACAGTGCTATTTAGTTCATTAGGTGCACAAATTTCAAACCCTGCCGCCATGCTACTGACTTAAACACTAATTTCAAACTGTGTTGCCATGCTACTGACTCAACCACTAATTTCAAAGTGTGCCGCCATGCTACTGACTCAACCACTAATATCAAACCGTGCCGCCATGCTACTGACTCAACCACTAATATCAAACTGTGCTGCCATGCTACTGACTCAACCACTAATTTCAAACTGTGCTGCCATGCTACTGACTCAACCACTAATTTCAAACTGTGCCGCCATGCTACTGACTCAACCACTAATATCAAACCGTGCTGCCATGCTACTGACTCAACCACTAATATCAAACCGCGCCGCCATTCTACTGACTCAACCACTAATTACAAACCGCGCCGCCATGCTACTGACTCAACCACTAATATCAAACCGCGCCGCCATGCTACTGACTCAACCACTAATATCAAACCGTGCTGCCATGCTACTGACTCAACCGCTGTGCCCTTCTCACGGCTCAGCAGGGAACAAAAACCGTCTTCTGATGTTGCCTTACAATCTCCACACCTTATTAAGCAATGATCATTACTGCTGAAATGAAAACAAACCAGACTAACCTTCTTTTTGGTCTTCGTCTTCTTTTCCTCTTTCTTTTCTTCCTTCTTTTCATCTTTTTTCTCCTCCTTTTTCTCTTCTTTTTTGTCCTCTGTCTGAAAAGTTCACACAAACAAAAGGACACTTGTTTCAAATTACTTCAATTATTCAGGGAAGTCAAATTTCAAAAATCCCGAACTGTGACGATTACTTAACATTCAGTAAGATCAACATTCAGTGACCCCTGGAAGAGTCCAGCAGAAAAAAAGCAAGTCAAAACAGCAACAAGAAAGTTTGTTTGATGATGGCTTAACGGCACCACAACAACTAAGGTCAAATTGTGCCTGAGAGGTCAGATCATTCTAGAGGTAGAAAGTAAAGGAAACAAAGGAAGAATGAGAGAAATTTAAGGACAAAAGGTCAGAAAGCTGTGATCGTGAGGGGAGGTGCATGATTGAAACAAAAACAAAGTAGAGAGGGGGTGGAAGAGGAGAATTAAATAAGGAAGCAATTCGTTTGTGGAACTTTGATTAGCAGTTTTGCTACTCATCACTGAAAATTGATTAATAATCCAAACAAAGTGATTAGCAACCCAAACAAATTGATTAGCAATATTAAACTACATGTTGCCAAAGAAATCTTCTGAAAATAATCGCTCACACACACAATAATTGTATAAAGTTATGTACACAGTCCAACAGGCTGTACAATAATAGGTTTTGTTTGTTTGTTTGATGAGGTCTTAACGGCACCACGACAACGAGGGTCAAATTGTGCCTGAGAGGTCAAATCATTCTAGAGGTAGGAAGGAAAGGAAACAGGGGGAGAATGAGAGAAATTCAAGAACAAAAGTCACAAAGCTGTGATCGAAAGAGGAGGTGCATGGGTGAAACAAAAACAAAGTAGAGAGGGGGTGGAAGAGGAGAATTAAATATGGTTGTAGAGGGAAACATGATGGAAGGAAGGAGATAATTTTATCCGGAGGATTTTTCTGGAAGAACTCAGCAATGAGTTGTGGGGAGCGAGGGAAGCTTTGGGAAGGTTGTACAGGGGGCAAGCAAGGAGAACGTGATGGATTGTGAGGGTGCAGTGGCAATTTTTACAGAGGGGTTGGGGGAACCAATAAGGAGGTGGGAGTAAGTGAGGTGGGTAAGACCAATTCTAAGACGGGTAATATGAATGTTGTCGATACGAGAAAGGTTGTTGATGGTGGATTTGATCGGAATTGTGGGCTGGATGACATGGAGTTTGTTATTAATTTGGGGGTTCCATGAGGTTTGCCAGCGGTCACGAACAAGGAAAGCGATAAGCGGTTTGATGTCATAGAGGGTTTTAGGAAAAGGGGTAGGGAGGAGGTTGAGGGCAAGCTTAGCGGCTGCATCAGCCCTGTCATTGCCAGGGATGCCAAGATGGCTGGGTATCCAGAAGAAAAGAACACTTTTCCTGCAGAGGGTGGGAGAAAGGAGTTTCTGGAGGAGGAGGTGGCATGTGAGGTTATCCCATTTAAGATTGAGTAAAGAAGTAAGAACAGCCTTTGAGTCGGAGAAAATGGCAAAGTGGCTGAGAGGAGAGTACTCAATAAAGTTGAGGGCGAGGAGAATGGCCTTAGCCTCGGCTGAAAAGATGGATGAGTGTTCATTGGAAACTTGGTCAAATCTTTTTCCATCCACAGAGAAAATAAAACAAATGACATTAAATCACAAAGAAATATATAAAATGAATATATTCCAAACTCCAAAACTGTAGATTTTGAACGATGAATTTGTGATGCTGAAGTTTAGAACGTGTAGGATTCAGTGCAATATACATGTAGCTAGTACATGTAGCTAGTAGTATGTAGCTAGTAGTATGTAGCTACATGTAGTTAGTATTGAAAATAAAATAAAATAGATTGAAACGATATAGAATTTAGAAACGGTACAGGATTCCCCGAAAGCTCTAACAATACACAACGCAACGTTTCTGTTTTATCAGCATCAGGGCTTCAATAAAACTTGGTATAATCTTTTCAATCAAAAAAGAAAACAAAACAAATGACATAAAATCATGAAGAAATATATAAAATTAATATATTTAAATGTAAATAATTTTAGAACTGTAGTTTTTAACAATGAAATGCGATATTAGAATTTTAGAACGGACTTGCAGACCAGGATGAAAAGAACTACATGTGTAACATGCACTTATGTAGGCCTACTTGACACGCACTTTTATACACTGTCAGACTGTATTATCATAATCTGTTGTTTTTTCTTATCAGTCTTTTATTTTAAAATTATTTTGTAAATTTAAAGTTTCTTTAAGTATGTTTATCAATGAATTTGTTTATTGGGAAATTTTAATAGCTGTACGTCGATCGTCTAAACTTTTCAAGCCATTTACTGAACGTTTTAATCATGAGAAGCATTTTTTTATTTATTTATTGTATTAAGATTTTTGCTAAACAATAGATTTCTTTTGAATCGCAGTGATAAATTTTGGCATATTTTGGCATCACAAACTTGCGATGCAAATCCGAACAAATTGCTCCCTGAGCAATTCAAAATTATCTTCACCTAATGAAAAACTATTCATATATAAAATCATTATGGGAAAAAGACTTATATTATTAAACTCAAAAAGTTCCTGAATTTAGAAAAAACCTGAAATATTAAATTCTCAGTTTCAAATGGCTTTCAGATGCCTTAAAGATGCCAGAGGGGGCTTCGGAACACGTGCTGGAGGGGCTTCAGAACACCTACCAGAGGGGCTTCAGAACACCTACCAGAGGGGTTTCAAAACACCTACCAGAGGGGCTTCAGAACACCTACCAAAGGGGGCTTCAAAACACCTACCAGAGGGGCTTTAAAACACCTACCAGAGGGGCTTCAGAACACCTACCAGAGGGGCTTCAGAACACCTACCAGAGGGGCTTCAGAACACCTACCAGAGGGGTTTCAAAACACCTACCAGAGGGGGCTTCAGAACACCTACCAGAGGGGGCTTCAAAACACCTACCAGAGGGGGCTTCAAAACACCTACCTGAGGGGCTTTAAAACACCTACCAGAGGGGCTTCAGAACACCTACCAGAGGGGTTCCAAAACACCTACCAACGGGGGCTTCAGAACACCTACCAGAGGGGTTTCAAAACACCTACCAGAGGGGCTTCAGAACACCTACCAAAGGGGGCTTCAAAACACCTACCAGAGGGGCTTTAAAACACCTACCAGAGGGGCTTCAGAACACCTACCAGAGGGGCTTCAGAACACCTACCAGAGGGGCTTCAGAACACCTACCAGAGGGGGCTTCAAAACACCTACCAGAGGGGGCTTCAAAACACCTACCTGAGGGGCTTTAAAACACCTGCCAGAGTGGCTTCAAAACACTTACCAGAAGGGCTTCAAAACACCTCCCAGAAGGGGCTTCAAAACACCTCCCAGAAGGGGCTTCAAAACACCTACCAGAGGGGGCTTCAAAACACCTCCCAGAAGGGGCTTCAAAACACCTACCAGAGGGGCTTTAGAACACTAACCAAAGGGGCTTCAGAACGCCTACCAGAGGGGCTTCAAAACACCTCCCAGAAGGGGCTTCAGAACACCTACCAGAGGGGCTTCAGAACACCTACCAGAAGGGCTTCAGAACACCTGCCAGAGTGGCTTCAGAACACCTACCCGAGGGGCTTCAGAACACCTACCAGAGGGGCTTCAGAACACCTACCAGAGGGGCTTCAAAACACCTACCAGAGGGGCTTCAGAACACCTACCAGAGGGGCTTCAGAACACCTACCAGAAAGGGCTTCAAAACACCTACCAGGAGGGTCTTTAAAACCCCTACCAGAGGGGCTTCAGAACACCTACCAAAGGGGCTTCAGAACACCTACCAGAGGGGCTTCAGAACACTTACCAGAGGGGTTTCAAAACACCTACCAGAGGGGGCTTCAGAACACCTACCAGAGGGGGCTTTAAAACACCTACCAGAGGGGCTTCAGAACACCTACCAGAGGGGGCTTCAAAACACCTACCTGAGGGGCTTTAAAACACCTACCAGAGGGGCTTCAGAACACCTACCAGAGGGGCTTCAAAACACCTACCAGAGGGGCTTCAGAACACCTACCAGAGGGGCTTCAGAACACCTACCAAACGGGCTTCAGAACACCTACCAGAGTGGCTTCGAAACACTTACCAGAGAGGCTTCAAAACACTTACCAGAAGGGCTTCAAAACACCTCCCAGAAGGGGCTTCAAAATACCTCCCAGAAGGGGCTTCAAAACACCTCCCAGAAGGGGCTTCAAAACACCTACCAGAGGAGCTTTAGAACACTTACCAAAGAGGCTTCAGAACGCCTACCAAAGGGGCTTCAAAACACCTACCAGTGGGGGCTTCAAAACACCTACCAGAGGGGCTTCAGAACACCTACCAGAGGGGCTTCAGAACACCTTCCAGAGGAGCTTCAAAACACCTACCAGAGGGGCTTCAGAACACCTACCAGAAGGACTTCTAAACACCTACCAGAAAGGCTTCAGAACACCTACCAGAAGGGCTTCAGAACACTTACCAGAGGATTGACTAGTCTGAGGCAACCTTGCTGGCAAATGTATCTCTGGAGGCAGAGAAAAAGCTAATCAAAGTAGTCAGTAAACTACTGTTTTCACAACAACCATTTCTCCTACATTTGCAAGGACTTTCTTCCCATGCCTGGACACACAGCCTATCACTTTTCAAAAGCTTCCCACTTAATATTTACTGCTCATGGCTCCTGCTGCAACCCCATCCTCGCTGAGAGAGATGGGGGTCAGTAATTGATCCAAACAGGCCATGGCTCACCAAAAAGTATAATGGGATGATATGCCCCCACCAAGTCCCTTTGGGTTTTGCATATTGACAACTCTCCTGCATGCCCTCACAAAAAAGTGTTTGACATTGGTCACTGGCATATTTGGCCTAAGATGGTACTAAAAGGACCTTGAAAGACCTTGGAAACCTTACTTTAAAACCCACGAAACGCCACGGTTTCAAAAACACCATGGCCCCATTGTTTTGACTCTCGTTTTCACACGTCCTTACATGAAAATGCTGAACAGGTCGCCCATCAATGTTGATTCGCGTACCAACATAATAAGGCTTTTAACATGTACCCGTACCTTTATTTCATCTTTGGAATCAATTTCTTCGCTCTTTTTCCTCTTCGTAGCAGGCTCCTCTCCATCCTCCTCCTTCTTTTCATCTTTTTTGTCGTCTCTCTTCTCTTTCTTTTTCTCATCCTTTTTTTCTTCTTTCTTCTCCGGAGCTTTGTGCAATGCCTGATAAATCTTGAAGGCAAAATCTCTCTGAAGTAACTCGTTGAACAACTCTGCAAACAGTGACACCTGTTAAAACACAAAAATAAAAGAGAATGTATGTAAAACCTGATAAAGCATTATCTTAATAGAATTTCTCACCCTTTTCTTAAACCTTCTTAATACCATCCATGCAACATATCTCACACTAAAGAAGGACGGCATTGGGAAACTAATTTTCAGTCAAAGACGTTCATCATGGGGACATGGCCCCTAAAACATCTTCATTTGAAAGATGCAGAAACCAGCATTTCTTCCTTATACTGTTGGCCCCAATTTGGAAAATCAATTTGGCCCCTCCTATCCCTCCGCACACTGCATCTTATACCTATACAGGGCTATAACAATATAGCTTATTTAGTTATTGATCATTATAGACAAATTAACAACAACCAAATTGGACAGGCACTTTTCAAAAAATTATTTTGCTTCTTCAAATAGGCCCACAGCAGTGATCCTGGTATTATTTGAAAGAGTTTGAATAGTTCTTTCAGAAAATAACTTTTTGATGGAGATTATGTTGAAGATTTTTGAGAAAGAAAATGGATTAAAATACAGAAAATTAAAAAAAAAAATACACACAAATTAACGAAAAAACATTTTTTTCTTTCTTTCAATAGCTTACTTGCCACACTTCCAGACCTACCTTTTGCTTGAAAAGTCGTGAACAACTGTCCAAACATCAAATTATCCAATTCCGGTCAGCTTCTATCTGCCCTTATCACCAATACCCTTTTTTGACAATAGTTACGCCAAATTTAATGATTTGGATCGTAGTACACCTACTGCACACAAAAAATATTGTGATGAATTTTACATCACATACTTTCAATTGAAAACAAAAGAGCAACTACCCCTCCTTTCTGCATGTCGATATTTAAGATTAAAAACAAACCCACATTCTAAAACAGGGGCAGTTTGGTGTCGATGATAGCGTGCACCCCCAGGTTCAAATCCCGGCATGTGCATGGCTTTGTTTTTCAGGAGTAATTACAGCAGTGATTAGTGATTTGTTTTTTCATTGTTTTGCCTTGAGAAAAAAAAGTTAAAGACTGGTATCATTGTTTGTAAAGGAAATTTCACAATCTAAATATGTAAGAAAATCCTCCATTTTCATTATTCACAAAAAAAATACAACCTAAAAAAAAAATTGGCCTAATTTTACCTACAATTTGCATTTTATGTTGATATTTTCTTTATTTTGATTTTTATTTAGAAAAGTTTATTGTCTTAGCATTCAAATAAACCAAACTTATAGAGATCAAAATAAAGTTAAGAACATTAACTTTGAAAAAGAAATCCCAATTTTTTGGGGGTCACATTTTGGGCTTTAATGTAGGAAAATTGCACATACTTAAAATGTTTGCAGGACATCTTTTAAGTGCTTTATATAACTTACAAGTGGAATAGACCTATGAGTGTGATTTTTGGTGCATTTTACAAATATTCATTGACCTGTTTTGCCTCCTAAAATGATAAGATGTCATTTGTTTATGAATATCATAATAATTAATTAAAATAAATTTGTTTAAGTGATAAAATGCCATTTGTTTATGTATCTCAAATAATTATTAGAATAAATATTGGTGTTAATCATTATCATTATTATTACACACTTATAGAGCACTCATTTCTACAAAACAGAAATACAATCAAGCGGTGCTTTACAACCCTAGAAAATCAACAAAGTTAGGTTCAAAAAAAAGAAACTAAAAAATAAGTATATTTATTTGAACGATTTACGAAAAAGAGACATCTTTAGTCTCTTTCTAAACAGTGTATACGTTTTTGTATTCTTGATATCAGTGGGGAGTGCATTCCGCTCTTTTGGACCTGCAACCAAAAATGTACTTTCTGTGGCTTGTGAGAATTATGAAGCTGTCTGATGATCTTAACGCATCTTTAGTATCCTTACGTATGGAATATGAAATTAAGTAAGTGGGAGCCAGTTATGTACACATTTGAAACTTGTGCATAAAAGTCTAAATGATATTCTGGATTTGATGGGTAACCAATGAAGCTCTTTGAGGCATTCTGTGGCACTATCATATTTTTCTTGTCCAGGTAATAGTTTTGCAGCAAAATTTTGTACACGCTGCAGTTTAGCCAAATATGTTTTGGCTAACCCATATAATAGAATGCTACAGAAGCGGAAACAAAAACTCCTGAAAGAATCGTGTTCACATCTTATACTGTTTAGAATTGATTGCATTTCAAATAATTCACAATTTTGTTTGTTTGATGAGGGCTTAGCAGCACCACGACAACGAGGGTCAAAATGTGCCTGAATTCACAAGTCTGTTGAAAAGTTACCCAGTAGTGTACAGTGTTGTGTCATAATTGCAGATGAAAGTCGATGTTTATTTATCTTTAAAAATTAATTGTCCCTTCTAAATTATTGGATTTTGTTTATTAATTGCAGATATGGGGTATAACATACACTCTACAAGAACATACTTTGCCCATCTGCTTTTGTAGAAATACATAAAGAATTATCTTGGATCTGTCATCATGACATCACCCTTTATACTGCAAGGTCACTTTTCAACACACAGATGAAATTTTTAAAATGTAATCAATCCAAACAGAAAAAGATATTAACATACTTTTTTTACCAATTTGTTTCTTTATCATTCCTTTACCATGTAAATAAAAATTAAAATTCATGGGAATATTCCTGTAAAGGAATATTCCTGTAAAGGAATATTCCTGTAAAGGAATATTCCTGTAAAGGAATATTCCTGTAAAGGAATTTCCTGTAAAGGAATATTCCTGTAAAGGAATATTCCTGTAAAGAAATATTCCTGTAAAGGAATATTCCAGTAAAGAAATATTCCTGTAAAGGAAAATTCCTGTAAAGAAATATCTGTAAAAGAAAATTCCTGTAAAGGAATATTCATCTGGAGGAATATTCATGTAAAGGAATATTCCTGTAAAGGAATATTTCTGTAAAGAAATATTCCTGTAAAGGAATATTCCTGTAAAAAATATTCCTGTAAAGGAATATTCCTGTAAAGAAATATTCCTGTAAAGGAAAATTCCTGTAAAGAAATATTCCTGTAAAGGAAAATTCCTGTAAATTCCTGTAAAGGAATATTCATCTGTAAAGGAATATCCCTGTAAAGGAATATCCTGTAAAGGAATATTCCTGTAAAGGAATATTCCTGTAAAGGAATATTCCTGTAAAGGAATATTCCTGTAAAGGAATATTCCTGTAAAGGAATATTCCTGTAAAGGAATATTCCTGTAAAGGAATATTCCTGTAAAGGAATATCCCTGTAAAGGAATATCCTGTAAAGGAATATCCTGTAAAGGAATATCCCTGTAAAGGAATATCCCTGTAAAGGAATATTCCTGTAAAGGAATATTCCTGTAAAGGAATATTCCTGTAAAGGAATATTCCTGTAAAGGAATATTCCTGTAAAGGAATATTCCTGTAAAGGAATATTCCTGTAAAGGAATATTCCTGTAAAGGAATATTCCTGTAAAGAAATATTCCTGTAAAGAAATATTCCTGTAAAGGAATATTCCTGTAAAGGTATATTCCTGTAAAGGAATATTCCTGTAAAGGATATTCCTGTAAAGGATTATTCCTGTAAAGGAATATTTCTGTAAAGGAATATTCCTGTAAAGGAATATTCCTGTAAAGGAATATTCCTGTAAAGGAATATTCCTGTAAAGGATTATTCCCATTAAGGAATATTCCCATAAAGGAATATTCCCATAGACTTTCATTTTTGTATGTGACAGAGATAATTTTATGAAACAGATTGGTGCAACAATCATGGTGATATCTCATTCCTAAAAGAAGTTATTGAACTTTGAAAACTTTTCTTGCCCGCATAGAAAGTACTTTTGAACTGAGCCTAAGTGGTTGTTATGTCATCACAATTCCTGTACTATTCTTTACAAAATTCTTCGAAAATTAATGGCTTTTTTTTTGTTAAATATTCAGAAATATTTTGTTCCATTCAAAAATCATTGAGAATATTGTAGAATAAAATTGACAATGTTTTCCAGTCTGTTCATATAACTCACATTTGAATTATGAAAAAATGGCAACTAATTTTCAAATTACATTAAAAGTTTAATACAGGAAGTGCTGTGATGACATAATAATGAATTAGACACAGTAGAAAAGTCATTTCAATGCGGATGAAAAAAATCTTTAAATTCAACAACTTTTGTAGGTTTAAGATAACTGCTTTTTTTTTCCCAATCTGTTTCTCTTACTGTTCTCGATCACATATATTTCAGTGAAATTTAATGGGAATATTCCTTTTACACCGTTGATTAGTCATTTCTTACCTCAAACGAGTGCTCTTTGGTATCTTCAGGCCTGTAGTCCAGCAACACACTCAAGTTGGTGACGGAGCACTCAAACTTGCCGCCTTTGGCTGAGGTAGATGGGTGTACCAAGATGGCGGGTAATTCGGGGAGGGTGTACCTTCTCTCGATCATTAGCAGTTCTCTCTCTTCCTTCCTCGTTTTTTCTTCCTCCTGATTAAGAAAATATTTATACATGGACGTGAAGGGGCATTATTAGCTACAATGCTTTAAAATCTATTTATTAAAAATAATCCTAGTAGCAAAAAAGTTCATAAAAATTGGTTAAACAATAACCGTTTCCGTTTTACAGTGTTTTTAAATCTTAAGGATCAATTTGCATATATTATGCAAATTTTGGAATGTATTACATTCAGGGCAAACTTGGTGCCTTCTTTTGTAAATACTAGTAAATGCCTTAAAAAATATTTGGAGAAATGCAGGGAATTCTGACCAAAAGAGTCTTTAAAAAAAAAAACCACCCAAAAAAAATTCTAGCAAGAACTTTCTCATCAGTTTCAGTGACTAAGATTTAGGGAAGAAATTTTTAGTTACATAAAGATTTTGAGCAGTCTGCCCCGTCATACATCACAAATTTCCCGTGAATTAAAAACTGATCAAATTTTGATCAGCCATAACTTAAAAATTGGAATTGCTATGTTCAAAATTAGAATTGCTATGTTCAAAATCCGATCTGCTCAGATTTTAATACTCTTCCAAGCATAATAGAAATCGTTATACCTGTCCGTATACAAGATTTAGGTAATAAATTTGAAAAATTAAACACAAATTTTGAGCAGTTGTATCGTATATTACAATTTTCGCATGAATTTAAAACTGATTAAAGTTTAATCACTCATAATTCAAAAAACTAATTTTGCTTTTACCAAAATATAAAACCTGATTCGGTCAATTCATTTTCAACCAATGCAGAAATTGTTGTCTATTCACACTGCCTTCTATATCCAAACCATAAGACAACTCTCAAAAAAGAAACCAGGAGATAGGGAGGGGGAATGTTTATCCAAGGTCAGTAATGGAGGTGAGTGAGGGGGCATGCTCCAGAGGCCCCCAAATTATAATATAATTATATATATATATATATATATTCATATACATACATATATACATACATACATACATATATAAATATATATATATATATATATATATGTATAAGGCTGTCAGAAACTTCAGTCATTGGAGAAAGGAAAGATGAGGAAGAGGGGTGGGGGAGGGGGGGTTCCATATGCCTATTGAAGAATTTTACAAGTCAATTTTCTGCCCACTCCTACATAAAATAAATTTATTTCGAGTTTGGCCAGCATCTTAGAAACCCACTTGACCACTAAAGTCAGCAAAATATCTTTTCAGAAATCCTGACCGAGCTGAAACCCAATAAACATTTCAAAATGGGAGCTAACATCAAAGAATACCTAATTCATTTCTCAATGACACCCGTATTATTTAAAAAATCAATCATGATTTAGCACAAAAAAAAAAAAAACACCTCCCTTTTCAGCTGAGTGCTCCAGTAATGAAATAAAATTTTGTAGTAATTTCTTTACACGATGTTTCCTTTTTGTCCACTTTCAAATAAGATGGACATACTTGCCCTCTAAACTATGTTTGACCACAAAGTGACAAAGTAGGCTACGAAACATTAAAGATTTAAGCACTATATTTTTTAAGGAAAGACAAGGAAATATGAGCAAAGATAAATGTGGACAAAGCTGGAAAGGTTAAAAAGTGGGCAAAGTTCAAATATGGTTAGAAGTAAAGTGACCTCACAGTGTACAGTGTGATGTCATAAAGGCAGATCCAACACAATTCTTACGTGTTTCTATAAAACAAAAACCAAAATTTATGTTACTTGTGAGTGTAAGGTTCATGAGCACATGGGCAAAGTACGTTCTTATAAAGTGTATGTTATGTTTGTTTGACGAGGGCTTTACGGCACCACGACAGCGAGGGTCAAATTGTACCTGAGAGGTTAGATCATTCCAGAGGTAGGAAGGAAAGAAAACGGAAAGATTGAGAGAAACACAAGAACTAAATGCCATAAAGCTGGGATCAAGAGACGTGCATGGGTTTAAAAACAAAGTAGAGAGAGGGGGGTGGAAGAAGAGCACTAAATATGGTTGTAGAGGGAAGCATAATGAAAAAAGAAGATAATTTTATCCGGAGGGTTTTTCTGGAAGAGCTCGGCTAATGAGTTGTGAGGAGCAAGGGTGTATGTTATACCCCATCTCTCAATAAATAAACAAAAAATGCTTCCAGTAATTTACGGAAGAGAATTAATTTTGAAAAAATACACAAAAATAGTCCTGGGATTTGCCTTTATGACATCACGCTGTTCACTGTGAGATTATTTTCCCCTTGTGCAACCTTTGAAATACAATAAGTCCCGAACTGAAAAAGATAAACGTGATTATTACACCAAATTTCTTTAATAGTCCTCTATCATGCTAAATGAAATAAAATTCCATGGGAATATTCTTCGCTGCATATTCAAAATCATTCCAGCAACTCATAATACATATTTTTTAAGTTCCCACTTTATTGGCTAATGAGACTTGTCATCATATCAACAGTAAATAGTGCCAATCATTTCAGTTGCACCATAAAAGTGAAAGACAAAGGATCCGATCAGACTGCTGACTATATTGCACCTTGTTATAAACTCATAATTATGATAAGTCAAACTTATGCGCCACTGATTTTGATCACGATCAACACATCAGTTCTCTTTACAAACCTTAGACCAGAAGCATTAATAAGGCCTACGGCTCACAGCGTTACGGGGAGAGGAAGGTTTGCCCCAATCCGTATGGCTTGCATAGTCATATTTTACCATTTGTTACATACATTTTTAGATGCCCCCATATCAAAATACAAAAGGTTGAGATGCCCCCCCCTACCCTTTGCATTAGTTCTACCTAGAATTGTCTTACCTATCAAATGTATCCGGACATATGCAGAGGAAATATTAGCAAAATTGCTTTAAAAACTGTTTAAATTGCTAAATACCATCAAAGGAGCATAGAATTAAAATCGGTTAAACATTGATCATTTTACAGCATAATTTGCATATTTTATGCAAATTTTGTGATGTATTAAAGGGAGATCTTAATATTTCTTTTTTAAATCCTTTGTTTCTAAATGTCTATAATAATTCTTTGAAGTGGTGCAGCAAATTCTGAGCAGATTAAAACAAAAAACAAAAGTAGATACTTAAAAATAACCCCAAAGGCTTTTGTCCAGTGGGGTAGCCAGGGGCAATGAGGGGTCTAGACCCCCAATTCCTCCCCCCTACTTTATGGATCCTGGCTTTGCTACTGCCTTTTTCTATCACCCACAAAGTGCAAAGTAACTTGAAAACCAAACGGCACAAAAAATTACAATAAGAAGTTAGAAGTAAAACAAACACGATATCATATCATAATGCTTAGAGAACTGGAAGGTTATCCACATGTATTTGTTATATCATGAACGAAGAAGTAAGAAATCTTTGAAGATCAGATTGGTGGTGTGCCACGTCATTTGTTAGTAAACGACGTTGATGACAGAAGCTTAGATGTAAGCAATTGTGTGAAAATGAAAGAAAATGAGGACCTCTGCTTTCTCCATCATCCACTCTTCTTCCCACATGTGATCTTTACCGTCTTCCACCTGCAGAAATTAAAACCAAAATGAACTTCTCGTTGAAACCACAGAATCCTCAAGAAGGGGTCAACAAATCACTCATCAGCCTGACCAGGACAATGATGTCAGGACATAATTTTTCATTAGGACTGCCCTTTGGGTATAAGCAAAATTTAAATTACATGTATAAAATTTGCATCACATGTATAAAATTTGCATTACATGTATAAAATTTGCATTACATGTATAAAATTTGCATTACATGTATACAAAATGACATGTTTAAAATTTGCATTACATGTATAAAATTTGCATTACATGTATAAAATTTGCATTACATGTTTAAAATTTGCATTACATGTATAAAATTTGCATTACATGTTTAAAATTTGCATTACACTGTATAAAATTTGCATTACATGTATAAAATTTGCAATACATGTATAAAATTTGCATTACATGTATAAAATTTGCATTACATGTATAAAATTTGCATTACATGTTTAAAATTTGCATTACACTGTACAAAATTTGCATTACATGTTTAAAATTTGCATTACACTGTACAAAATTTGCATTACATGTATAAAATTTGCATTACATGTATAAGCAAATTTTGAATTATATGTATCAGCAAAATTTGTGTAATATGTATAACCAAAAATTGCATTACATGTATAAGCAAAATTTCATGAGGCAATGTAATTGTCCTCTCAAAGTCCAAGTGTCTGGTGGACAAGTAGCTTTGTTGATCCCTGTTTACACCAAGCGATAACCAAATTCTTATGATCAGAAAGCAAAAGCTAGACTTATTAAGGAGATAGTAAACTGCAAAACTTTCATTTAATTCTCGTAAAACAACTGGTATCAGACAACAAGATGTGACTCAAAGACAAATAAATAATCAAATGTTAAACATCATATCTTTCAAGATTTCACACATGGGATTCAAAACTCGACTGGATACTTAATTTGTGTGGCTGTGTTCAGGTTCTGGTGCATTACACCCTACCTTCTCAAAAACCTTAAAGTAGCTCTGGACGAAACGAGAGGCTGTAATATTCTGATCTTCCTTAGTACAATCTTGGGACAAAATTGTTAGAATTCAGCCTCATAAAGAGCTAAATATTTAGTGTTGTATTGTTATTTCTATCTTTCCTCTATTTTTAACCCCATACCCCTCCCCTCCCACTTTTGGATTTTTTGTTGTCCTTTAACATCATTTGGAGAAAGAAAAAAAACCCATTAAGGATGATCAACGTTGTATAGGGAAGGTGGTGAGGGAGAAAAGCGGTTATGATAGTAAGGTAGGGTAGGGGACACTGGGACATCAAGTTATGAAAATGTATTAAGAATAAAACAAAAATAATAACAATTAAACAAAAGATTGAATCAAAGAATCAATAAGCTAAATTGCCATCATCAATGATGAATGAATATTGAATAATAAAGAACAGAAAAGTATATTCATAAAAAGCAGTAAAAGATTGACTAAGTATTCCAAGAACTTTTATCCATGAAAGTAGAATGCGGAGTCGGAAATAAACAACAAAATTTCCCGAAGTTCCAACTGTGTGTCACAAATCTTCCCACAAAAAAAATCACAGAAAAAATTAATTGTAATGAAGTGTCATTTGCTTTGATTTATCTAACTTTTCTTTTTTTCTTTCCCCCTCTTTTTTTCTTTCCCCCTTTTTTTTCTTTTTTCTTTCTTTTTTTTCCCCTTTTCTTTTTAAAAACAAAATAATTTAGAATTCGTTGGGTTTCTTTTCGCCCCACGTTTGATTTTTTTCATAAATGAAATATTTCTTTCCGCGAACTCTCGTTTTTCCTGCCGGAACCATAGAATTTTTTTAACTCCGGTAGAATGATGGACTACCTCTTTTGCATGCTGAAAGGTCCTCTGACATCAATATCAAAGACCAACTGTGAATTGTAATACACGAGTGCCACCTTCCATTCATTGTTAAAAACACATCTTTTCTCACTTCTATATAAGTTTTTCCCTAATTTTCCTTCCTCTCTTATTTCATTAATTTATTTTTCAGCGTGATGAGACTTTAGTGTGCGTTGCGCATTATAAGAACTGTATATTATTATTATTATTTATAATCATACATGGTTAAAGACCGGTTATTAATCCGTTTAGCGCGAAACCAATATAACTTCATAGAATTTTGTGGAATAAAATCAATGCGCATAAAATATCATTTGAGTTACTATAATCTTTGCTATATGGCGAAAAATTTTTTTGAAAGCGCAAAATAAATCCTCTTTAACAGTCATCTCAGTCCCCAATATTAAGACAATTATTGTCTCTGTGTAACAAAATAAGCCACACCAACCATAGCAACACGGTTACTGTTGGGGCAAACAAACCTCAAATCCGCAATCGTGCATTACCAATGCATTAGCATTTAGACGTTCGCGAGGCTTGACGCAAGCTTTCATCGATTTATGGCACTTCTCTAGATCTTTAAGAGTTTTTAGCAAAAGGGATAAACCAAATTCAGTTTAATACCTGTTATGGGTGAGCAATCGGATTTACAAAGTCCGCAGCGGACTTTTGTTCACCATTTTGCCGTCACTCAGTCTGTATGTTCAGAAATTTGTTTTGTACAGTATATTACATAGGATGTTTGCCCCACTTAGTTACGCAGATTTTTTTGGTAGGCAAACTCATGTATGTGGTGATTGGTTAACGAAACAAAATGGTGAAGAAAGCATTGCAAAATCTTATTCCGTTAAAGAGATATTCAAGTTTAAAGGTTGCTATCATTTCTGTAGCAACGACTGAAATCAGACTAGTTGCGATGTCACAGCCTCAGATTCCTCAAAATCTTTCTGTATTTTAAAGAAACTTTTTTAATTTGTTTCACTATTTAAATCATTTTTCTCAAACTTTCTTCAGGTGGTATATTATAAATACCTTTTCTAGATTCAGTTTTACTTCTTTTTTAACATATCCCATGGTTTTTAAGCCACAAAATCACAGATAAAATATTAGGAATCCGAGGATATGACATCACAACCATTCCAATTGCAGTCGTTTCTACACATATGATACCAAATTTTAAACTTCCAATATCTCCTTAACGGGATAAGATTTTTGAATGCTTTCTTCACCACTTTTTGTTTATTTTAAAGTAAACATAGTTAAGTTTCATACAAGATAAACAAAGTATGCCCCAACACTGGGGTAGAAATCACGAAAGAGGTGACGCCCTGTGTATACTACACGGACCGTTAAACACCCTGCACCACGGCGGAAAAGCGGCGTGGCTACTGGGGACTTACGCCGCATACAAAGTCACGCAACCCGTTAAATATAATAGATCCGTTATGGGTCTACAAAGGCGCCAGCATGACAAGTAAAACCACGAGTCCACCGCTAACGATGTCGCTGTGCACCACGGAGCAAAAGCTCGTGGCTACGCCGAGGGGACAACTGGTACTGGCACGTGTCCCGAACGGTAGCTATCAGTACCAAAGGACCGTCTAGGTCCCCGACAGCGTGAACGCATTGCTACACCTGTAACGCGAGTCGTTATCTCATTATACCTCTATTCACCACGGGCCACCGAGTAAAGTGGCGACGCGTAGGGAAGAAGTACACAGCACGCGTTCCGTTGAGAATAGGTAAAATATATATAAACTGAGGCCGTAAGAAATACGGAGGAGTTCACGTGCCACGCAAGCTATACGAGTCGTAGTAAACTGAGTTTGTTCCATCACGGAGAGCTCAAACCGTAGCTGCGTGGGAAGAGGGGACGACTGGCCGCATACTCAGTACGTGTCCCGGTAAGAGAAACGCCGCGAACGCAGTAGTTCATGGCTACTGGTCCTCTACCACACCGCCGCGCTGGTATAGGCCGTTAACTCCGTTTGTATAAAATCACTACGGAGCCGCGAAGCCGGGCGGCCACGCTGGGGACTGCCGTCGAACGCCTAAAAACGCCCCAGCAAGAAAAACGACCGCGGAACACTGCAACACGCGCTAACGGTCGCAATATCCCGAAGTTCCGATACCGGGTTTATCGCATACTGCACGAAACGCGTTAATATCTGTAGAATGTGAGCCGAGGGTCTCGTTTCGACGCAAGAATCACATTCAGGTATGCCTCCCGTAAAGAAGGAAATCTTATCACCCGGCGCTAGGCCTCAAACCGAGCAAGCGCTAACACGCGACGCATCCTGGGAGCGTGACGCATCGACAAACGGGACTCGCCCTCGTGTCCATGAACTGGTGAAAACTGGCGCGGAACCGGACGTTCAACGCGAAAATCTCACCAAGTCAGCTCACGGACGTGGGGATCTCCGAAACTAACGGGTGTGACGACGTTGTACGTTACCTTGCTGTAGAACTAAGCAGCACTACAGACCCAAACGCGTCATCTCATGCCCCGGACGGAGCCGCTGTTGTGTTCACGGACCCGCACGGGTCAGAAACAAGCCGTGGGGGCCGTATGGAACCGACATCGAGCCGCACGGACCCTAATGGACCCGCATGCAAGGAATCCAATGGCTCTACAACTAGCCGTAAAAAGGGGACTAACTCACGTAAGACCCCGAGGGCGTCGCCTCTAGTTGGCCGACCGGTCCCAACGCTGAACCGAGGCCAACGGTGTACACGGGTTTGAACAAGTCGATAACACCAAAGCGCGCAACCTAAGAAGCGTTTACATACGCGACGCACTGCAGGACAGTCAAGGCGCCAGAACGCACCGACACTAGGGACCTGCCCGTGCCCGCCGTATCGGCGATATATAGGCGCAAAACATCGCGGAACTGTGACGCTCAACGCGAAAATCCTACAGAGGCAGTTCACACGGCCGTGGGACAGCGTAGCTATGACCAAGCAGCTTCCTAGCTAGCTTAACTCAACTTCGGGGTTCATCGTGACAGTGTCACGTTATCCCGTTGCAAAAACTCGTCGTCATACAGGCCCACGGTCAGAGAAAGCGCGTTGCACGCTATGCAAAAGCGGACCTCTGAGGTGCGTAGAACGCCGACGCACGGAGGCCTGTCCTCCGTGCCTCACGATACTGGTGAAAGTAATTGCGGAAATGTAACGTTCAACGCGGATAATCGTATAAATGGTGTTCACATGATCGTGGAACTGGGCGAGCTAATGGCCACGGAACCATGAATAGAATAGCTCTCACGGCGCTATACTACTTGTGAAGATTATCACTTATCACCTGGCCACATAGCTCGAGCTAGCGGGTGCATATCCGTAAATCGCGTGTACGATATCGCTACAAAACTACGGAGCCGTGACGCATCCGAACACCGAGCCACGCCTCGGTCGCACCTTGAAAAATACCGGTCGCGGTGGAGTCTGTGCTCCGACCACGCGCTGGAACCCAATCGCTGCAAAGAGTACCACGAATGGACTGCAGCATAATCTGCACGCCGTAACGCGTGAGATGGATGTGACCGAGCGTAAAGCAAAAAAGCGTTATCACGCTATGCCGGGTCATCAAGGGTGTGTAGAGCATCAACGCCCGAGGACGTGTCCTCCATGTCCATGATACTGGTGAAAATAATTACGGAACGGTAATGTTCAACGACAATCTTAATTGCGTGCTCACACGAAGTCGTGGAACTGCGTAGCTAATGGCTACGGAACCAAGAAGAAAATAGCTGTCCTGATGCTATACTTCTTGTAAAGAAAGTCATCTGTCACCTGACCACGAGCGTAGTAGCTAGTGGGCGTGATAACCGGGTGAACCGCATACAGTGTACGCTAACCCGTTAGAGATAAGTTCCGCTCACTGGAGCCATCCAATGGAAGCGAAAAGGACCGTGAACGCGGACCGTGGACTCGTATGGAACCGCACGGACCCGCAAATACGGGCCGCTGGAACCGCCCAATGGAACCGTGACGGACCCGTAAACACGGACCGTGGAACCGCACGGACCGTAAACATGGGCGTGGAACCGTCGTAGCCGTTGGCTACGGGACCAAGAAGAAAAATAGCTGTCTCAATGCTATACTTCGGATGAAACGTGCACGGTGTACGTCTTTCAATAGGCGCTCCGCTAGAGTGGGCGGCGGCCCCGCCTCCCTGGCTTTGGACCTGGGTGGCGGTGGGGAGACGAAGAGGGCCTCTCAGACCGTCGCTTCTCCACTTTCTCCGCCGCTCTTTGAAAGTACCGTCGCGGTGGAGTCTGTGCTCCGACCACGCCGCTAGATCCCAATCGCTGCAAAGAGTACGATTTGACTCGCAGCATAATCTGCACGCAGAAACACGTGCGATGGATGTCACCGGAGCGTAATTTAAAGAAAGCGTTTGCACGCCACGCATCACGAGACATCCTGGGTGTGTAAAAACATCGACACTCGGGGACCTGTCCTTCATGTCCATGATACTGGTGAAAATAAATACGGAACTTGTAACGTTCAACGAGACAGTCTTAAT
Source organism: Chiridota heheva (assembly GCA_020152595.1). Lineage (NCBI taxonomy): Eukaryota > Metazoa > Echinodermata > Holothuroidea > Apodida > Chiridotidae > Chiridota > Chiridota heheva. The sequence continues at coordinate 182,723 of JAIGNY010003850.1, forward strand.
TGCGTTCACACGAGCCGTGGAACTGCGTAGCTAATGGCTACAGGACCAAGAAGAAAAATAACTGTCAATGCTATACTTCTTGTCAAGAATGTCACCTGTCACCTGACCACGTAGCTAGTGGGCGTATAACCGACTTTAAAACTGCACGATGCACGTGAACCCGTTAAATACGGACCCGTGTAAACACGGGCCGCGGAACCGCCGTCGAATGGAACCGTCCGCCCGTAACGGGTCGCTGAACCGTCCGCCCGTAATAACGGGCGGCGGGAACCGTCCGCCCCGTAACAACAGGCCGCGAAACGTATGGATTACGGAACCGTCCGCCCGTAACAACGGGCCGCGGAACGTATGGACCACGGAACCGCCCGCCCGTAACAACGGGCGCGGAACTGTATGGATCCCGGAACCGTATGGATCCGCCCCCGAACCGCACAATGCCCGTTTCACATAGGGCTGCGGAACCGTCAGGGATGGTCCACGGAACGCCGCCCCGTAATAACGGGGCGGCGGAACCGCACGGGACCGCCCAATGGAACCGTCGCCCGTAACAACGGGCCGCGGAACCGTATGGAACCGTCCAATGGAACCGTCGCCCGTAACAACGGGCCGCGGAACCGTATGGAACCGCCCAATGGAACGTGCCGCCCGTAATAACGGGCGCGGAACCGTATGGAACCGTCCAATGGAACCGTTCGCCCGTAACAACGGGCCGCGGAACCGCCAATGGAACCGCCCCCGTAACAACGGGCGCGGAACCGTATGGAACCGCCCAATGGAACCGTTAAGCCCGTAACGGGCCGCGGAACCGTATGGAACCGCCCAATGGAACCGTTAAGCCCGTGAATAACGGGCCGCGGAACCGTATGGAACCGTCCAATGGAACCGTTAAGCCCGTAATAACGGGCGCGGAACCGTATGGAACCGTCCAATGGAACGTTAAGGGTAACAACGGGCCGCGGAACCGTATGGAACCGTCAATGGAACGTTCGCCCGTAATAACGGGCGCGGAACCGTATGGAACCGCCCAATGGAACCGTTTCAGAATAACGTGGGCTGCGGAACCGTATGGAACCGTCCAATGGAACGTTAAGCCCGTAACAACGGGCGCGGAACCGTATGGAACCGCCCAATGGAACCGTTCGCCCGTAATAACGGGCCGGAACCTTATGGACTCACGGAACCGCCCAATGGAACCGTTAAGCGTAACAACGGGCCGCGGAACCTTATGGACTCCGAACCTTATGGAACTGTCCCCGAACTCACAACAACCGGCGCACCGCGCGTTACAAGGGTCGTGGAGTCGACAGGGACTGTCCAAAGGAACCGCTTTGGAACCGTGTTTACAACTTAGGCGGCGTTCGTTAACGCCCCTAAGAGGTTCTCTCTCTCACTTACCTTACGGAACCGCCCAATGGAACCGTGTTTACAACTTAGGCGGCGTTAGATTAACGCCCTAAGAGGATATCTCTCTCTCTCTCTCTTACCGTTACGCTCTAGGCGCATAACGCCTCTAAGAGCGTAACCTTCTCAGTGAATCTTTTATATATCTGAAAAGAGAAGAACATATATCCATGCGATACATACACAAATACGGCAAAGTAAGTATGATCTTACGGACACGCTAAAGAGAGACGAGGCCTAGCAGTCTAAACAGAACACCAAAACTCTCTTAAACAGAAAAATTTTTACTGAAAAATAAATTTCTTAAGAGAAGAACGTAAGTCCAAGCGTACAAACCTAAACACGGCAAAGTAACTATGATCTTACGGACACGCTAAAGAGAGACGAGGCATAGCATTCTAAACAGAACAACAACACTTGCTTTAACAGAAAAATTTTTTTTTTTTTTTTTTAAAACCAAAAAATTTTCTATCTGAAAACTTTAGAAACCCGAAAACGCGCCCAACGAATGACTTCTCTAGCGCTGGGGTAGCGTGGGAAACACCAACCACTGTGTACTTGAGGTCTGTAAAGATAAAAAGGAAAGATTATTTTCCCTGTAATTAGGTCGTCGGAGAGACCCACCCACGATCTCTCCGACACCCCAACCTCAATCCTGAAAATTAAATATTTTAACTCAAAAACTGTGTGAGAAAAATAAAAATATTCATATGCTGATAACGTGAAAACGAAAATAAGCTCGCTTAGTAACAACTGTAGCTCCCTAGAGTTGTTACAGGGCGACCCCACATTTACCCAGCGGTGACTATGACCAATGCGCATGCGCCAAAATCAAAAAAAAGAAATTGGCTTAATGCATACGAGAAGGTGTACTGAAGTATCCTAGCGTACTAAACACTATACATAGTATAACGCTAGGGTCACCTCGAGGCGGGTGGGGCTAAGGAGAAAAAGACTAATTCCGGGGTGAAAGGACCCTAGGCAGGCACAACCTGTGCTCTAGGCCTAAAACACCACCACAGAGTAGGACGCCTCGAACTAGCCATTCATTCGCTATGTATGAATGGAGACAAAAACCCGCTATCCTAAGTGTAGGCTACACGGGTAAAGTCGTGTAGGTCGGCCAAGAACTCTCGGACCCATGGCTATCTCACCCTACTCGGAAGACTTGAAAAGGCGAGCCAGATGAGAACGGGCAGCGTAAAAACCCTTCAGGTAGAAGCTGCAAGAGAAAAAAAGTTAGAAAGGTTAATTGAAATATAAAACAAAAATGACCAGTTTTCAGCGATGTTGTGAAACATACGCGCTGAAAAAGAGTGAGGTGGTACAGAGGTATTATGGAGGTCAGGGCTTGGCTGGTTACTGCGTTTTTTAGGTTCGGTTAGAAGTGCGTTAGAATCAGGTCATGTGACCAGATTGCATATTATAGCATGGAAGGTAAGGTATAACTTGAAGTAAATATGCTTGACTACTAAACTAATCCTTTAATATCTCCTTAACGGAGATTTCTTGAACACTTTCTTCACCATTTTGTTTCGTTCGAAGTCCTCTTTCATATAGGATAAACATGCTTGACCCTTGAACTAATCCTTTAAGGAATAAGATTTTTGAACGCTTTCTTCATCATTTTGTTTCTTTTAAAGTCCTCTTTTAAATAAGATAAACATGTTTGACCATTGAACTAATCCTTTAACAGCTTATTATGAACACCAAAACAAGATTTTCACTCACCACAGTTTAATTAAGTGTGGCAAGTACCACAGTATATTATACTACTTCTTCTATTCACCACAATTTTATTTTGATGTACTATTTAATGTACTATTCATCGCACAATTACATGGGGGATATTTTTTCGCACATATTTACCATATATACTGTTGCTTACTCAAGAAATAAAAATAAAAAAAATAAGAACGATTAAAAAAAAATGTAATGTTGAAAGAAAAAAAATCTTCCTGTGAATTCCCGTTTTCCGCGGTTGTAACCACCTACACCATAGATTTCATATCCAGGTCTGATCCATTGTTTATTGTTAATGATGGCAGTTGTACACCAAAGTTATATTTACAGAGGAGAGGGAGTAGTGTCAACCACAGGTACCCATAAGTCACCACTCATTTTCAGGAAATCAGGGAATCTTTAATATATACTTTCTATGGAGTGTTGCTTTCAAAAGACATTCTACATTAGGTTACCTGTATGACAGAATGCAAAATGGTCCTACCGGATCCTTAGGTGGACCAGGTCTGCTAGAGCCATTCTCTAGTCATTTATTTAAGTGTAACAGACTACAAAATGGTCCTACCAAACCAAAGGGGTCTGCTAGGGCCATTCTCCAGACATATATGTGTGTGTGACAGATTACAGAATGGCCCTACCGGATCCATAAGGGGTTTGCTGGGCCATTCTCAGGTCATTTACATGTGTGTGTCAGACTAAGAAATGGCCCACCGTATCCATAAGGGGTTTAATATGACCATTCTTCAGTCATTTATGTGTGTGACTGACTAAAGAATGGCTGTACCAGATCCATAAGGGGTCTGCAAGGGCCATTTACGTGTGTGACAGACAACAGAAAGTGGCCCTACCGGAACCATAAGAGGTCTGCTAGGGGCATTCCCCAGCCATTTACTTGTGTGAGTGACAGACTTTGGAATGGCCCTACCAGATCCATAAGGGGTCTGCTGGGGGCATTCCCCAGCCATTAACTTGTGTGTGTGACAGACTACAGAATGGCCCTACCAGATTCATAAGGGGTCTGCTGGGCCATTCGCTAGCCATTTACGTGTGTGTGACAGACAGTGGAATGGCCCTACCAGATCCATAAGTGGCCCGGGTCTGCTAGGGCCATTCTCCACTTATTCATGTATATGTGACAGACTATGGAATGGCCTTACAACATCCGAAAGGGTCTGCTAGTGCCATTCCCTAGCCATTTATGTGTGTGTGACAGACGGACCACGACGGAATGGCCTACCGGATCCATCAGGGGTTTGCTAGAGCCATTCTCCAGTCATTTACATATGTGTGACAGACTTAATGGAAAGGCCCTACCGAATCAGTAAGGGATTTGCTAGCCATTTAAGATGCCAGTATTTGTTTGACTTCACTTGGAAGACAATCTACCAACCTCTTTCTTTGCCTCCTCGGTTGTTTCCTTCTCTTCCACTGCAGCTGCTTCCGCTACCTCTTCCTCTATCTTCTCCTCGGCAATCTCCTCCATCTCTTCCTCCGCCCCATCTACCTTCCCATCCTCCGCCCCCTCTACCTTCCCATCCTCCGCCACCTCTGGCTTCCCCTCCTCCTTGACTTCCATCTCATCATCAGTAATCTCCACCACCCCCAGCACCTTGATATCCGGCTTTGGAATCTCTATTTCTTGCACTTCATTGTCTTCCTCTGCCTCTGCCTCTTTCTCCTCCTCCACCACCTCTTCTTCTTCTTCTTTCTTCACACACTTTGTTAGTTTTGCAATCAGTTGCGATTTCAGTCCTTTAGGACTTATGCCTCTGTTTTCAAGCTCCATCCGAAGTTCTTGAACCTATTTTTGAGATGTAAAAGGAAGAATCTGTAATGCTTAAATCTTTTTCTCATGCCAGCGAGCAATATGTGGCAAAACAGACATTACATTTTAAAACTAAGGTCTCTGTTTTGAAGTTCCACCTAAAGTCTTTGAACCTATTTTTGAGATGTAATTAACAAAAAAGAAAGAAATTTGTCCCACTTCTTATCTCAAATTCCATCGAGCAATATGTGAAAAAGATGCAGGATTATCAAAAGCAAATACAATAAATTTTCCAAAATAAATTATTGCTATGGATTCAAGAATTAGTTCAGTCGTCAAACAAGTTCCATTTCTATTGACAGAGGAACAAAAACGTGAACAAACTACTTGTTAAGGAGATATTTAATATTAAATGAAAGGGTTTTAATGCCCCAATGAAATCAAATTTCTCTAGAGGTACCTCTCTGCACGTATGGCTTGCCTAACCAGAGTAACGTCTTGGATCTCTCAGGGTGCACCAGTAAGGTAACATCTCATCATAAACTTAGTGGCTTAATGTATCAAGACTTGGCTCCCACCAAGACAAAAAGGGCCAAGTAATGTGACAGGCCAACTACGCAATAACTCCTCATATTCAAATAACGTTGATAGAGGATTAAAAAACAAGTTCATAAAATAAATTCATAGATTTTCTTAATGTGATGTCACAAAATTTGAATTAAATCTATTCAATTTTTATAATAAGGCTTCAAAATACAAAATGCTGAAATATAATCAATTTTATACTGATTTTGAAGATTTTGCTTAAGCTCAAGTAATTGCTACCTCTCGATAGATCTTTTAAGTGTCATGACTCAAAAGGAGGGTGGGGGTGGGGTCACAAAACCATTATTAAATAGCTCTGAAGTTATATCCATATAAATTATGTCATAAGATTGCCTGGTTGGTTGGCTACCAAACCACCCTTTCCCACACGCCATCTCTGTTTCAATGGCAATGGTATCCCACATGTGGGGTTGGCGCGCTGGGGTTGGCGCTGGGGTTGGTTGGTTGGAGCTGGGGTTGACTGGGGTTATGAGGCGCTGGGGGAGGACGCTGGGGTTGGCGCTGGGGTTGGGGGCCGCTGGGGTTGGGGTTGGCTGGGGCTGGGCCGCGCTGGCGCTGGGGGTGGCGTTGGCCGCGCTGGGGGTTGGCCGCGCTGGGGTTGGCCGCGCTGGGGTTGGCAGTGGTGGGGTTGGCAGCGGTGGAGCATCAGATGCTATGGATTTATTCAATTTTAGTGTTATAAATCTACCATTGAAAGCATCTCAAACCTTCATATTCTTAGGATCCAACTGCTTCCAATTTGTGGGACTCGCAATTTCATTTTCTTCCTTTTCTCCCTCCTTTTCACCCTCCTTTTCACCCTCGTCTCCTTCCTTCTCATCAACAATTTTTTCATTGGTGCTTTTGTCACTGTTTCCCTTGTCGGTTTCAATTTCATTACCTTTTTTATCCTGAAAAGAATAATAAAAAAATTACACGATAACACAACAAAATGTCCCAAGGGGCACTTAAGATTAAACTTAGCATGATTGTTTGTTACACAAACACATGACCTCGATAAAAAAAGGGGGCACCAAGGTTAAAAATGGAAGGTAAGTAAACCAAAACAAACTGGTGCAATTCATTTGAGTGCAGACCTAGCAAGTCAATAAAAAATGATTTTTTTAATTCCACACAAGGACCAATAAGCAGTTGCATTTCAGAGGAAAATAAAATGTCATGAATCAGGAGAAAACGTCAAGCTCAAAAAGCTGCAAAAAAAATGTGTCATTTTGAAAACTTTGCAAAGGGAAATAAACAAAACAAATAATAGACATTGAAAGGATGTCGAGCCAAAAAATCTAGAAATGCAACTTTGGAGATTTGGAACTTGAGGAGGTGAACCAGAATTTGTTTTGTTTCATTCCTTGTGACTGACTTGACCTGTATTGGGAAAGGTGGAACAACAACCAGGCACAAAAGAAAGAAAAGAAAACGAATGCACAAACACAGGTTCACAAAGATTGACAAATGAGGTACGAAAATTCGGAGCCATGATGGTCAGGGTCACTATAATCCTCAATATGATGGAATAATAAAAAAAAAAATGCTTTCAAACATATTTATTACAATTGATTTTACAAAGTTAAAAGAAAAAGAGACACATAATTCGAGTTAAAAGGAAAAGGTTAGAGGTTAATTACAAAAATGAAGAATTAAAAGATAGAAGACAGAAATGAGAGATGGGTAGAGATTGTAGAAAGAACCAGTGCCTGTGAAGCTGCTTCCGTTGATTCTGGTTCTTTCGGATTTGGTATCTTTCCGCAGTGCTTGATGGCAAATTTCTCCTTGTAAGCCCGTGCCAGAGTTTCCCATTCGTTTTTCGTGGGCATGAGGTTCCAAACGTCCGGTAAGAAAATAACCACAGTTTCAACACGGGGTTTGCTGCGACCCTTGTGGGTTTGGTCACCGCGGTGATAGTGGATCTCCAGGAATCGGTACCTGATGAGGGTAAATGGTAAATGGCAAAATAAGCATTAAGGGTTTCTTTCCTCGGGCACACACGCACAGACAAACATACTCCCAAACACACAGGCATACAATGGGGGTGGCATCAGTCGTTGTTCATCATCACATCGTCAGTTACTATCATAATCAACCTGTTCACCTCATGTCAGTCCAAAAACATGCAAAGGATATCAAAATGCTGGTAAATAAACATGACATATTTCAAACACAATTTTGACCTGATCTTTGGACTCTTGTTATTCTCCCAAAAATATTCTTTAATACTAAGAGGAATGTTGCATAATATTCAAAAAATGTACATACTTTTGTAAAACCACAAAAACAAAAAACAAAAATTTTTCACCAAATTGACACATCCATTCCTTTCTTGAGGTCAGGTAGACCGTTATTTTGACTTTGAACTTCAGACTGTCGCTCATGTTCTCCATAAGCTTTATAAAAACATAGAAGAATGTTGTTCAGCAGAAATGGCTGCATAAAATTCAAAACTGATCAAGAAACTTTTGTACAAATTCCCCCCCCCCCCACTAATTTTTATTTCAAATCCATTCCTTTCTTGAAATCAAGAAAACCAATATTTTGACTATCCTACCATTATAGACAGTATATCATGTTCTCCGAAAGTTTGTGTTTAAAACAAAGAGGTATTGTTGTACAGCAAAAATGACTGCATACAATTCAGAACATTAATGTACTTTCACACAAATTTTATCATAAAGTGGTAATTTCACCCAATTTTCAAATCCAATCCTTTACTAAGGGCTGGGGGAAAATGATCACAAACCACTTTTCAAATTAAGCATATTACAAACTTCTTAGTTTGAACGAAATCAATACAAATGCTCCTGAAACATTCTACCATATTGAACACTTTGTTTGCTTTATTGAATTTTCAAATTATGACTGACATTTGATAGAAAATGATTTTTCTTTTCACTTTGACTAAAAGTATTATATCAAAAGTAATTGCTCTAGTTTATTTACTTGATAATCCAATATCTACTTATCAACAAAGACTTGAAACAATTTCTACTTAAAAAAGAACACTTTTAAAATTTATATTAAAACTCTGGAAAAATGTTACATTATGTGTGATTTCGATTAAGGTGCAATACACAGGTATGTCTTGAGTGTATCTCTTTCATTTTACACCTCCCGCACATAAAAACCGATCAAAATGTGACAAATTTTAAGGTAGAAAGCTATCTGAGAAAAGATTTAGAATAATTCTCATTTGGTGGATAAAATATTTTCAGAGTTGTTTAGAGAGTTAAAGAGGCTCCATACCGTTTGGTTATTCAATAAAAAATAAAAGAATACCTTTTGTTATGAATACAAGTTTTCATTGCATGAGATAAAAATGCTTTTGAGAGAAAAGTCAAAGTTTTAAATGGATATTTTTCATGCAATTTCTGTTAGGATTTCATATAAATTTTAACTCAACCCTTGTCAGACTAATTAGGTGAAGTTTAAGTCCGCTTTTTGGGTGTGGTCTCACAAGGATGAATAATAACCCTTGCTTGACTGAAATTGATTGAGGCGCAGGCCCCAAGTGTAGTCCGACAAGGGTCACTACCAAGTTTAACTTAACCCTTGTCGAACTAAAATTGAGTGACAATCAAGTCCTCTTTCCAGGTGTGGTCCAACAAGAATTAATTATAAACCTTGTTGGACTGAAATTGATTGAGGCACACAGACTTGAAATTAATTATAAAATTTCCCACTGTTCTGAATAAAAAATAAAATATAAGATAATATACAAAAAATCTAAGAGAAAAAAAAAAAATCTTCATGCGAATTCTGGAACCGTAGATATTTTTACAGCTCTGTGTGGTCCGACAAGTGTTAAAATGGATTAGGAGTGCTATGATAATTAAAGTGCCAACCACAAAATTGATCCAACTGAAAAAAAAAGAAAAATAAGATTCAAAAGAAAATGCAACTATTGCACACAATGCCCAAAAATCCTCACTATATCACTACATTAAATAAAAGTAAGGGAACTGCAGTTTGTCAATTACTGAATGATATCACAAGCAAATTTGTACCAGTGTAGCAATAGCAACAGTGCCAGCAACTTAACAAACACGTTCATTGTATTATTATTAGGTTGGGTTTTTGATAATTTTATGACCATTTTGTGTTACTTTTAATTACAAACTTTCCATGCTTCTAAACCAGTTGAATTTGATTTTGATTTTTTTTGGGAGTGACTTTATTACAGTAATTTCTTTCGACTTATCAATCTTAATATTTTGCTTCCAAAAAAATTATCACCGATGTACAAAAGCACATTCAATTATAAATTAATACAGAAAATGAAACATACGACCTATAAGCAGAAATACAGTTTTGCAATGTCTGCATGTTACAAATACAAGTTGATAGGATATTTTGGTATAAGCTTGTGCATCTTTTTATCACACTTGCTATCTATATTTTTATGGGTAGAAAACAATCTAAACTTAAATCAAGAGATTGTTGAAATTTCAAAATAAGAATATAGCCATGTTTACTTTTTGGAACCATAGAAAGTCTTGAAAAATATCTGTGAGTATATCTTTTCTCATTTTTTCACACCCCTTTCCCTTCCAATTTAATTTACCCATTATCATTCTCCCCATTTTCTGTATTTACTCTGCCCCTCCCCTACCCCCACTCCTCCTTTCTGTTTTTTGTTTTTTTTCTCTCTGGACACCTGCAAAAAGTTCTGAGACTGTTAGAGCAGTGATCCCTTGTATCTTTAACCCCTGACAATAACAGCAATCTACTCCGACTCAACCCCCTCCGCCAAAGCAAAAAGACCACCTGGACCTCTAAGCTATTTATTTACCATTTTCCGCAGTTGCTGAGGTCTAAACCGGTTAAAGCTTTAGTTGTTCTGATGGCCGTCTTGATGAGAACTGCATCGTCATTGGCGGGATCAAGGCCATCCAAGGATGGGGACCATGGCCCTCCGATGGCCATGACCTCATTCTTTCCCTTCGACCCGACCAAGAAGCTCAGAATACGTGCTGGATGTTGGAAACTATCTCGGATCTCTGCAGGATCTTCCACTCTCGCACAACAGTTACGAAAGAGTTCATCATCTCCTTGACTTGCTAGTAACATAACCTAATTGAACAGATACATAGAAAAATTACATTATGGAGCAGATGTAGTTTGAAAGAGGCAGGGGAGGAGGGATTGAAGCTACTGACAACAATTACAGAACAGGAGAATTCTGAAGTTGCTATAAATGAATAAAAACATATATAATGGCAAATGACTGGTTTTGATGAGAATATATTTTAATGATTTCTAATCACTTTACTATCTCAACCCTTCCTCTACCAGTACTTTTTTGAAAATGCGCCTGGGAGGCGGAGTCAAAGATGGGGCACCCAAAATGGCAATAACATCACTGTGTGGTAGAGTAAGGGTTAAGCACAGGCTAATTTTTGAAGGGTCCTGTGTCTTCCGTGCAGCAAAGTCAGGCTCGTTCTGCTTCAGTAACCCGGTGGGCTGCCCACTGGGACCATGCTGCATATATTTTCGAGCTAGCACACTTGTCGTGGGTTGATTAACCCTTACTCTACGAGCACTTTTTTTTTAAATGCGCCTGGGAGGCAGAGTCAAAGACCAAAACAGCGATAATATTGCCGCATGGTAGAGTAAGGCTTAAATGACCCATAGCCAACAGTTATACCGGGAGTTAGTTCAGTTGGTAGAGCAGAGATGCCGCAGGCTCCAGGTTCGAGTCTGAGGAGATTAAGTGGGAGAATTTTCCACAGCAAACAGACAGATACACCTGACCACAAGAGCAGACGTATGTCATCTGCATCACCTGCTCCTCGTCCAGCCTTTGGGAGAAGTGGACAATGGCTGGATGGTGCTCACTGTTCATCAGATGAGGATGCTAAATGTCGGTCCGACAGCAGGACAGTCACCCCCTGCCCGGTTCTCTGGCAGCCAAACAACTTGACCAGTGACAATTGGGTTCAGCACTTTGAAGCTCTGGCAAAAGGCACTATATAAATATATCTATATCTATATCTATATCTATATCTATATCTATATATATATATATATATATATATATATATATATATATATATATATAGATATATATATATATAGATATAGATATAGATATATATATATAGATATAGATATAGATATATATATATATATATATATAGATATAGATATAGATATATATATAGATATATATATAGATATAGATATATATATATATCTACATCTATATATCTATATACATATATATATAATATATATACATCTAAATATCTATATATATATATATAATATATATACATCTATATATATATATACACACACGCACAACTTTTATTTTTCCAAACTTGTTAAACTTTTTTCACAAGCTTACTATAACTCAAATGACAGATTTACCTTGGCAGAAAAGAGGTAGCTTGCATCAGGGGGCTCAAGTTCAGCAGTGTTTTCAAATGGCGACTCGGCTTCCTTCGGCATCATGATGTATTTACAGTCTCTTTTGAATGAGATCTGCCTTCCTATGGGGAACGCATCTTGATAGGAACATCCAGCCATGAAAAAGTCACTTGGAATATATAAATTCATGTAACGCTTTCGAAGAGTGAGTACATTTGCTTCACATCTAAAAATAAATAAGCCATTTTAGAAACGACAAAGTTAAAATTATGCGGATAGTTCACGGTGAAACTTCACACAGAATATTCATGTGGTTTACCCCCCTGATTTTTTTTTTTATATTACATTTTTGACTTCAAAGCCATTGGAAATGTCGGTAAAGTAATATAACAGAATTCACTGTAGTTAACAAATCTTATCATCTGAAGAAATCTTGAAGACGAAAAAAGGAATTCTGTAAAAAGGAATTCTGTAAAAAATGCTCATTTTGTTTCTATAAATACATTAACAATTGTTGAGAAAGTGAGGATACGGGCAACAACCTTCTACCTTCAACTTTCCATACCAGTAATATCTACACAAATGAAACCAGAGCTTATAACATGAATATTTCCCGAAACGGAATAAAATATTAAGCAGTTTTTCACAATTTTATTTCTTTTGAAGTCCTCTTTAACCTATGATAACTTGCTTGACCTTTAAACTATTCCTTAAGTCCATAAACAGTTATAATTTTGTATCCGTTTTTGTTAAACAGGGCAACAAATTTGGATTGAATAAGTCTTTATTTTAAAAATCGCATATTTTTTTTCTCTGATCGATGTTACATTTGTACTGTACAAAATAGAAGACAGTTTCAGATCTCTAAGAATTTTTTTTTTTAAATTTATTAATATCAGTCTTTGAAACGTCTTTTTTACTTAAATGCTGATTGTGCATAATTATGGTTCAAATTCTAGTAAATCTTTTTACACGTTCAATTTGTGGAAGAATATTGGAAAACATCACAATCAAGGACAAAATTATTGGTTATGTTCTTAAACCCCTTGTACCCCTGACAACATTATTTGTTACGTTCTTAAGCCCCTTGTACTCCTGACAACATTATTTGTTACGTTCTTAAGCCCCTTGTACCCGACAACATTATTGGTTACGTTCTTAAGCCCCTTGTACCCTGACAACATTATTGGTTACGCTCTTAAGCCCCTTGTACCCCTGACAACATTATTGGTTACGCTCTTAAGCCCCTTGTACCCCTGACAACATTATTGGTTACGTTCTTAAGCCCCTTGTACCCCTGACAACATTATTGGTTACGTTCTTAAGCCCCTTGTACCCTGACAACATTATTGGTTACACTCTTAAGCCCCTTGTGTCACTGTTAGAGTTGAAGAGGAACACCCCAGGACACTTTTGTTTGAAGCAACATTAAAATGGGGTGGAAAGGGCAAAGTGTGAAAAACAATTTGCCCAAAATGTAAATCTATGTAGGCAAATAGTTGTCTTCCCCATTCATAAATAGAAATTGGGCAGATTCAAATATTATGAAATGCTCAATTTTTAAATAATTTGTGGGAATGTGGCTACTTTTATGGGAAGTTTAGCTGTTTTATGGGGATATAGCAGATTTCACAAGAATTTAAGTATTTTCAATGGCGTTTCAATTTAGGGCTGTTACGATATATCATTTATCACGATAATGTGATATTGCTTTTTCCTTGATATCAAAAATACCCTGACCAAGATATCGTGATGTCATTATTACATGCGCATATTCAAGCAACATTTTGTTAAGCAGATTTCATAAACATTGTGACTAAATGACTTGAAATTATAATTGTTTATGTTTTCCTACCTTACTGTTAAGTTTTATGAAAAATGGAAATTTGTATGATGAAAATCTCATATTTCTGAAAAGCGTTTCTAAATTAGTGGTGATATGTCGTGATATTTTTTGTCTGATTATCGATACCTAAATTACCCATATCATGAGAATTCTATTTGAAATATTTCAAAGTGATTCAACTTATCTAGCCTCTACATGTCATAGATCTGCCCCTTTATCTATGCACCACTACATAACTGCTTATCTAGCCTCTACATGTCATAGATCTGCACCCTTCATCTATGTACCACTTCATAACTTGTATACTTACACATTCAAAGGGAATTTTGGGACCTGGACAACATATCTAGGAGTTTGCTTTCTGGCTCTCTTCGGTGACCTGCGAGGTGACCTAGAACGGTGCCTGACGATGGGAGATTTGTCCCTGTCTTTATCCCGATCCCTTTCGCGTTCCCTTCTGTCCTCTTTGGGTTCCCTATCCCGCTGCTCCCTCTTTCGGTCCCGTGCTTCTCGCTCATGTTGCTCTTTGATATGTTCCCGCTCGCGGTCCCTTTCTTCCCTCTCACGGTTCCTTTCCATTCTTTTTCGTCTGCCGACGTCGGGTTCTCTGCGATTGGCAGCCAAAGACTGCAGGGCTGACCTTGGGGGGTTACCTAAAAGACCCTGTTGCTGATCTGTGAATGGTTCAAATTGGTGAAAACATTTCAACTTTGGTTTGTGTGTGTAACATCAGAATAAATTTAAAGTATTTTGTTTTCTCTGCCCAACCATCACCATTGTTGAGTTCAATAATGTAACATCTACATAATAACCAGGGGTAGTGCCAAAGAGGAACTACACTCCACTACAAGGGAGCTACGGTCAGGGTTTACCTTAACGATAAATTTGTTGTATGTTACACTATGGCTGAAATATCTTACTACACATGTTGTACCTGCGTCATAAAATTTAGATATAGCATGTGAAATTTCTCATTTTTCATTACTTAAATAAAAATCTTACCTCCCTGATGCGAGTTTTATTTCACACAAAAATGATTTTGAATCAGAAATAAAAGGAAAATGACACAGCTACGAGACTAACGGCCAAATGAATCAACATGTCCGTACAAGTACATAAACACATGTAGTATATATAGTCAGTATATGCATGTACACTGTGTGTGAAAGTTTTAATGTTGTTTTGAATGCAGGCTGTCAATTGTCAATGATATCATTAGCTAGGATTCTACTTTCATTCACTTTAGCAAGGCAGGCCTACACAAGTGTGTGTGTGTTAACAATACTTGCAAGCTTCGCTAGCGCGCAGTGCCCTGTACATTACGCAGTGCCCTGTACATTACGCAGTGCCCTGTACATACAACGGCAAATTCACAAAACACGCTAGACAAAAAATTAAAAAGCAACCTCTGGCAATAGCCCTACACCAGGGACACCTATTCTTCACCAAATAAGGAAATTTAAGAAAATAACTAACATAACAAATGTTTTGGATTTACATTTACTCTCTTATCAAACAAAACAAACCTACAAAATAAACAATATGTCAATGAGTCCCAAAGCATCATCATACAAAACATAGGACAAATCCTATAAACTGGAGCACAGAGAAACACAGATCTCAAAGATATGTAGTTATTCAGTATCTCCCCAAATATTTGTGATCTTCTAGCACAGCGATTCTTCATAGGCCCACGGGCCAGACGATCCAGTCTGGCCTGCCGGACGATCCAGTCTGGCCTGCCGGACGATCCAGTCTGGCCTGCCGGAAGATCCAGTCTGGCCTGCCGGACGATCCAGTCTGGCCTGCCGGACGATCCAGTCTGGCCTGCCGGACGATCCAGTCTGGCCTGCCGGACGATCCAGTCTGGCCTGCCGGACGATCCAGTCTGGCCTGATCCAGGCGATCCAGTCTGGCCTGCCAGACGATCCAGTCTGGCCTGCCGGACGATCCAGTCTGGCCTGCCGGACGATCCAGTCTGGCCTGCGGGACGATCCAGTCTGGCCTGCCGGACGATCCAGTCTGGCCTGCCGGACGATCCAGTCTGGCCTGCCAGACGATCCAGTCTGGCCTGCCAGACGATCCAGTCTGGCCTGCCAGACAATCCAGTCTGGCCTGCCAGACAATCCAGTCTGGCCTGCGAACAATAGGCATAGTGGGGAAAAATGTATAGTACCTCCCAATTAATCCAAATGAGATCGGTAAAAATAGCAAAATCTTCCTTATTTTGGGTCTTTTCAAGGCAGATCAGCGGACTACAAAATCGCGGCTTATCAACTAAAATGTTATCTGTAGTTCCCCTATAAAATGGGCAAACTCGCGGCATGTCAAAGGCGGATAAAAGACCCGTCCTGTCGACATCTGGCATACATCCTTATCACACGTGCGCTCAGCTTGTTTGTATTCAGGGTTGTTATGACGGGTTTCGTTTGTCATGTGATGTTGGTTTTGCCACGCGATCGGCCCGCAGCCTGAGGCTGTTGTCAAATTGGTGGCCCTTAGAAAAAATTAATTAAGAAACCCTGTTCTAGCACAATTGTTCTTCAACTCCGACCTTTCAAAAGAAAAACCAACTTGAAATGAAAATTAAAGAATTGGTCAAAATTCAGTTTCACTCTTAATAGTTATTGATAGTTAAATGGTTTCACCACTTTGTCCTCTATTAATAATTAACAGATGTAGGTTTAAACAAAGGTATGGAATGTAGCAAAAGGCCAGACACTTAAAGGCTTCAGACATGTAGCAATTTCTATATTAGATGACACGGTATTAAAATAGTAACAGATTAGTTTTTGAATATTGAAAATAGTACTCCAAATTCGGAGTTATGGTTAATAAAAGTGTGATCAATATTGATTGAATTTATGCAAAAGCTGTGATGTAGGACACGGCGAGCACAGAGAATGGAGTGATGATTGATGGCTTGTCACAAAATGTCACGTCACAAAAATTTCAAATTTGTCACATAAATATCTCAAATGGCACTTTTTGCACAGAATGTCACATCAGTTTTACCTTTGTCACATTTGATTGGTCTAGATTCACACATCATGACACTCATAGAAAGGATCATAGAAAAGATTGGTTATCTCTTTTATTAACAATGGAATCCACCCCTAAAATGCAACATTAAATTACCAATGTGTGTGAATGAAGGAGTAAAACATGTCACAAAATGTCAGACAAATTTTAATACATCTGTTTATGTTCATTTTTTCACAAAATATTCAAAATGTCAGATTTTTGGACAATGAAATTTTGTCATAAAATGGCACCATGTTACAGCCCCTAAATCCTCTGCAGACAGCTCAAAACTAAAAGAATTAATATAATTCTTTGAAAAAATTCTTTCTGAAATATCAGTCACATGAATGTTGTTAGCTCAACCCATAACAATGCAAGAAGAATTAATTGCTTTTATTAATTCAATTTTTTCATATCTAATATTTTAATTGTTTTTTTTTAAGTTTTATTTGAAGTCTATTCCAGTTTTGGGAAATTAAAAAAACAAAGAATTAAATAAAACTTCCTCTCCTATTTATTTACACCCTCACTTATCTCACACAACGCCCCACTGTGTACAAAAGTATTCCCACCAAAGCAATTGACCACAACTATCTTTAAAATATATAAAAAGAAAACCTTTCAATACCATGTCCTTCAAACCCACATGCTTCAACATAAACATGTAACATGAGTCAACATGTACAGAAAGCCTATGCCTTGAACTTGTTCAAACCAGTTCTGACAAGGATACAAAACATTTGAAAATGTGTTGCATTCTTATCTGATTGTTTATCACATGTAACATGAGCATGAATGGAAAGTTGTCCAACTGCCAACTGGTTCCGACCAGTTCTAACAAACAATGCTGATTATCCTTTGCATGTTGTCAGCTTTCAACACTAAACGGAGTCATTTCCTTCTGTTCTCAACAGGAGTGAGATTCTCGGCTTGCTTTACCAAACCAACCAGCCTTAAGTTATTGACATAACCAACACTCCCACGTGTCTGTGTCGGAAAAGTAAGACCCCATTGTAACTCAACAGTTTGTGAATAATGCAAAATAAATACAGCTGATTTTTTCTTTTCTTTCCAGCTTAGGTTTTTAGAATCAACAGTATGTACTGGACGTGTTTATATCAATGTAAGATTCTGTGATAAGCAAGTTTCTTACATCATAAAACTATATGGCAAAAATAGCATTAAGGGTTAACTCAGTCTAAGACATGTATATCTTGTATAAGCACAACAATGCAAACGTAACTGTGTAGAAACTACTTTAATACCCTTTTTTTGTTCCAGATATATTGAGTTTTCAGTTGCAATAAGTTTGTATGAAAATCACCAGCACAAAAAGTCAACTACAGAAGGCTATTGTTAATGTACTAGACTGAAAATCAAAATTAATTAAACTTTTTTAAAATTTTGAAATATTTTGCAAAAAAAAAAAAATGAAATCCAGGGAGAGAGATTTTTTAATTTGTGTCAAGTTCGGTTTTTAGAATCACGGAATGGGAACTGGTTTGTTTGTTTGTTTGTTTGTTTGATGAGGGCTTAACGGCACCATGACAACGAGGGTCAAATTGTGGGAACTGGACATGATGATGAAGTCTATGTAAGATTCCGTAATATGCTAGTTTCTAAAATCATAATACTACAGAAAAATAGCATAAGGGGTTGGCACAGTGGTCAGAAATATAAACTGCCACGTGTTTCAGAAAGCAAGACCCCTTTGTAATTCATCCATTTGTGAATAATGCAAAAGAAACACAGCTGACTTCTTGTGAGTTAAGCTTTTTTAGAATCAATAGTATGTACTGGACATGTTTATAAGTCTATGTAAGATTCTGTGATATAATAGTTTCTAAAATCATAAAACTACAGAAAAATAGCATAAAAGGGTTGGCTCATTGATCAGATATATAAGCTCCCATGTGTTTCAGTAAGCAAGATTCTTTTGTAAAACTCAACAGTTTGTGAAAAATGAAAAAAACAACTTCTTGAAGTTGCAAGTTAAGATTTTACAATCACATGGTAAGCACTGGACATGTTTATACAATTCTGTGCAAGATTTTGTAGCATGTAAGCATCTAACATCATATTACTACGGAAAAATAGCACGAAGGAATGGCTTGGACATGTATATCTTGTAAAATGATCTAAAAAACCTAAGGATTCTACCTCCTCGTTTGCATAAATACTCAGGAATTACGTGAAATAGTGTTAAGGAGTTGCTCATTTCGACAGCGAGACAACTAGACGCAACTTACAATTTTACTGCATCTTTTTTCATGTGTTGAGAGATATCTTCACTATTTTAAGGAATTTTGTGCACTTGCTTTTTGCACAAAAAAATAAAAAATAAAAGAATCCCCCAAAAGAAAGCTGCTTCTGGTGGATGAGAAATGTTGGCTTGTCAACAGCAAAGGTGAACTTGTGTCATAGAGGTTAAAAGATTTCAAGCTAAAATTACATAACATAACACGATGACAGGCTAAGAAGGGTTAGTCACCCCATAAAAAGCCCAAACTAAACACCACCATCACCACAAAAAAAAACAACAATTCAATCAATTAATCAAAGACCCCAGTGTTAGTAAAGAACTTATCAATGTTGACCTTGAAATTGTAAACAGAATTGAAGCTAACTACCCACTCAGGCAAACCATTTCACTCATTAACAACTCTTTGCGAAAAGCTAAAGCGCCGAATATCAATCCCTGAGAACTCTTTGGTCAACTTCAAACTGTTACCACGTGTCACATGAGGAATAAATAAAGCAACAAAAAGTGCATTCAAAAGTTATATGAAAAGTGGTTCTTACTTCCAACAGGCATTGCCATGAGAGGGGGCGGGTTCATGATACCCTGTTGTGCTAGCATGGAGTTCATCTGAGGGGTGAGACCTGCAGTTTGCTGCTGGAGACCTGACGATGTCTGAAGGATTCAAAGCAGGAGTAACATTACCAATTGTTTACAGTACAGCAAATGACTATCACTGAAATTTTACCGAGTACAATAAATGCTGGAAAACATTTCTAAAGCACCCTTATTCTCCATACAGTGTAAGAAAAATCCAATTATCCCATACTGAATGAGGTACATACTTAATGGAATATTCCCACATTTTTTTGTAACCTTTCGTAGGAAAGAGAACAAAATTACAGACAATTTAGTACAAAAATCATGTTGATATAATATTCCTACCAGGAGATATTCAAATTTTAAGGTTCACAAAAGACGCCAATAAATGAATAGAAAAAGGCTCAGTATGACATCACAGCAACACATTCTCCCACAAAGTTGATGTATTTCATTCAAATCTTATCATCCCTTTTTATTAGTAAAACCTGCTAGAAAAATAAATTGTTGAAAGTTAGGTATTTATATATATATATACATTGCCAAATATACATTACTTCAATGACTTTTGGAAAATTGTTTCTAATCATACAGAAACAACCAATTAACTTTTGAAAACATATGTAAACATTTGCAATGGAATTGCCTCTAGGACATCCTCAAACACGAATTCATCATACAGTACAAAAACTTTACAATGCAATTGGGAAGTCATAAATTTTCTAGTATACTTACAAATGCATTTCTTTGCTACCCAAAGTAATCCAGCTGAATTCATGGCTAACCCATGGTGTCAAATGGGACAAATCTATCAATGGGAGAAGTGTGGCATTTGCCAGAATACTTTCATTTCAGAGACATGCTGCGTCATGCATGGTTTTCAATGCAATAATTTGAAGTTATCACATGACCTTAAACTTCTGTTAACAAAAGCCACAATGAGCTATTTCTGATTGAAGTCATCTTTATGCTCCTCTGCAGATGACTAGATAACCAACTTTTAAGCTTTTCTTTCTTCTATTCATTTTAATTATGCATTAGAACCTCATGATAGTGAGGATACATTGGTTGAGCAATTGCATTAGTGATGCATTAGTTTGCGGTAAAATAACACAGCTCAACTTCATGACAGCTCTACATATTACAAACCTGGTTTGGCAGGAGTTGAACTCGAGTTGCATTCCATTTAAATGGCATGTTGGGGTTGTATGTTGCCTCCACCAGAACCCTCTCAGAGACTTTTGGCATAACTCCTTTAACAGTACTAAGGGAAAAGAAATAACAACAGTAAAATGACTTCAAGATCTATAGACAGGTAGCACTCAGACCCCCTAGCGTTGCTGTTTTTACAAAGATGGCCTGCCCCGCCCCTCCGTGGGCCCCACCCTGCCCCCCTGGGGATCCGCCCTGCCCCTGGAGTCCGCCCTGCCCCTCAAAAGAAAAAAGAAAAAAACTTGTTTTTTTTATTTTGAAGATTAAAAAAAAAAAAACTTAATAATCAGAATTACCCTCATAAATGAATACAGAACACAGAATGATAGCATAGTAAGCAATTCTCCTGTTTGTAAAGGGGACTATGGACTGCATGCCGAAAAGACGCAGCGCATCGATTAATGTGCCCCTTAACAAGTCTAGCACCCTGCCCCTATTTGAATCAAGCTAGGGTTCTGGCACTAACTTGGAAGAAAATATGCTACAAACAATCAAAACAGCAAAAGTTTAATTAACATCAGTTAAAACTTGACCCTCAGTTGTTAATTTTTAAAAGCCTTAATATAATTAACTTAGGCGATTGAAAAAAAAGCTCTGACATCATAATGTACTTGTCAATTGTGTGACTCACCCCTACCTACACCCCCAGACAAGGCGAGTCATTGCACCAAAGTGGGTGGACAAAACATGTACATTGACACACACCTCAGTCACTTAGGTGACTGACATGCTTTGTGAAATGACTTACCCCAAATTAATCGCCTCTGTACAAAGTCAATGGGTTTAAAGTAAATTGACCCACCCCAGAGTCACTCTGGTGACTGATAATTTGGTATAATGACGCAAGTGTAAGTCACTATTTCAAAGGTCAATGACTCACCTTTGACTGACATTGCCGGGGGTAGTAGGGGTGAATCATACAACTGACAAGTGCACAAAAAAAAAAAAAACATGGATTTCCTTTTGTTAATTTACTGTTTTTTGAGGGATTAAGAGTAGAGACAGTTTTAGGATCAAGTGCTGTTCCGATTAGTGATTAATCATCCTGACATTCAAAAACATTGAGTAAATCCTTTGAAGCGATTAATCGCGAAAATACTATACAGGTGGCCTAGTGTACAGAGACAATTAGCAACACTGAAAGACATCGTGAAAAAAAACTCAAAAAATCACCTAAAAGGTTTGAGCTATAATATACTGAATGGAAACCCCTCTATGCTTAAAATGGCACTAAAAATCAAGCAAATTCCTTCATTTTCTTTATTATCAATCGTTAATATCTTTCTACTGCACAATCATGGCCGCAACTAAATTCAACTGAAAATGTTGGTGCACTTTCAATTTTAAGAACTAAAAACTGATTTTACAGACTTTAGCAAATGCTGTACTGGTGTATGGTCTGGCCATAAATTATTTGGTGAAAGACCAGGTGGAACTTCAGACTGCCAGAAATCAGCAACATTTCTTATGAATATCTTTTTTTATTCACCTTTTTTAATGTCATCTAAAGCAAGGATCTTTATTTTCAGGTAGTTTTATCAGCCTAACGGGTAATTTATGACATGATAATTGGATTTGGTGAGATTCTTGGCCTATTTGTGGTCCGAAAATGCATGTTATGTTAGTGTGGGAACTGGCCTAGTTCCACGATTGTTTTTTTTTATTTATACCAATTTTTGGGTGAAGCTTGGTTGCGATTAAACGCTAAACGCTCACAAATTTTGGGGATTAAACATTTAGTAAATTAATCACAAAACAACAACACTAGGGGACATGGGCAGAAGCACGGGTTACGGCAACCAACAGGAGAGAATAGAGAAGTTCGGTGGAGACCCTATGTGCCACCAGGAACGCAGAGGGTATGTGAAGATGAACCCTTCACCAACGTTATTTAAATAGGAGCAGTTGAATAAAACCCAAGGACCTAGTTTTAAATCTCTGACATACCTCCTCGAACAAATTTTACGAAAAGAAAAGTCTGATGATTCTAAAAGACTGGAATTTCAAAGATTTTGAACTGTCCTCTCTTTTAAACATCAACTTGTGCACGGATTAAAAATTCATACAAGTGACATGAATCATTTGACCCTAACTTAACATCTTAAAACCTCTTTAAAGTTACTGACCAGGAAGTTAAATCTGTTCCACCTATGTACAGAATTTAACCCCTGCACTATTGAGAACAATATGTATCCTTGGAACCCTCCCATCACAATAGCCCTCCAGGTACCTTCTGGTACCTTCTCACTTTTACAGTTTGTACACATTTGGCTTTGCAGAATTCCCTGACTTTTCCATGACTTTCAAGGACCTCAATAAAAATTCCACGACCTTTCAAACAGTCACATATATAAATATAACATATGGCACCTTCTCGCTTTTTTTTTTTATTCACTTATAAAAAAATTGAGAAAATCAGGACAAAATATGTGCTTTCTTAAAAATCCCTGACTTTTCCAGGATTTTTGGAATTTTTTAAACATTTTCACTGACTTTTCAGGCCTGGAAATTAGTATTTCAATTTTCCCTAATTTTCCAGAATTCCAGGACCCGTACAAACCCTGACTTTATTAATAATAACCTCAGCCAAGAACAACTGAAAGCTTTTACACTTCACATTGAAACAAACTTTAAACTAAAATAAATGAATCCAGACCCATAGCTTGAATTAAAAAGTGCCCTAGACTTGTTGAGGGGCACATTGATGTATGCACAAAGCGCTGAGTCTTTTTGCGTGGAGTCCAGGGGCCCCCTTAAGGCTCTAGCCCCTGGTGAAGAAGCTCTGGGATTTTAGCCATAATCATACCTCAGAATTAAACTATTCTGATTGATAAGGACCAGTCATTAGCCAAACAGGATGCTTACTATGCTATCATTCTGTATCTATAAAAAATAAATAAATCAAATATCATTTTTTTTAAAACATTTTTTCTGAAGAAGGACAGGGCAGACCCGGGGAAGGGGGGGGAGGCGGGATGTGCCCACCATGGAGGGGCAGGGCACCCCTGTGAAACAGCAAAGGTAGGGGTCTGTCAGAATCAAGATGTACTTTATCAACTTTGCAAATAAGTGTTATTATTTGTTTAGACCTGGACACCTGTAAGTGATGGAAAACATTGTAAGTTACTGATGGCACAATAACATGCAACTAGGTAGGTCTTTGTGAACAAAAGGTAGTGTGTATAGCAAAAAGGGACAGAGTGGAAGAAATAGGGGCAGGGTGAAAGAATAGAGGGACAGGGTGAAAGAAATGAGGGGCAGGGTGGAAGAAATGAGGGGCAGGGTGGAAGAAATGAGGGGCAGGGTGGAAGAATAGAGAAACAGGGTGAAAGAATAGAGGGACGGGGTGAAAGAAATGAGGGGCAGGGTGGAAGAATAGAGGGACAGGGTGAAAGAATAAAGGGACAGGGTGGAAGAATAGAGGGACAGGGTGGAAGAATAGAGGGACAGGGTGAAAGAATAAAGGGACAGGGTGGAAGAAATAAGGGACAGGGTGAAAGAAATGAGGGGCAGGGTGGAAGAATAGAGGGACAGGGTGGAAGAATGGAGGGACAGGGTGGAAGAATAGAGGGACAGGGTGGAGCACCCCTCTAAAGAAGAAAATATGACATACTGCAAAACATACACCACTATTTTCAATACTGCACTATTCCTGCACATTAAACAAACTGGTGACATTTTAATTGTTTCCACTGAGTCTATTGTATTGCTAACATTCGACTGATTTCCAGACTGATTTCGCCAATCAAGATTTCACTTCCTGTAAATGATATTGCTCCTTTTAAATTAAGGAAAACTTTTTTGTTATTTAAGCCAATTTGTTCGGGATCGCATCACAATTTGCGAAGCACAAATTGTGCATAACGTCATTTAGCGATTAATTTCTTTACCTTGCTTTGCAAAATTGCGACAGGGTACAATAAATTCTTTAACTCACTGATTGAAGTTTTCAGCCTTCAAATTTAAAAAATAAGTAAAAAAATTCTTTTGGAAGGCGAGAATCACAAAATGCGCAGTAATCACCTATGAAAGGGGATATTTTGTACTTTGATATCGCCGAAATGTGAGTAACTTGTGAAATGCACCGCGATTCTGCAGCAGTAAATAGTGAAAGTTGAAACTAACAATACGCCATAACGTAAAGCTTTAAATCACACTTAATCAAGGCCCGTTTTTACAAGGTGTAAAATGGACCAAAAATCACAAGGTCAAAATACTTGAATTGTCATAATCAGTACATATACATGTAAATATTACCTGGTGAGTCAAATAAATTTTGCAAGAAAGAAAAAATTATGTAAAATAAACAAACAGAAAAGGTTTTAACAGAGCTGAAATTCTGCGTGCTTCGCAAAAGATAGCAGCCATTTCGAGAGGACTGATATGATCAGAACTTCCGAGGTGGTGGCATTGTTTTGAAATGTTTTACGGCGAGGTATCATAGTATGTAAGATTTTCACAATGAAAGCCCTAGCGAGTACGGCAAAAAATTACGCAATGTTGAGTTTTAAATGATATTGAAAGGAAGTTATCGGTTCTTTTTAAACTGAATTTCCAAGCACATTTTCCATAAAAATGATGATTTATACGGTAGAAGTTAACTTTTTATTTGGAAAGCAAAATTCTAGCATCTATTTGGGCAATGGAGTCAATACTTTTGCCATACTTACTGGTTGCGCAATTTTTTTACTTAATAGCTGGAAAACTAAAAAATGCATTAAAAAAGTACCATTTGAAGCGTATTAAAACAAAGAGTAATACAAAATCAATTAGGCCTAAATATGCATCATTATTGCTAATCATTTTTATGAAATGCGTAGCAAAACTGCTAATCAAATTATTACAAACAAAATGCTCCTTGTAAGTTGACAAAGGGGAGGGTGTAAATACTCCCTGAACAATAAGGAAATTTCGGCAAATTCTTAAAATGTTAAAGGATTAGTTCAGTGGTAAAGCAAGTTTATCTTATAGGAGGACTTTTAAAGGAAACATAATGGTGAAAAAACCTTTAAAAAATCTTTTTTCATTAAGGAGATATTAAAGGATTAGTTCAGTGGTCAAGCAAGTTTATCTTATATGAAAGAGGACTTTTAAAAGAAACAATGGTAAAGAAAGCATTCAAAAATCTTATTCCGTTAAGGAGATATTCAAGTTTAAAGCTGTCTTATCCGTGAAAAAATGACTGATGTAGTAAGTAAGTCTACTATGGAAGGTCTTAACAATTGTTAATGTATTTTAAAAAAGTTTTATTTAAATTTTCTACTATTTGAATTATTTTTCCTTGAACTTTCTTCAGGTGGTTAATTATAATTAGCCTTACTAGATTCTTGTCTCACTCCTTTCCTGACAATTCCCATGGTTTTAAAGCCACAAAATCGCAGGACACAATATGATAGAACACATAAAGACTAAAGAAGCTGAGGTGTCACAACTGCTCTTATTTCAGTTGTTTCTACACAAATAATACCAAACTTTAAACTTAACACAATAAGAATTTTGAATGCTTTTTCACCATTTTGTTTCTTTTGCAGTCCTCTTTCACGTAAGATGGACTTGATTGACCCCTGAAACTAATCCTTTAATGCAATAAGATTTTTGAATGCTTTCTTCACCATTTTGTTTCTTTTGAAGTCCTCTTTCATGTAAGATGGACTTGATTGACCCCTGAACTAATCCTTTAAGACAACAAAAGCAGTGAAAGCCAAGTTCATCAATAGTTCTGTCAAAAGGTTGTCAATATTCACATCAAAATTAAATAACAAGTCACAAAATTATGCAACAACAAAAATAAAATATCATTTGAGCAAAACATTCTTGCCCTGTAGAAAATGAGCTGTGTGCACCTATGTATCCAGAGCCACCAACAAAGTGAGCAAAATATGACATACAGTACAGTACAGCACAATACTGGAATAATCCTGCTGAAATATTCAACTATCATCTTACCTTCATTTCAGAACTAGGTTACATCCTCTCTGGGTATCATAACTCCCTTGATTGACATAAACAAAGTACATGGCACTTGTGGACAATAGCAGATCTAGGATTTTCCCCAGGGTGGCTTTTTTTGACAAGCAACCAGTCAAATTCAGACATTTTCTCATCAGGTTAACTAACATATGTCATTTTTTCCCTTCTCGTATGCATGGTTGCTATGCATGTCAAAAAGGGGAAAAGCAATGTTATATGTGTAGGCTAGAAGGCACTGTAACTTGTTATCTCTGTAAGTGTCTCATTTATAGGATAATTACATTTTCCTGTGAGAATCTGTTTTCCAGCTCTATGGAAGTGAGAGGATCTATTGTATGAAGTTTATTTCATGCCAGAAACAAATATTATGATTGCTATTTACATCAGGCATGAATTGAATTAAGTTCTTTTGAGGCGAGTCTCCATTGCATAAATTCCCTTTCAAGCGAGATGATAAAGAGTATGAATTCCTTTTAAGTCATAAACAAGTATTTTAATTACTATTTGTATCAAGAATGAATTGTTTGAAATTCTTCTGAGGTAAAGTCTCCATTGTATAAGTTTTCATTCAAGCAAGATGCCAAGAAATTTTGAATTCCTTTTGATGAGCAGAAATGTGGAGGGTGGACAGTAAAGACCCCAATGCATCAACTTTGTTGGCAAGGGGATTATAAGTGATCTCAGAACACCGTAAAGAAGCACTAGACCGAAAAGTGAGGGTGCTTGTTTTTGCAAGTTTCACAGATATATCATCCACAACAGATCAATAAACATTATGCCTCCATAGCCCACAGACGACGTGAGGGTTAAGGTCACTTGAATACTCATATTAACAAGAATATTGCTATACACCATTGCGTGCTAGATAAGCATTTAAATATTTTTTTTGGAGGTGGGGGGAATCACCTACAAATACGCCCTCACTTTTTAATCTAGTGCTCCTTAAACAACGACTCATGGAAATAAATACACACAAGAAATATAACATACCTGGTTTGAAAGAACACATCTTCATCCACAAAGCCGAATGTGTCGTGAAGTTTGGTGACGGTTCCCGTGAAAACCCTCTGCTTTGGCAATTGGCCCGACTGACTCTGCTGAGATAAAGTATAAGTGGTGTTAAGTAGGATTAAAGAAGCATTTCCTGCAGGCAATTTTTGGCACTTTTAAATGTAACATAACAAACAAATTTCTCTTCAAATTGCATCTCAACATTTAATAGGGGCAGACCCCTAGCTTTGCTGTTTTACAGGGGCAGTCTGCCCTGCCCCTCTGTGGGCCTGCCCTCCCCCTGGGGTCCACCCTGCCCCTGGGGTCTGCCCTGCCCCCTAGGGACCACCCTTCGCCCTGGGGTCAGCCCTGCCCCTCATCAAAAAAAAAATTAAAGATTTTTTTTCAAATTGATAATCTTAATTAATCTCATAAATGAAATACCTTAGATGGATACAGAACACAGAATGATAGCATAGTAAGCAATTGTCCTGTTTTGACTCATTAATGGTCCTTATCAATCAGAATAGTTTCATTCCAAGGTATGATTATAGCTAACATCCCAGAGCTTTTTTATTATGGGATTGAGCCCCTGGACTCCATGCCGAAAAGAGGCAGTGCTTCGTGGGCACATTAAAGTGCCCCTCAACAAGTCTAGCACCCTGCCCCTTTTTAAATCAAGCTAGGGGTCTGAGGGTTAAAGCAGCATTCGGCAAATCATGCGTCCCTTTGCCGCAACCATGACATTTACTTGACCTGCCTGGATGGATAACTTAAGTTTTCAGCATAATTTCCATGGCAACCATATTCACTCTCAGAACAAGCACAAATTCAAATACTCCTGCCTAGCAGACAAGTTGATTTTTGGCTCATTTGTCGATCCCTGGGTCAAGAGGGAAAATGTGCCAAGACTTTGGTCCCTGACTGTACTCTATTGACTAGAGACCTTTTCTATTAACTAGAGACATAAAAACAGAATATCAATCTTCGATATTATACTTATAAGCTCTTTTCAGCTAAATCATATTAAGCCCAGCCCACTATGCATATTAATGATATTAAACGATTTTATACAATGAACACATATACATTGGCTAACAACCTAATTATACTGAATATGAAACAAATCAGACATGTTGACTGTCAAAATAAGAGTATTTCGAGATTTTGTATATTAAGCCCCGCCTACTTAGTAATATGCATGATATAGGGCACATCTACAGACCATGTGCTATCTGTGTACCAAATATGACATGAATCCAGTTTACCATTCTTGAGATACTGTGCTTACAAGCTCTCTTCAACAAAATCATGTTAATGCATATTAATGAAATTCAACACTGTTGTATCATGAGCATATACACACTACCTAACAGCATAATTATACTCAATATGAAACAAAGTAGACAAACAGTTGTAAAAATATGAGCATTTCAAGATATTTACATTAAGCCCCGCCTACTTATTAATATGCATGACATCGCCACCAAAAACAATAGGGCACATCTACGGACTATGAGCTATCTATCTGTGTACCACATATAACATGAATTCGGTGTATCTTTCTTAAGATATCGTGCTTACAAGCTTGCTGTCACAGACACACATACATACACACATACATACACATGCCAGCATGACTGCATAGGTCCTTATGCTATTAGCATCGGAACCAAAAATTGATTTACAGCAGGGTAGTGCCATTTTACAGGCCTTAGCCAATACTGTATTGGTACGGTCAATGTATACAAATTATTTTGTGACAGCAGATGGAACTTCATGACTGCCAGAAATCGGCAACATTTCTTGCTAAATATTTTATTTCTATGCCGGTTTGAATGTCATCCAAACCCAGGATCTTTATTTTTAACTAGTT
This sequence comes from Chiridota heheva, assembly GCA_020152595.1. Taxonomy (NCBI): domain Eukaryota; kingdom Metazoa; phylum Echinodermata; class Holothuroidea; order Apodida; family Chiridotidae; genus Chiridota; species Chiridota heheva. The sequence continues at coordinate 212,355 of JAIGNY010003850.1, forward strand.
TTATCAGCCTTACAGGTAATTATAAGATAAGAAATTAAATTTGCATTTGGTGAGATTCTTGGCCTATTTTTGGTGCAAAAATGCATGGCATATTTGTGTAAGTGAACAGTATTAGTTCCACATATATATATATTTTTATTTTTTTACTGAGTTTTGGGTGAAGTTTGGTCGAGTTCGGTTGCAATTAATTGCTAAACGCTTGGATATTTTGGTGATTAAACGTTTAGTAAATTAATTGCAAATCAATAGCACTATAATACATATATTACTAAAAAAGGGGGTTTGGTGGAGGGAGGGGCAATGAAGATGCTACATGTAAAGGTAAAATGGGGGACAAAGATGCTTCTCGTGAGCTGAACACATGCCATACCATGCCTTGTAAATAAGAATTGTTGTACTAAAAAATACATTAATGTATTCCTAACAGTGCAACTCAAGTCTATATCTTAAAGGTGGTCTGTTTGCACAAGTTACATTATACAAATTCTCTCTTTCAAAAAAATTGGATTGTCTCTCTTGCAATATTATGCATAAATTGAGAGACAACCATTTCCTTGACCTCAAATAGTTCAGTCCAGTATGTGGTGCATCGAGACAGGTTTACCTAAATAATGTATAATGCATCTAGCCACATGTTGATGTCAATTTGGGAAGGTGAATTAACCTGTCTTGAGTTAGATAATTGACAGATTTTTCAACCAATCACCGCACAAATTTGCCTAGAAACAAAATCTGCGTAACTTAGTGGGGCAAAAATCCCGAGTGGTACTGGTACACTACGTCTAGCTAGCGACGCACGTTCATGCAGTCAATGCAAATACTGCACTAAACAAATTCCTGCACACACAGACCAAGTGATGAAAAGGTGGTGAACAAAATTGCGCTTACGCTACGTGGTTTGTAAATCTAATTCCTGTTATCCAGATTGATTAGCAAACATAATTTTGTTTACCCCTTTTATTAAAAACTCTATTAAAGAAGTGCCATAAATGGATCGAAGCTTGTGGCAGGACACATGAACAACTAAATGTCAATGCGTTGGTCATGCATGATTGTGGATTTGGAAGTTTGTTTGCTCCACCTAGCTACCACGTTGCTATGGTGAGTGTGGCCTATTTCTTTAGATAGTTAGTTCACCATGCTCCATGCAATTTGTAATTTATTCAAGGGTGTTGTAAACATAAAACATTCTATACTTTACAGTATATGTATATGCACTCCTTTCCTGCAGTCTAGCAAAAAGTAGCTAAAAATAGAAGAGGCAAAGCCCTCTTCTCACCATATATCTACTGTACTTGGCATTAACCTCCTTACGCTGATCCTCTACAAAGATTACTCGGGAAACAAATTAATTGCATAAGTCCATCATTACTGATGACGTGTGTAATGCCAATATCTATCAGCACTCTACAGGCAGGATAGAGGAGATTGTTCAGGCTCCAGCATTTGCACACTTGTAAGCAACAATGTGCGTGTGTATTACCTGAAGATCTAACGCACATGATGAGCGTTTAAATTTTTTTTGTGTATATGCTTAAAAAAGCCAATACTCTTTGTGAATTGTGCAGACGGCCAAGGATCACCCAGTATTTGATTGGTCGATAAGATACCTCCAGTATATGATTGGTTAAGGACGGGCCTGCATGAGAAAGCTTTGTCAATGCCTTAAGCTCCACTAGAATGGCAAAGGTTTAAGTGAGTGAGAGAACCACTCCCTCTTTGTTGCCTTTCTCCTGCATGAAAATGATTTTAATCCTTAAACGCCTGCTGAGTTCAAAACCTGACTGCAATTTTTGGGAACATTTTATTCAGGCTTAATTTACGACAAATTTCCTTGTTTTTTGTCATTACAAGTTTCTTTTATTTGAATGCTAAGACAGTGAACTTGATAATAAAAGAGTCAAATGATGAAAATATCGACATAAATATGTTAATTTTGCAATTTTTGGCAAAAATATCGCATTTGTTCAACTGTTTTTAGCTTGCATCTTTTTCTGCTTGTGAATAATGAAAATGGAAGATTTTTAAGATGTATAAGTAGTTATTGACATTCCCTTTCCATCGATACCACTCTCAATTTCTTTATCCATTGCAAAACGTAAAAATATATTTAAAAAAAGAAGAAATTACCTCCATAATTACGCACTAAAAAACAAAATCCTATAGCTCAACACAGCATAAAACCCGTGACCTTCCGCACGACACACGTTCGTGCTGAGATGTGTAACAGACTGAAATCAGTGTGTTTGTTTATATTCTTATGATTTCGAGCATGATTACAACATTAAGATCAGATAAGATAGTAGCGTAATACGTATCATTCAAAAGATCGCGGAGCTACCATTCTAAGGATGTTTTTGGCAAAGGGCAGTTGTATTCAGTTCTGGAGCTACAATTTTTTGGAAAAAATTGGTCTAAAAATGCTGAAAATCATGGAATTTTCTAGTACTTTCGCCACAAAAAGAGATTGATGATCGATTGTGAAATAGCTATTCTAGTTCTATCAATAAAAATAACATTTTTGATGAGGGTTATATTAAGAATTTTTGAGTAAGTTGCCTTAAAAATTATTAAAAACAAAAATGTTGAAGAAAACAAATCATCAAAAATCTGTTTTTTCTCTTTCAAACACTTACTAATTATACTTCAGGACCTTCCCTTTGCCCCAAAACATGTGTACCAGTAGTGAACACTGCAACGAGTGCAAATCCAGTCACATTTTGACAGTACCAAATTATACCATGATCAGTGAGTGCTGTTGGTCTACTGTATGGTAAGGTCCGGATTTTATTGTTTGAAAATAGCACTTTTAAATTAACAATGATAATGTCGATTCGGCGTTTAAGGGTTAAGCCAATCCGATGATTTATAATAAGTTGTGCCACCAATTTGATAATCAAAATTTATGATAATTCTGTATGAGTGGCCCACACCAACTTTCACTTCAAACATTTACAAATGCACTTTTGTAAACGACCATCAGATTATCAATAGAACAGCTGACCTTTCCATTGCATTGTTACCATGGTTTCTACTTTCTGACAAAAATCATTTGTCAAATTGTCACTGAATTGATGAAATATCTCAAAGGTTTTCAGGTGACCTAAATCTTCTAAAAGTACACCTCAATACATCTTTTTATCAGGTACTTTTGAGTATTCTCTATTGAAAAAGCCCATACAATAGGCTCTTGAGAAGCACTTACAAAACCTTTAAAGAACTAATTCAGTGGTCAAGCATGTCCATCTTATATGAAAGAGAACTTCAAAAGAAACAAAATGGTGAAGAAAGCATTCAAAAATCATATTCCGTTAAGATTTTTAAGTTTGAGATAAAGATTTTCAAATGCTTTCTTCACCAATTTGTTTCTTTTAAAGTTCTCTTTCATATAAGATGGACATGCTTGACCACTGAACTAATCCTTTAATATCTCCATAAGGGGATAAGATTTTGCACTGCTTTCTTCACCAATTTGTTTCCTTTGAAGTCCTCTTTCATATAAGATGGGCTTGCTTGACCACCGAACTAATCCTTTAATATCTGTATAAGGAAATAAGATTTTGCAATGCTTTCTTCACCATTTTGTTTCCTTTGAAGTCCTCTTTCATATAAGATGGCCATGCCTCACCACTGAACTAGTGCTTTAAAGATATAAAAAGGGCATTGCATTGCATACAATAACCACGGCATGTAGACTTTAGTGACATGTGTTAGGTCATTATTGCATGAAAAGTGCTTACCAATAGAAGATTTTGTGATCACACTTTCAGAAATAATTGTTTAGGAAATAAATTGAAGAAAAATTTAACTTCAAGCAAAAATTTATTAAAAGTTTAAATTCAAAACTTAAATCAATCCAGATTCTAGAAACAATTTGAAGCAAGCCTTATTGTTTTCTGCTTTCTTCTCTTTAACTCATAGTAAGTTTTTTGAAGAATCTAAAATTTGTGTCTCGGGAACCCTACATATGTAATCAGTTTTCCAACAATAGTAATCGTAACTTTAACCTTGAATTAAGTAACCTAGTAATCATAATTTTTGTACTCAATTAGGTAAATTGGTATTAATAATCTTTTCCATAAATCAAATTAACTAATAATCAGAATATCTTTCCTACAGTACAACAAGTTAAAAGTAGTAATAATAACTTTTAACCAGATTTTGTAATTAGTAATCATAACTTTCTCCTACATTCAGTAAAAGGATTATGATCTGCTATGACCCTTTATGTGCAAGACAATCCTAACAGTACAATATGTTCCAACAATACATGAAAAAGACACTTTTAATAAATAAGACCAAAAAAACTACTTAATTCTGCAGAATTTGATAAAAAATAACTTTAAATTCATTATGTTCTTTTTTATGAGGATTATACAGTTCCTTTATAAAGAGGCAAGACTGAAACTAAAACAATGAGAAAATTGTATGGCAAGTCATCAAACTAACATTTAAGTTTTGGCACATTTTCTTGTACTTCTGTATACCCCTTTAATAAGCTAAGCACATTCTACTAAGTGTCAAAGCACTTGCAAATGCTATATATAGCTATGTACACTCCAACACGAACAATGTGTTTATTTTTGACTGCTTATTAAATGTAAATGCCAATTTATATGCAAATCAACATGTCACCTGTTGCATAATAGCAAGATTAAATTAAAGAACAAATCCCTTAGAAGAGTCATAGCCAATAAAGACATTTAGAGGTGAACAGACTATAACAAAATTATATTATGGTTACACGTCAAATTTAAGAAATATCTCTTATTGGGCCCCTGACACGACCTGACCCCCATCCGACCTAACCCCCAGCCAACCTCAACCTGACCCCCACCCAACCTGACCCCCACCCGACCTAACCCCACCTGACCCCCACCCAACCATAACTGACCCCCATCCCCTAACCCCAGCCAACCTGTCCCCACCCAACCTGACCCCCACCCGACCTAACCCCACCTGACCTGAACTCCACCCAATCATAACTGACCCCCCGCCCTACCTGACCCCCCTTCCAGGATTTGCTGTATTCCTTCAAAGAATTGTCAAACAATTACAACAAAGGATTTACATAAGAAAACTTAAAAAGTTGTCCTGTAATACATCAAAAAATCCTGTAACATTTTCTGAATGTTTAAAAATTCAAAGGCTTATAAGTTATTTTTACTCATTTAAAACTTTTAATTAAAATTCTTTGCTAATTATAGGGAATTTTGATTTCAAAACAATCTAGTTAATTCTCCTTCTACAGTACATGTCCATAAACCCGTATGTAAAAATTACACTATGAACTAAAATGTAAATAATGTGAAACAATGTCAACACCTTTTACATCAATATGATCAATGTATCACCCCATGCATAAGCATATATAACGCCACCATGATGGAATGTATCCCAATAAGCCTTTATTTACAATTCCCGAGGGAAATATATATATTTTTTTTCCCCTCATTCTTTCCATACATTTCTAGGTTAAGACAACGTTATAAGCATCTGCTTCTTAACTAGAGATCAATCAATCTATGATGCCATATCCATGATGAAGCACATACTGAGCTCATGTTTTTTATGAAAGATTTGTTATAAAGAGAAAGTACACTAACACATTTCTTCCCTTTAAATCAATGATTAATATAGTTTTTCACATTTATTGTTTCCGAGAATTGTACAAAAATAATCAACCTCTCTGGGTTTGATAATTTACAGCTTTTTTAACCAATCACCGCATAAAATTGCTTAGCAACAAAATCTGCGTAACTAAGTGGGGCAAACATCCTATGCGGTACTGGTACAGTACAGCTAGCTAGCGGCACACACCCTTGTAGTCGATTCGATTTACTGTACCAAACAAATTTCTGCACACACAAGACGGCAAAATGGTGAACAAAAATTGCGCTTACGGGCCCACTGCCGGCTTTGTAAATCTGATTGCTGTTACCCAGAACAGTTAGCAAACTGAATTTTGTTTATTCCATTTGCTAAAAACTCTAAAAGGTCCGAAAAAGTGCCATAACTGGACCAAAGCTTGCGGCAAGCCTGGCGAACATCTAAATGTCAATGCAATAGTCGTACACGATTGCAGATTTGAGGTTTCTTTTCCCCCTCCTAGTTATCGCATTGATATGGTGGGTGTGGCTTATTACATAATTAAGAGCCGCTAAATGTGAAGAAACTCCCAGGGTAACTTGATTCATTTTCAAGTACCATTGTTTTTTCTTCTTCTCAAGATTCTTTTCAAATTTGCACAAAAGCCTCGACTCCTCTGAAAAAAAAATTCTGGATACATGACATAAGAAAAAGCATGTCAAAAAGAGAAGAGTCTAATTAAAGCTGGAGACATGTAAATTTTGGTACACACAAAATCGAATGTTCACATCATATCAATAATAATAATATTAATAAATGTTATCATACAGAAATAATGAAAATAGAGTTATAAGATAATTCTGGTATATGACACTAAAAATGGCAATCATAGTGGTCATTAGTGTAAGGCGGCATAGGAATATCCTCACATTTTGCACCTTTGCACAAAATCTATATGCTACTACCGTATTGACTTTAAGCACCCAAAAAGGCCCCTATTTATCATAAATTTCCCCAGGGAAATAAAGTAATAAGTTCTGTACAAACATTTTTATTTTTTTCCCCACTTCCAATTTGAATGCCTTTATTTATTTTTGGCCACCAGCAACCTCTACCCTGCCAGCACCCTGGATATAACCAGGGAAACTTACTTTTATAACTTCATAACCAGGGACTCACACCGAGGTGATAAAACTAGGGTATCACCAGGACTGTCAACAGAGAACCAATAATCCCATGTGATTCTCTGACCTATAAAAATTAACCTCAAGTTATCCAATTGTTATCAAATGTGTTGTGATGCACTGAATGCTTGCAAACTTCCAATTTATATTGATTATAACACTTTTATGAAATAAGTGGTATAAAACACAAACAAATTTTTATTAATTGACTCTAAATAATCTTCACTTGATATAAATTTAAAATTTATTAGCTTGTTTTAAGGTAATAAGTAACAATATGAATTTTTAATTTACCACTGCTGAAACCACTATCTTTCGTTGTTAGCTGGGATTACAGGGGCAGTAAACTTAGAATCAAAGGTGTGCACATTGCGATGGGGAGGGGGCAGGGTGATCATAGAAAAACATTTCTTTCTTTATTGGTATTTATCATTTTTTGTCAAGTTCATTTATAGTAACATATGTACAAGATCACTAACGGTCTAGTGGCATGTGGCAGTTTTTACCCATATGTGAAACAACATTAAATTCAGAATGAAATGCCCTTTAAACCTTTTGACAAAGCTTGGGTACAGTAGTTTTCAAGTTATTATCAATATAAGTTTCAAGATTTAAGAATTCTGGTGAACTTTGTGATGTCATTAAATGAACACAGCTCAATATCCTTGATTAATTCTTGAAAATGTGTTCTTTAATTTAAGCCACTTACATATCTGATTTCTTTATTGCTGATAACCTGATGCCGCAGAGGTGTAATAAAGTTTCAAAATGCTCGAATGGAATCAGATGTCGACCTCCAAAATATTTTTTAGAGAAGATTGAAAAACATATATGGAAGAGGTGTTCATTTGTCTATGTCACACACTATTGCGCTATCAGCCCCAAACATTGAAAATGCTGTAAACTGGTCCGTTTTTAACTGATTTTGATGTCATTTCTTCCTACATTAATGGTCCATTGATATTGTTTAAGCAGTAAAGCTCAAGTTGCCTCTAGGTGTAACTAGTCCTTAAACCCATATTCTACTGGGGCTTTGAAAAATGCGAGCCTAAATCCCGTAACTTTTTTTTCACATGCATTTTTGAAACCTTCCTTTCATTACAAGTTTGGTTGGATTGGAAGCTAAGATATTTATCTTTTGAGTATTGAAAGCCAATTTAGGAAATATTGGACAAAAATATGCAAATTAAAGAATTTTTGGCTAAATTTGGTCAACAACTGGCCAATCTTTGCAGAAGTAGAACATCTTGTAAATATTGAAAACAGATTTGTGTTACATATTTAGATTCTTTATCAAATTTTTTCCAATGATGCTAATCTAGGAAAACACCGTCAAGTGAACCCTGAAACCTGCAGCAGAAAAAGTAGTCACGGTGAGACTTGCACCTGGTGCACTCGCGTGCTGGACACGTTCATATCCACTACACCACAAGATCATTGAAAGTGATGTGGTGAAATCTACTTATCATCGGAAAGAGTCCAAATAGAGGGGGGTATGCCTGTATTTACAAATCAAATGAAATGAAAGTGCAAGCACTTTCGAACTGCAGTTCAACGAAGCATGTGCGATGTATGGTTTTGGTACACGATTTTTTGAAGAAAAAAACAGGTCAAAAATGGCAGAAATTCAGTAAATTTTGAAGAAATTTCTTTAGAACAAATAGATTGCAAGTGGAGATTACAAAAATTAGACCAGAAATCAATATCATCATATCTTAGGATTTGCATGTTTGACTTTGAGGCAAAAAATATGATCTTGGAAGTTATTGTAAGATTTAAAAGGGAAAAATAAATTTTAAAAATTTTAGGCAATTTTTGAATTTTACCTTTTTTCATGCTACTTTTTCTCAAAATTCTGTCATATGACCCCTCTAAATCTAAGTATAGGGCCTTCGGTAAAGTCCCGATTATAGAAAAAGGTGGTTTGAAAATGGCGATAATATCGCCACGTGGTAGAGTAAGGGTTAAAAGCAGATGCCAACTACCAATTACCTCATTTTCAGTCAGTCAAGTTTTTAAAATAATCAACCTACCAAAATGTTCCTATTCTCATATCAATTGGATATGAGCTCTTATGAAGAATATCAACAGGCATACAGAACATTTTGTATGTCAATTTAAAAAAAAAGACAACTGAATTTTAGTCATATATCAATGTATAAGAGTTTCATTATTTCAAAGACTGCAAACAAGGGCAGAGAATATTACATAACCAAAAGGTGTTGTGGTTCCGATGCTTCTTTTTCATAAGCTGATTGATTGGCATAATTTGTACTTATTTTGTATTTGTACTTGTCATTGCACATCATGAAATATTTGTCCCTAGATATTTATTAATAAACCACACCCACCATGCAGATCAATAAAAATGTTGACAACATTAGCAATTTGTACAATAATTAACAACATTATCATAGCAAGTATCAGACCCCTAGCTTTGCTGTTTTACAGGGGCTGCCCATCCTGCCCCTACGTGGGCCGGCCCTGCCCCTACATGGGCCTGCCCTTCCCCATGGGGTCCACTCTGCCCCCTGGGGTCCTCCCTGCCCCCTAGGGTCCGCCCTGCCCCTCATGAGAAGAAAAAAAACGTTACATATATTTGTTTTCAAACTTAATAATCTTAATTAACCTTATAAATGAATACAGAACACAGAATGATAGCATAGTAAGCAATTGTCGTGTTTGTAAAGGCCCCTGAAATCCATGCCGGAAAGCACAGCGCTTCGCATGTGCATTAATATGCCCCTCAACAAATTTAGCACCCTGCCTCTATTTAAATCAAGCTAGGGGTCTGAGTATGATGCAAAAACAATTGCTCACTTATCCTCTTGCAAGAATTTGTCAGTAAGCCCCACCCACTCATTTATATTCACTACCACAATATTAGAACAAATGTACCGATCATGACCCATCTGTGTACGTGATATGAGCATAAATTTGATGTATTCTTCAAATGGTGTTTACATCATTTAGCACTTTCACATTACGCTATGCCCACCATGCATATTAATGACATCTGCTGATAACATAAGCGTGTATACAATACCCAACAAAATTATCATGCCCAATGTGATGCAAAACAGACATAGTTGCTCATTTATCACATTTTTCAAAATGGTAACTTTTTTCAAAATCTTCACTTTGGGCCCCTTCCACTTATTAATATGCATATCACCACCAAAAACAATAAAGTACACCTACAGATCATGGGCTACATTATCTGTGTACCAAATATGACATGAATCCAGTTTACCTTTCTTGAGATACCGTGTTCATAAGCTTTTTCAGCAAAATCAAATTAAGCCCCCACTAGGCATATTAATGAAATTCAACGTTTTTACATCATGAACATGTACACACCAGCTAACATCATAATTACACCAGATATCAAACAAAACAGACATGCTGTTGTTAAAAATATGAACATTTCAAGATTTTTACATTAAGCTCTGCATATTCATTAATATGCATGATATCACTACCAAAAACAATACGACACATCTACAGACCATGGGCTATCTGTGTACCACATATTGACATGAATCCAGTGTATCATTCTTGAGATATCGCGTTTACGAGCTAGCTGACTGTCACAAAACACACACACATATACATACACACATACATACACACACACATACACGCCTTCATAGGTTCCTGATGCTCAAAAACCAAATTACATCAAATCTAAAATATTACATAAAATAAAAATTATTACATAGAAGATAAAATATTACAGAAAATATCAATTAAATAAAAGCTGCATGCTGTTTTCCTACATATTATTTACATAGAAGATAAAATATTACAGAAAATATCAAATGTTATATCAAAGCTGCATGCTGTTTTTCTGTCCATACATCACAAATTTTACATATGTGAACAAAACTTGCTCAGCCAGACATCTAAATATAAATATGCTGTTTCTTTTCAAACTAAACAGACCATCCTACTCATAAAATGTTATGCTTCTAAAATGTTAAGAAAATTTAATTTCTTTTGTGTCCATATACCTTTAATCAATTACCCTTATTCCCAAGAATTCCCTAATCATATCAACATCAAATCTCCTAAGACAAACAATGTTTCCATCATAATTATTATATATAGACCTACTGTAGCAAGCTGGCAGTGGAAGTCTCACTTATCCAACACAATGCCCAAACTCTATCTTCTCACATTAAAATTGTACTGTGAGATCTAGAGCGTACCTACGTACTAAAATTGTACTGTGAGATCTAGAGCGTATCTGCGTACTAAAATTGTACTGTGAGATCTGGAGCGTACCTACCTACATACACATACAACCTGACAGGATATTGATAATCAAGATAATGCACAACACATCCAGGGGTGTGTGTGCGTGTCAAATGAAAAATAATATGCAAGTCACGTATTATTACGTGATATGACAGGTGACGTGTTTCTTCTTTTATCACCTAATGAATATAACAGTTGTTTTTGCGTTGGGGAAAAATACTGCAGATTCAAGGCAGTATGGGCAAATGAAGACAGGTTTAATATCAGAGGTTGACAGGAACCCAAAGGTTCAAAAGACTTATTGAATGAATAAATAAAGGGTTTTCAAATTAGCTCTAAAAAAAAAGGGTCAAAGACAGTTTTGTGTGAATTCATGCATTTATTTTGTGAAAGTCAAGGTACTTTTTCTACCTTTTTTAACAAATATACCATGTACATTGTCACTAAGCTAAAGCAATGCTGTAGAAGCTGTATAAGGTATATCTTGGAATCTGGTAAATGAGATTTTTTGCATGGATTGAAATGGGGGTGGAAGAAATTAAAATCAGAAAATATTGCAATACAAATTTGAACTGAATATTCATTCAACAGACTTCTGGCACATTGGTGAGAAGTTGATTACAGAGCCCCCCCTCCCCCCTCTATCACACACAAAATGTAGAGCAGCATATTTGATATACTATAGTTCAATGAATCAGTTCTAGCAGGGTTAAAAGTGTCACAAACATTTTTCTCACTGTTCTTTGATACTTCTAACCTTTATTTTATAGGGAAAATCTTATCCCAGGAATTTTGCTTGACTCATCACCAGCAAATCTGATACACACCAGAAACACCACTTTCCCTGTGATTAACTAGTCTGTTGAAATAATTTGACCAATAAGAAACAATGATTTGTATTGTATATTCATCTCCACATTAAAGGATTAGTTCAGGGGTCAAGCAAGTCTATCTGATAGGACAGAAGACTTCCAAAAGAAACAAAATGGTAAAAAAGCATTCAAAAATGTTAAGGGGATATTTAAGTTTATAAAGTTTGGTTAGAAATGACTAAAAACATGATTGTCATAGCCTCAGAATCCTTCAAGTCTTTAGGTATTCTTTCATATTTTGTCCTGCAATTTTGTGGCTTAAAAACCATTGGGATATGTCGCGAAAGTAGTCAAACAGAATCCTGTAAGGGTAATTATAACTTACCACCAAAGAAAGTTTGACGGAAAATAATTCAAATAGTAAAAAAGTTAAATAAATATTTAAAATACATGAACAATTGTTAAGAATGTGAGGATGAAGGCACCAACCTTCCATAGTAGACTTACTACACCAGTCATTTCTGCACAGATAAGACAAAGCTTTAAACTTGAATATATCTCCTGAACAGAATAAGATTTTTAAATGCTTTCTTCACCGATTTGTTTCTATTGAAGTTCTCTTTTATATATGATAGGCATGCTTGACCACTGAAGTAATCCTTTAACATGATAACTGGCCTTATAATAATTCCCCAAAAAAAAAAAAATGTCAAATTTTTAGTTATCAGGGTTATAAGATTTTTAATTTGTGCTTTCTGAAAAACACAGTTCGGGATCAAATTTCACTGTTCCAACAGTTATGTCAATAAAAAGCAAAATCCTTGCTTTAAATTGGACTTAATATTCACCTTTTTTGTAATAATATACTTGTAAGAGAAACAATTTGAATAAACTAGAAAATGTGGTACCACTGTGTTCTTGGGCGTGATACCACAGAAATGCAAGGGTTTCTTGCAATGCCAATGTGGTTTACACTATGGTAGCATTCAACAGTTCAAGACAAAATGGAAGCTTAATATGCAGTCACTATGATAGGGATTTTAATTTCTGTGCCAACTTACAAACTGCATGTTTATTTAACACAAATCTTGTGATAAATGGGGAGGGAAGAGGAGATAAATATTTTTCGATGTCGTAGATAATATTTTCTGTAGTCGCAGATAAATATTTTTCGTAGACGGATATAATATTTTTCGCTGTCATAGAAAATATTTTTCATAGTCTAAGATAATATTTTTGCTGTCGCAGAAAATATTTTTCGTAGTCGCAAATAATACTGATGAAGGCTCTTCAAGAACGCATGAAGTCTACAATATTTTATATTTCAACAACTAGCTGACTAGACAAGAGTCCAGCAATGGCAGGGACTGGAAGAAAACCTTTGAATCTTTCTAGTTTACAGCTCGAATATCTTGTGACTACTGGTTTAACTAGAGGTGAAATGGCTGCTATTTTCGGTATGAGCGAAAGTACCATTGGAGATTATCTCCTCTCATATCGTTTAAAAGAGAAGATTTGTAACATGACATTCCAGGAAATCCCTAGAAATAAAAAGCTTGTTAATTCAAACATTGAGGCAAGGATGTAGAAATTGGCTTAGGACCCTTTCATTAGCAAGTATATTTATTAGAAAGAAGTCACTGTTTTTTTACTAGATATATCTTCAAAGTAATTTACAAATACTTCAATATTGTACACTGTACAGCATGTTCTATATTATTGCAATATATTCCCATGCATGATTTTCTCAAAAATCAAAATTATGCGAGCAGACAAAATACTGTGGGATACAGTCAACAAATTGTTCCATCTATGCCCCATAATTTAGGGGGTGCAGGAATAATTTCAAATAGAAATATTAAATATCTTGTAAAAGAATCTTCTTCGTTTTTCATTTCATAAGTAAATTAAATTATCTAAAAACTTATTTCCTCTAACATTGTTTAAAGATAAGTGCCCCTTAATTGAATTTCAGGTGTTGCCTCCAAATATAGAAGACCCTGCAATTTTCAAACTCTCCTGAAACTCTGCAGTTGGTTTTAAAGTCGCTGTGTATTTTTAATTCTTATAAATTAGCCTATAGTCAATTTTGATTCTGGAAAATCTCCATTAAAGGAGACAAATTCAAATTAAATCCATAGTTTATAGATAGTCAATAAAATCCTAACAAAATACCAAAATCAGTAAGTTTATATGTTCCTCCTATCTCACGTTATCCTTGTTTAAAAGTTATCACACAGGGATGCTGCAATTTTGTTCAGACCTGTTTTCAAATCTGGTTTTGTGACCTTTTTGGCTCAGAAAGGTCAAAAACCTTTCCCAAAGTATCATGTTTGATAACAAAGGTGTACTCAAATATGTCCTTGACCCTTACATAAAGAAAACAGTTTCCATAGAGTAGAAAATTTTAGATGGATTATTAAACAGCAATACATTTTACCAAGATATCACTTCAGGCTTATATCACTTCCTGCTTGTTTTAAAGACTTCTAAAAAAAGAAAGATTTCATGCATTTTGTTTTGAAAAATTTGTTTCGTTCTCCTGTAAAGTAGTTATGTTTATTAATAGTAGTAGCCTACGATAAGGGATGATATCTTCCATTCCAATCATGTATTGTATGTAATTGACCCATACTATGTGTTATTCGGCCGTGGGGGTACAAGCTCAAATGATTTCAAATTTTTTTAAGTGGAGCTAGTTTATGTTTTTTGTGGACCTGTTAGGTGATAGCCTGTTGGTATGCATAAATTATTAATATTATCTCTGCATTCCGCTCTGCACATTGTTTCACAAGTAGAAAGTACAAACAGAATGTTAAAATACAGATCTGTTTTGCTGTTTTATATAATTCTGAATAACCAAAAATATTGTTGTTATTGTTAAAGGAATATTCTTATGTTTTTTTTGTAATATTCCCATGTTTTGGGGGGAAATATTCCCATGTTTTTTTTGGTAATATTCCCAAGTTTTTTTTGGTAATATTCCCATGATTTTTGTAAAATTTCATTTGAAAGAGCATACTTTTAGAGCCAAGTTGGTCCAAAATCAGGTTGATATCATATTCCGTTCAGGAAATATGGATTTTTTTCAGATTTCCCAAGTGCATTTTAAAGTTTTTGTACAGTATGATGAATTCGTATTTAATGATGTCATAGAGACATTTCAATTGCAAATGTTTATGTATTTCTTTGAACGTTAATTGGTTGTGAAGTAGGGAATATTTGGCAATGTATATAAATACCTAACTATCATCTAATTATTTTTCTAGCAGGTTTTACTAATAAACTAGAACGGTAAATACCATCATCCTTCGCATGCCCATGCAAGTTGACGCCCATATCATATGACCCGGCCAATTATAAAAATGGCATCTCACACTGAGTCCCACATGGCATCGCACCCCATGTCCCACATGGCATTTCAGCATATCTCCCACATGGCATCCCACCCCTTGTCCCACAGGGCATCCAATCCTTTGTCTCATGTGGCATTCCATCATATGTCCCACAGGGCATCCCATCCTATGACCCACATGGCATTTCACCCGATGTCCCACCCCATGTCCCAAATGACATCCCACCTCATGACCCACACGACATCCCATTCCTTGTCCCACATGGCATTCCACCATATCTCCCACATGTCATTCCACCAGTGTCTCACATGGCATTCCACCAAATGTCCCACATGGCGTTCCACCATGTCCCACATGGCATCCCACGCTATGACACACATGGATACTATCCTACATGTCACAGTCCCTGATTGAGCATACTATGTATGAAAGTTTCAGTTCATATAATAACTTATATGCAAATGACTTGTTGAAATGGAGTGGAACCCCATGTCCCACATTCCACCCCATATAATGCTATGTCCCACATGACATTACATCCCATGGCATTCTACCGTATGTCCTGCATGGCATTCCACCGTATATCCTACATGGCATTCCACCCTGTTCCAAATGGCATCCCACCCCATGTCCCACATGGCATCCCACCCTATGCCCCACAAGCTCCATAAGAAGTCCCATCCTAGCTATCACAGTCCCTGATTAAGCATATTATGTATGAAAGTGTCAGTTCATATAATAACTTATATGCAAATGAGTTGTTGAATAAGAAAAAAAGGTGGAGTCAAATAATTATGCCTGATATAGCCCTTGGTGTATACCACATGGTATATAATATATCATATGTCCTTCATGGCCCCCATCCATGTCCCACATGGCATCCCTCCCTATGTCCATATGCAATAACATCCTGTCACACTCCCTGACTAAGCATACTAAATCAAAAAAGTCTGGTCAGTTCAGTACTGTAGCAACTTTATGCAAATGACCACATTAATAAAGGTGGAGTTTAATAATCATGCCTGATACTACAACAGCCTTTTTACGACTTTTTTTACGTGACTGCCTTGGGACATGGACTGACAAAAGGGTAAAATTGGCATTATTTGAGGGGTAAGTGGGGTTATCTAAAATCACTTTACATGCAAACAACATTAAAGTTTATTAATACATTTTATTGATTAATGCCTCCGTTATCATTTTTCAACATTATTTACAGAAAATACTGCGATACAAACATCGTTAGCATCTATCATATAACAGGAGTACACTGCAGTTATAGTTACTGTAATTGTGTAAATATTTTTAAAGCTTGCTTACATTATGGGTGAAAAACCGGTTTTCCGGTTAGAACCGGTTTTCTGGGCAAAACCGTGCAAGCCTAAATTCAAAAATCACTGTTCCAGCTTAAAAAGCACTGTTCTTGGAACAGCAAACAGCAGGAAGATTTTGATCCCTGGTTATACTGTACCAGGCAGTTGCCATTTGGGGTTTAGAAACTAAGGTTAAAGAGCAAGTTTGGAAGGACCTACTGTATTACATGAAGGACAGGTTTGAAAATCAAGTGTCAAAAGAGATTTCCCTCTGTTCTTTGAGAATTCATACAATAATTTTTGAGGTATGAAGTACAAAGGTACTTTATTCTAAATTATTTATATATATACAGTATGAATTGCTATGAAGCTAAGACAATTCTGCGTGTGTTGTATCCTGGAATGGTATTTGACAATACATTTGTCCAGGGTTGGAATACCTTGCAACTATTCCCACAAACATGAAGAAAGAATGGCTGCTGTTCCCGTTAGTTGAAATCACAGATAATCAACATTGGAGGGGGTGGCATGGGGAGTTACAAATCAATATAGAAAATCATTAGAATCATGGCACTAAATATTTAGCTCTTTGTGACGCTCAACTGTCCAACATTTTTGTCTAAGATTTTAGTTGCCAACAGAAATAACAAGAAAAAGAAATTGTCAACACAAAAATTCAAACCAACAATATTACCTGTTGTACATTCATAACATTCGAAGCTGGTTGCATTGCTTGAGCCTGCATTGCCTGCGCCTGCATCACATTAGCCTGCATCACATTTGCCTGCATTGCATTAGCCTGCAACTGTGCCTGCACAGCAAAGGAATTTGAGCCTGATGCTGCAGCTGCTGCGGCCATCTGTTGGTTGTACAGCCCTGCTGCAGCACTGGCTTGTGAACCGATACCCATCATTTGAGCTTGGAGCATTTGCTGGTGAGCACCTGATGATTAAAAGGAAAAATAAATGAATCTTGCAAATGGAAATTAAAGCAATGTGCATCATTACCTACACCAAACAGTAGAAATTAAATGAACATTTCCCAGAATTTTCATTCTCATATTAAAGACAAGTAAAGAAACACTGGTGTAAAAGTCTTGTTATCTTACTCCACTTAGGAATTATTGCATTTCAAATACTTCACCAGTGTTCAGTGTGATGTCATAATTGCAGATCCAAAACAATGTTTATGTATTGCTTTGAAAATCAATTAGCAGTTTCTACATTATTGGAAACATTTTTGCTTCATCATTTAGATAGGATATAAAACGAACCTTAACCCTTACCAGGGCTTTGAAAAATGAGAGCCCAATTTTCGTAACTTTTTTTTTCCTATCCATTTTTAACAACATTCCTTTCATTTTCTTTTATTACTAGTTTGGTTGGAATGGAAGCTAAGATAATCATCTTTTGAGTAATAAAAGCCAAATTAGGAAGTATTGGACAAAAATATGCAAATTAAGCAATAATGGGCTAAATTTGGTCAACTGGCCAGACTTTGCACAACTTCTTGTCAGTATTGAAAACAGAGATTTGTGTTACATATTTAGATTCTTGATAAAAAAAATTTTCCAATGATGCTATTCTATAATTTTCGGAAAGAAAGGAAATATGAAAAGACACCAAAAATGATTTGTCAAATGACTTCTGAAAACTGCAGCAGAAAAATTATTAAGCCGTAGTTATGTTGGGACTCGAACCTGGGGCGTATGCCTGTATTTATATATCAAATAAAAGGAAATTGCAAGCATTTTCGAACAGCGGTTCAAAAAAGCATGTGCGATGTACGGTTTCGTACACACATTTTTGAAGAAAAAAATAAACAGGTCAAAAATGGTTAAAATTCATGAAATTTTGAAGAAATTTCTCCCAAACAAAAGATTGCAGGTAGGAATTATAAAATTTAGACCAGAAATCAATATTATGTCTTAGGATTTGCGTGTTTGATTTTAAAGCAAAAATGTGATCTTGAAGTTATTGTAAAATAAAAAATAAAACATTTTTTGCCAATCTTTTTTAAGTATTTTTGAGTTTTACCCTTTTTCGAGCTAATTTTTCTCAAAAATCTATAATACGACCCTCTAAAAAAGTTACATTTTGTGAAAGAAATATCCGGGTACTTTAAAATGATACCAAGATTACTCCATAGGACTTTATTTAAAGTCCTGATTTTATTTTTAGAAAAAGGTGGTTTGAAAGGGTTAAGTACAAGAACATGCTTTACCAATCTACACTTACACTAAAAATGAAACACAAATCCATTTTGATTTCATAGAAATAAATCATTATTTTAAATCTGACATGACATCACAGAAACATTCCTTTGAAGTCATACAAGTCAATGTGCAGCATTGTACATAAAACAAGAGATATTATAAGATAAAAGGCACATTCACATCAAAATCACATCTTTCAGAGAAGGTAAATGAACTACTGAAAGGTAGCACTAAACTTGTAGAGCAAAGGTTATCATGCTGATAACAATTTTACTTATGTTCACCTTTACTGGAGCAATACAAAGATAATTATAAAGATTAGTGTGCTATAGATCGCTTACGAGGTACAGCCTTAGGCATTCTCACAGAGCTTTACAAAGAAGTTAACCTTCTACATAAAGCAGGACCCTTTTTAAGTCCCCAGGATTATGCTAAGCAAGATTTCCCCTGGGTGTACTCAATAATGGCCCAACATGCCACTAGTATTCACATTAAGGTACGAGATTGCGGGATTCCCGCATAAAAATAAAAACGAAGACGTCTACTACTAATAATAATAACAATAATAATAATAATAATAATAATAATAATAAATAAACTTATCAATTTGACTTTAAAATTGTGAACAAAATTTGAGCTAACTACCCACTCAGTCAAACCATTTCACTCATTTACTGTTTGCGATAAGCTAAAACACTGAATATCGATCCATGAGAACTCTGGTCAACTTCAAAATGTTCCCACGTGTCACATGATAATTACCTAAAACATGCAAGAAATAACAGGAAGTCAAAGCATCACTACCAGATAGGAATTTAAAAACCTAAATCATATCGCCACGTAGTAACCAAGAATTCACAACTTAGGTTTTAAGAGAGATTCCTTACCTCGGGAATAAGTCTAGTGGTTCTTCACTGAACCTGCTCCAAAATGAACTTATCCTTCTCAATAAAAGAGACTCCAAGCCTGAATAGCATACTCAAGGTGAGGTCTGACTAATTGCTTATACAAATTAAGCACAACCTCTCTACCAAGAAAACAAAAATTTCTTCTAATCAAATCAAGCATCCTATTAGCAATAACCAATAACAACAAGTCTTTGTGACCTGTCAACTAAGAATTTATCTAACTGGCATGCTTTCCCTCCATACCAAGCACTCTTGTTTTTATCATGAGCCTGCCTAATGGGACCTTATCAAAAGCTTTTTGGAAATCTAAATAGATAACATCCACATTATGACCAGAATCAACCAAGTATAGTAACATCATCAAGAAACTCCAATAAATTAAAAACACAAGACATCTTAGGTAAGCCCCCATGCTTGACCAGTAAATAATCTAGAACAACATCCCTAACAAAAGACTCCATGACCTTGCACATAACACTAGTTAGACTTACTGGTCTACTTGGACTTACTGGTCTAGTTGGACTTACTGGTCTACTTAGACTTACTGGTCTACTTAGACTTATTGGTCTAGTTAGACTTACTGGTCCACTTAAGACTTACTGGTCTACTTAGACTTACTGGTCTAGTTAGACTTACTGGTCCACTTAGACTTACTGGTCTACTTAGATTTACTGGTCTGGTTAGACTCACTGGTCTACTTAGACTTACTGGTCTAGTTAGACTTACTGGTCTAGTTAGACTCACTGGTCTAGTTAGACTCACTGGTCTAGTTAGACTTACTGGTCCATTTAGACTTAACAGTCTTGTAAGACTTACTGGTCTGGTTAGACTTACTGGTCTGATTAGACTTACTGGTCTAGTTAGACTTACTGGTCTATTTAGATTTACTGGTCTACTTAGACTTACTGGTCTACTTAGACTTACTGGTCTACTTAGACTTACTGGTCTAGTTAGACTTACTGGTCTAGTTAGACTTACTGGTCTAGATAGACTTACTGGTCTAGATAGACTTACTGGTCTAGTTAGACTTACTGGTCTATATTTACAGGGAAAGCTGTGGTCACCCTTTTTAAAAATAGGAGTGACATTTGCAATTCTCCAATCACTAGGAACAACACCAACATGGAAGCAATTTGAAAAGATAATACTCAGGGGAACAGAAAGAATATCAGATCACTCACTTAAGACAGCAGGATGTATACCATCTGGACTGGGTGCTTTATTTAAATTCAAACCCTTTAACTTCTTAAATACAACATCAACTAAAAAATCAACATCCTTAATTATGGGCGGCCGTTTGGGCAAAAAAAGAACAGTAAGAAACATAAATATAAGAATGAAAATAAAAAAAAATGAAACCAATAAAAAAAAAAAAGGTATGTTATAAGAAAAATATAAAATTGCATTTGAAATAAATGAAAGGAATTCAATACAAAAGAAATTAAGAACAGTTATTAATAAAAACAAACTAAAAATGAAAAAAAAAAGGTTACCCAAAAATACAAATTGAATATGCAAATAAAAATAAATAAATACAAAAGATAATAAGAAATATATATAGTAAAAATGAAACAAATAAAAAAGAAATGAAAAATTTAAGTATATAGTAACAAGAAAACGACAAATTAGATATGAAATAAATGAAAAGAAAACAAAATTCAAGTAATATACAAACAGAAAATATATCTCCAAATATAACTACTGATATATAAACATTAATGTATCTAATAAAAATGCTTCTATGAGCAGTTTATCTTTAAATTTGTCTTAAAATTTGTATCTTTAAATCAATATATTTTTAAATCAATGTATCTTTAAATCAATTTATCTATAAACAGAAATGTAAGTATAGTCTCAGCCTTTTATATATACAAACAGATTTATAAGCACAGAAAAATATATATATGTACAAATAAATATATATGACAAAAAAATATATACGTACAAACAAACAAAAATGTAAAAAAGGATATATATGCGCAGCACTTTGCGCACCACAATGCAATGTAACATGTGTTGCGTACACTTGCAATCTGTTACCGATTATACTTGGCAGCAGTTTCACTGCGCACCACAGATAAAATATATGCATATTGGTTTCGTTAACGTACGACTCGAACACTTACATCAGGCCACATCAGGCAGTAGGTACGGTAGGTACAGCTGTCTGAGCCACAGTATCGAAGCATGGAGGTACCTCCATGATCGAAGGATACTGGTACTGTTAGCACTCCCATTTATTGCTTCTGACAAAAGTTGTTGCCTTTCTAATTAGGCCTACAGCCTCTACAAATATCGGGTTGGAATTTTGTTTCCGTATCCTTTTTTTCCACATGAGGTTCTTAAATACCCAGACCAAGCGTGTCACGCTCAATTGGGACATACTTTTTGTCAAATAGGCCCACAGCAGTGATCTTGGTGTCAATTAAAAGAGCTTGAATAGTTCTTTCAAAAAATATAACTTTTTGATGGAGGTTGTGTTGAAAAATTTTGCAAAAAAATTGGAATGAAAAAGAGAGAATTAAAAAAATGCACAAAATTTAAGGAAAAAACTTTTCTTCTTAAAAAGCTTACTTGCCATACTTCTAGACCTAGCTTTTGCTTAAAAAGCCGTAAACAAGTGTCAAAGACATCAAAATATCCAATTCCGGTCGAATTTTGACTGCCCCTACCATCAATATCTTTTTTGGCTTGTGCCAAATTTGATTATTTTTAGCCTTTTTGAGATCAAAATTTTGAAAAAGCCCGTAAGTTCTGATCGCAATACACCTACCGTACGCAAAATGTATCGTAAGAAAGGCCAAACCATGTACTTTTAATTGATATCAACAAGAGCAAGTACCCCCTCTCTTATCACATTTAAGTTATTATCAAGCATTTTTGTTTCTAGCTAGACACTTTAGTCTAGTGGCAAATCTCAGCGCACAGCACGCGATGGCCCCAGGTGGCTTTCTTTTTTCCGCTAGTAATTACAGCGGTGATTATTTTTGTGTGTTTATTTTCATTGTTTTTGTATGTTTTGCTTTGAGAAAAAAATTAGACTGGTATCAATGGAAAGGAAATCTCACAAACAATCTAAATATGTAAAAAAAATCCTCATTTTTATTATTCACAAAAAAAATACAAGCTTAAAAAAACTGGCCTAATTTGGCCTAAAATGTGCAAATTTGCATATTTTTGTCGATATTTTCTTTAAATGGACATTTTCATTTAAAAGTTTTTTGTCTTAAAATTCATAGAAACTAAACTTGTAGTGGTAGAAAATGAACAGAAAGTTGTTAAAATATATTTTGAAAACAAAATTCCGATAATTTTTTTCTTCCGTTTTGAACCCCTGGGTCTTTAAGGGTTTAACTTAAGTTGGCTTCACACTGAGCATAGCATTACATTGCACAAACACGAGCGCTAGTGTCAGCTTGTAGGCCCATACTTACCACGCCTGGGTGCAAATCCTGGTGAAGTGCACTGTGGCGCGCAAAGTGCTGGCATATTTCTCTTTTTACATATTCAGGTTTTTTTTCTCTTTATAATTTGTTTTTTATTCATATATATTTTGTTGTACTTATACACTTGTTTCTTAATAAACAAATAAAAGGCTGTCTGCACTTATATTTCTGTTTAAAGATGTATCACTGTTTTATAGATCTAGTAATGTTTATATATTTAGAGGAAATAAAATTTATTTGGGATACATTATATGTTTGTATAGTATTTTTAAATTCTTTGTTATTGTAGTGGAACATTGTGTGTTATTAGATCTTATCAATTTTTAATTGTAGTTGTGTTTCTTTTCTATTTATTATTTGTTGCTTTTGCTTTTTCTTCATTGTTCTCTAAAATTCCATATGATATATTTCATATTATTTATTTTCTATTGTATTGCTTTCTTTTTTATTTCATTTTTAATTTATACGTTTCTGCTTATTTCTTTTTCTTTTTAATTTACTTTGTATTGAACTATTTGTATTTATTTTCTATTTAAAGGTTTTTTATTAAATTTATTAGATTCTTTTTTTTTTTTTTCATTTTTAATTCATGTTTCTTAGTATTTTTCTATCTTTTTAATTTTTGCCCAAACGGCTGCCCATACTTAATGGATATTGAAGAGTGCACACTAAGATAATCTACAACATCATCAGCAGGGGACTCAGTAAACAATCTAGAACAACATCCTTAACAATGGACTCCATGACCTTGCACACAACACTAGTTAGACTTACTGGTCTAGTTAGACTTACTGGTCTATAAAAGTGACATATGCAATTCTCCATTCACTAGGAATAACACCAACATGAGAGCAATTTGAAAAGATAATACTTAGGGGAACAAAGAACATTCGAACACTCAGTCAAACCATCTGGACTGGGTGCTTTACTTTAATTCAAACCCTTCAACTTCCTAGACACAACATCAACTGAAAAATCAACATTTTTAATGGATACTGGAGAGTGCACACTAAGAAAAACCACAACATCATCAGCAGGAGACTCCTTCAAAAAAACAGACACACAGTAGTCATTCAAAACCTCGGCCATATCCTTACCACAGTAAGACCATCATTACCCTGAAGGGAACCAACAACCTTGTTTTTTTGCTTTGAGCGAACATAAGAATGAAATGATTTAGGATTAAACCTCATTGGACAAACACTTTTCAAAAAGCACTAGTATCTCTTATTAAACCCTTTGTGAACTTTTCATGATCCTTATACCTAGCAAGCTCCACAAAACACCACTGTGTTTATAGCAACGCCACAACTTTTTTTCTCTTTTTCTGAAGCCTGCAAAACCTCCTGAGACATCCACACTGGCCGATTTCACCTACAGATTTTCTTTAATGTGACAAACCGACTTACACCCTCCAAAACTTTTAATTTGGGAAACCATCCCATGCTTTAGAAGGATCTAAGTCACAGAGTAAAGAAGTCCAATCGAACAACAAATCATCCTGAAGTGCATCTTTAAGTCTGAAACCACTTCATTAGCTGCAGAAGCCTTTGTGAAACAATACAAATCAAAACTAATGCAGTCATCTACATTAAGCTCACACCATAGGCAATTAAAAAAAAAAAACGGAGCAGTCTTATCTATACAATTAAAAGTCTTTCACAAACAATAAAACACCACCTCCTCTACCATCGAGAGTATCTAATCTGTCTTGTCTGAAGACTGAGTACCCTGGAATATGTATCTCTAAATCACTAATTTCACTATAAATCCACCTCTCAGTAATACAAATTATATCAGGTCTAGTAATTGAAAATTCAGCCAGCAGCTCATTACGCTTATTAACAATGCTATGAACATTTAAAAACATAAGCTTAACTCTACCACTAGAAAAATTATTTCTATCCCCAGAAACATGCCTGACAGAGGGTTTCCCCACTCACTCCCCCTTGACTACTTTAAAGGATTCAGATCCTTAATCGCAATATTGACACCTCTAGCAAGAACACAGCACCTTGCTTAGTTAAATGCAAACCATTTCCCATGAACCAATCTACCCGAGATTCAAACTAAAGCCAGAAATTTACAAAACTGAACTCAAACCAAACAACAAATACTCTCTAGCCCACTATTGATCAACATCATCTTATCTATCATTAAGGAACTGCCTGTACACGGCAACAGACCAACAACTAGAACCCTACAACCCTTGTCCTTTAACTTGAATAACAAATCCATGAAACTACGCCTAACAGCATCAACATTTCTCCTTGAAATATTATTTGTACCAATTGAAACTATGACGGTATCTTCACCCTTACATAAAGTCTGAACACAAGAAGTAACGTCATCAACCCTAGCCCCTGGAAGACACACCCTAATCCTTCTACTATGATCTACTCCACAAAACTCTTGTGTAACATACCTAATAAGTGAGTCCCCTATCTACAACACCTTATCCCTAATAGAATTCACTGCAGGCAATGTATCAGATGAATCAATCCTACATGAGGCCTGTCAACAGAATCTGATCCAAGACAATCTACCCGAACAGAAACCCTATCAACTTCCTCACCCAAGGAACTATCACCCAAAGGAACTATCAACATCACACGTCTTGACTACCTACATCTAAACCACTAACTCAGTATGCACACTAGCTTAAACCTTCTCAACGATACAACTACAACCAGAAACTCTTTAATTTCAAATCCTTCAACCTTATACACTTTAAACCAGTGGCGTAATTCCAATAAAAAAACAAGTGGGGGAGGGGGAGGGAGGGGAGAGGATTTGTAAAATTTATCCATTGAGCACTTTTCAGCATGAGATCTAGGGGCCCGCTTAAGGACCTCTGGTGGGGTCCAGGGGGAAAAGCCCCGGTGTAGTCTAAAAGAAAAATGTTTTCAAGCCTGCTTCCTATGCTTCTAAATACCTTTCAAAATGTAATTTATCACTTAATTCTAAAGTACACATTCGTCCCCCCCCCCCACCACCACCTCCCAAAAAAGGGGATGGTGGTAAGGATCATCTCCCCCTTGTCAAAAAGTGGGGAAAAGTGGGGGATATATCCCCCACCCCCCTGGATTTACATCCATGCTTTAAACAAACAAATACCAAACTATCAACTGATGTCTCAAAACTACATATCACATCGGACTACTCAAAATCAACCCACGTAACACAGCTATCACAGCAAATCGAACTCTCCATGACCATACGATATAATTAACAGAAGCAGAAAACCAAACGCAACAACCTAAAAGAGGAACAATAGGCCCAACAGTACCCAAAGAAATACCTAAGTTAGCTTCAACGCACAATACACTAGCCTACACTCAAGACATAAACCTACACTAAAATTCAAAAAATAACAAAGCCTAACAATTCAATACCAAGGCCTAGCTTACAACAACAGCAACAAAATGTATGTAATAGGATAGAGTTAGTATACCACACAAACAAACAACAAAAAACGAAAAAAAATTTATCAACAAAAGTTATGAAAACAACGATATCAAAATTATGCAGAAAAATGTCAATAAAAATAATAAGTAAAACTCAGCCTGATAAAAAAACAAAATCCGGATGAAAATTTCCACAAATTGAGAGCAGGAATGAGACCAATTCTGTATAGGGCACAATACCAACAGAACCTTTCATGATACAGCTAGCTAGGCAAAAATTGATAATTGGATCCAATTTAAATTGGTACTGTAAGCAAATAACAGTGTAAATTCCGCCATCGAATGTATTATTGTTAAAAGAAACACTTTTGGGTTTTGCAGTTAATTGCCAAGTTTGAACAATATTTCCGATTGAACTGGCATATCTCGACAAAGGGTATTGCAAATAAGTGGCAGATGGAAGAAAAGGACCATAAAACCTTCAAGAAAAAATTTAAAGGATGAGAAAATATGCCACTGGATATTAATAACAAGATCTTGTGACACACAGAAATGTAAAGGATCAGTTTCACCCAATACGAATTCTTTTAAATGATTAGTTCAGTGGTCAAGCATGTTTATTTTATATGAAAGAGTACTTCAAAAGAAAGCAGATGGTGAAGAAAGCATTCAACAATCTTATTCCGTTAAGGAGATATTTATGTTTAAATTTTGGTATCATTTGTGTAGAAACGACTGAAATCAGACTACTTGTGATGTCATAGCCTCAGATTCGTCAGTCTTTATGTATTCTACCATATTTTGTCCGGCGATTTTGTTTCTTAAAACCATGGGATGTGTCAAAAATGTAGTAAAACTGAATCTACATGTAGGAAGGGTATTTATGACATACAAGGTTGGAGGAAAAATAATTTAAATAGTGAAAAATTAAATAAACTTTCTTTAAAATACATAAAGACTGTGAGGAATCTGAGGCTGTGACATCACAACTAGTCTTGATTTCAGTCGTTTCTACAGAAATGTTACCGAACTTTAAACTTGAATTTCTCCTAACTGGAATAAGATTTTGCAATGCTTTCTTCACCATTTTCCTTTTTAAGTCCTCTTTCATATAAGATGGACATGCTTCACCACTGAACTAATCCTTTAAGCTTTTATTTGCTTACAGTTTACAAACCTGAAGTCTGTTAAGTTTAGTAAAACTGGACATTCAGGCATACATACAACTTACTGTTCACTTTTTAAGGCTGCACGTATCTGTAAAGCATTCAAAAAAGTCCTTCAGTATATTACATGTTACAAAATTTAAAAACTATGCTTTTGAATACCTATATTTCCTAAACTGTAAGCAAAAAAGAGCATAAACAGATTTCGGATTGGGTGACTGTTCATAGGTTGAAAATTCTTAACCAATTGTACTACAATACACCACATCCACTATGACATCCCAATTATGTTAGATCATAAATCTCTCCGGTGCACAAAGGGGCGTGTTCTCACTCAAGTAGGAGCTCAGAGTCAAACCCACTGCAAGCAATCAGATTTACAGATTTTGTACTGTGAAAACCGCTTACTAGAACTTATTGCAATCACTTGAACCTATGATCTGGAGCAGGCAATCAGATCCGCAAGAAACATGTGTGAACGAATGCAGATCACTGACCTGCAATCACGGTAGTTATGCAATATCCTTTTAGAATAAGTTTTTAATGAACAGTTTTTTTTTACTCTACATTCACCCATGCCCGCGATCAGATCGCCTGCAGTGGGTCCAATCACCCAAGTAAAAACACATAACATTGTCTTTTCTACAAACATCAGTTATCCAGGATAAGTGAGAACACAGCCAGAAAGGGCTTGCTTGTTAGGCTTTGCTATATCAGGTTCCTGAATCAATACTCATTTCCAGAGGTTAATGATCTCTCCAGGAGAAGCAGAATTATAGCAGTGAGAGCAAAGGTCAAAATGATGACAATTCATTTTATTAGGGTTCATGTTTACTAAAGGATGTATGGTGACAAAAACGTGAATAGTTCAAAATCATCCAGCATAAGTCCAAAAACACGGTTGTTTATGAGTGGTTGTATAACTGTTGCTGTTGTATCTGTGGAAGCAACTCCAGGAAGCTATTCAATCTTGTATAATTGTAACAATAGTTTCTACACTTCAAAGAAACATTAAACAGTTCGGGTGAACCCCTGAAAAGAGTCTTTCATGCTAATCCCTGCTTCCACGGTTTGACCATCGTGCAGTTCAGCAACCAGTCGACAGTTCAAACATACGAATCGCACACACATCTCAGCTGCGTACTAACTTCAATTTGGTCTATTTCAGGTATGCATTATGCGATCACCTACTGACTGACAGATCGTAAAGGAATAAACAGTGCAATTTGAGATTAACTAAACTAACTGCTTAAGTTTTATTCATGATTTGATTACGCCCTAACGTCTGAACGCTACTCGCCAGTACAGACAATGGGTGAAAAAGAATAAAACGAATGACAATATATATTACACACAAGCCTGCAATGCAAACAGTCCAACGTACACTCTACGCACATGATGGCTGTAACTTAGCATTAGTTACGGTCAATAGGCCTACGTTAGAATACGTTCACTGTTCAGACAGAACATCACATACGAAAGTCACAAAGGAACTGATAATTCACTGCATTAAAATGATTTAATTAAACGCGTTCTCCAAGAGGCTACGTAAATAACAACACAACTTACGCGAAGAACAAATTTAATGTAAGAATGCATATAAAATAACCCTTTTCATTTGTAATTTATTGAACACTGACAATCGCAGTCAAAGAAGAAAAGTCAATGCTTAGTCAACACAACGCAGATGTTAGCACAGTACAGATTATTCGCAACAAACCTAAGCATTTCAAACATGGGTCGTGCCATATATTGGCTCTTTTTCAAATTCGGACTGGTGAACATATCAAAGGTACTGGATAAAAGTTAGCTAACATGTTTCCCCATAATTCCATGTACCTCTCACACTTCATCAAACGCCGTCGTAGTTCACAAAATGAATTTACTTGATCACTCTGTACAAAGTGTATGGGCGAAGGAAATTGCATGATGGGTAATGGCTGCCTCCATGGCCTAAAAAAACCCTCCTTCGAAGGGTTTTACCGAGGGCTAAAAGGAGGGGTTCACCCGAACTGTTAAAGGATTAGTTCAGTGGTCAAGCATGTGAATCTAATATGAAAGATGACTACAAAACAAACAAAATGGTGAAGAAAGCATACAAAAAATCTTATTCACTTGAGGAGATAATCAAGTTTAAAGTTTGGTATCATTTCTGTAGAAACGACTAAAATCAGACTAGATGTCAGACTCAGAAATCAGACTCAGAGTCCTCAAAGTCTTTATGTATTTTAATGAAAGTTTATTTAATTTTGTCACTATTGAAATAGATATCTCCTTCACGGAATTAGATTTTTGAATGCTTTCTGCACCATGTTATTTCTTTTGAAGTCCTCTTTCATATACGATGGACATGCTGACCCCTGAACTAATCCTTTAAAAGATTTGCCTTTTTAGATTAAATCAGCATAAAAGTGAATTACTCTCATTTGATTTCCCCTGCTGCTATGTAACATACATTAGGCTGTAAATTTGTTGGTTATTTAGAGGATTCAATGCTTTGGAAATTTCTAATATCATTATGCAAGAAGGGAGAGAAAGCTCCAAAAATCAATGATGTTCTTAATTATTTCTCTTAATATTTGGGTCTTACTTACACTGCTGAAGTGTCACTTCCATGGTCTGACAGTGCTGTTACAAAATAATTTAGGTAGAGTCTGTACCAAAGTTTAGTTTTTGGAGTCTCGAACAATTAGTTGAATTTAGTTTTGGCCATGGTCTTGCTGGTACACTAACTAGCCATGGTCTTGCTGGTACACTAACTAGCCATGGTCTTTCTGGTACACTAACCATGGTCTTGCTGGTACACTAACTAGCCATGGTCTTGCTGGTACACTAACTAGCCATGGTCTTGCTGGTACACTAACTAGCCATGGTCTTGCTGGTACACTAACTAGCCATGGTCTTTCTGGTACACTAACTAACCATGGTCTTGCTGGTACACTAACTAGCCATGGTCTTGCAGGTACACTAACTAGCCACGGTCTTGCTGGTACACTAACTAGCCCACCCATTTAGTATGTTCATGATTAATCGTTTTTAAGTTTTCCCAAACTTTTTTGAAGACTTTCGAGCTATAAACGATTAATCGCTAATCGTAAACGGCACTAAAATACAATGTTTTACATTTGACCTTGATACAAATTCAAAGATGGTAAAATAGATACTAGTTATACTTTATTTTTTCCTTCTGTATTTCTATGGAAATCATAATGAATGAAATCTTAAAAGCTGTTTCTCGCCTTCTGAATGAAATGTCATATTAACTTCTATAAACAACACATCACTGTACAGTAAACACAGCTGTTATTGTTATCTTTATACAGATAAGTGTTCCATCAGTTGCCATGGCAATCGGCTAATTGCACAATACAAAATCTTCAACTTCATTTTCATGCTTCTAGCGATCAAAAATTTGAATTGCATCAAACAATGTTAATATTTTTTAGAGCTGTGACCGTTTAGCATCTACACGCTAAACGTTCGCAAATGCACTGAACGTTTACTGAATATTGAATTGCGAATAATTGTTTTCCATAGTCAGTCTTGCTGTTGAAATCAATATCATTCAAACCACACGCACATCCGGCTTACAAAATTCCAATGACTTTTACAAACTGTAAACCCGATTAGCATAATCCTTTTGAAATGTGAGAATCACAAATGCGCAGTAATCACTAATGGGGAAATTTTGCACTTTGATTTCGCCGAAATCCAGAGTATAAACTTGCAATATGTACCGCGATGTGCAATAGCATTCTTGACAGTGAAACTAACAATAACATAACTTTAGGCTTTGAAATACTTTAATCGTGGCAATCAGTACATTAACATGTACATATTACCTGAAGAGTCAAATAAATTTTGCAAGAGAGAAAAAATATTGCAAAATAAATGAACAAAATAAGGTTTAACAGAGCTGAAATTCAGCAAGCTTCGCAAACATTGCGGCCATTTTTCCAGAGGACTGATATGAACTGTATTTTAGGGGTGGTGGCGTAGTTTCGAAATTGATTATGGCGAGGCCCCAAGATATCACAGTATGCAAGATTTTCACTGAAAGCCCTAGCGAGTACGACAAAAATGTTAAGTGATGTTAAGAATAAATTACATTGAAGGGAACTTTTCTGTTCTTTCTAAACCAATTTTCCATGTACATTTTCCATAACCAGAAGGTTTTGTGGTTCCGATGCCTTTTTTCGCCATAAGCTGATTGATTTTAAAATTTGTATTAACTGTGAAGTCATTGCATAGGCCTATCATGAAATATTTGTTCCATGATATCTATTCATAAGCCACACCATGCAGAACAATAAAAATGTTGATAACATTAGCATTTGCACAATAACTAACATTAGCATAGCAAGTATGATGCAAAAACGGTTGCTCATTTAAATTCTATTTCAAAAATTTGTAAGTAAAACCCGCCTACTTATTAATATTCATGGCAGCATTACCACAACATTGGACCATGACCCCTAATATAGCATAAATTTGATATCGTTCATGAGATGCTGTATGTTTACATCATTTAGGACTTTCACATTAAGCCATGCCCACCATGCATATCAATGGCATCTATTGATAAGAAAAGCATGTGCACAATAACCAATAAAATTATCATGCCCAATATGACACAAAACAGACATACAGTTGCTCATTTATCACTTTTTCCAAATTTTCACTTCAAGCCCCGCCCACTTATTAATACGCATATCACCACCAAAAACAACTGAGCACAATTACAGACCATAGGTTAAATGTCTACCACATATGACATGAATCCAGTTTATCGTTCTTGAGATACTGTGTTTACAAGCTATTCAGCAAAATCATGTTAAGCCCCGCCCACTATGTATATCATTAAAATTCAATATTCTTAAATCATGAACATGGACACATCAGCTATAAACATCATAATTACACCAAATATGAAATAAAACAAAACAGACATGTGGTTGTTAAAATATGAACGTTTCAAGAATTTTACATTAAGCCCAGTCTACTCATTAATATGCATGATATCACCACCAACACCAATAGAGCACAACTACGGAACATGGGCTATCTGTGTACCATATATTACATGAATCCAGTGTATCGTTATTGGGATACCGCTTTTACAAGCTTGCTGTCACTGACACATACATACATACATATACACGCCAGCATGACTGACATACATACATATACACGCCAGCATGACTGCATAGGTTCCTTATGCTATTAGCATCAGAACCAAAAAGGGGCAGGATGCCAGATTTATTGAGGGGCACAAAAATGTGTGCGCGAAGCACTTTGTCTTTTCTGTGTAGAGTCCAGGGCCCCAATCCAGTGTATCATTAATGGGATACCGCTCTTACAAGCTTGCTGTCACTGACACACACATACATACATATACACGCCAGCATGACTGCATAGGTTTCTTATGCTAATAGGGTCAGAACCAAAAAGGGGCAGGACGCCAGATTTGTTAAGGGGCACATTAATGTGTGCGCGAAGCACTTTGTCTTTTCCGTGTAAAGTCCAGGGCCCCCTTAAGGTTTAAACCCTCCGGTGAAGCTCTGGAATTTTAGCCATAATCTTACCTCATAATGCAACTATTTTAACTAGGACAATTCATGAGCCAAACAGGACTATTTCTTACTATCATTCTGTATTCGGTATCCATGTGAGGTATTTCATTTATGTGGTTAATTAAGATTATTACGTTAAAAAAAATGAATTAAAAAAAAATGAATTAAAAAAAATGAATTAAAAAAATACTTTTAATTTCACATTTGTTTCTGATGTGCAGGGCGGACCTAAAGGGGGCGGGGCGGACAAAGAGGGTGGAGCAGGGCGCGCCCCCTCTTAAACAGCAAAGCTAAAGCACTGCATTAGTAAAAAAAAGAAAGAAAAAAAACATTGTAGAAATCTTATTCTGTTTAGGATTTATCATGCGCCAAAGATTCCCACACAGAGCGTTGACAAGTGACTGGTGCAGTAAATCAAATTCAACATTGGCGATGTCAATGTCATGCTTGCACTACCAAGGCGATTTTTATATATTTCCTTGAAGATTCATTACCTCGTTCAAACTGAGAGGATACGTCTATGTTTAGTTATCGAGAGAGGTATAACATGCAGTTAAGATGAACTTAAAGGAGGCATAATGTCTGACATAATCCTGGTTTATATAATAGAAATAAAAAATAACACATTTTCTGACCAAAGTAACACGATGTTGGAATGCCTTGTATTTCTTTATAATTTATCTCAAATCTTGAAGCATATGAAAAAATGTTTGCTGTTTGTAAGGGTCAAGGACATTTTAAAGTACACATGAATTTATCGCAACAAGCTATCAAAATTTAGTGTCACATGATTTTGCAATTAAAATTTTAATCCAATTTAAAAAGAAATACACTACATCCTCATGTCCTTGTTGGGGAAAATTATACCATCGTGTACAAGATTTTGATACAAAATTGAACAAAGGGGCAGCCTTCATATGTTGACTTCAAACATGAATAACTTGAGATAGGATTAGGACTTGCTGATTTTGGTATTTCGCTTAGATTTGTATCCTTTATCATATGAAATAATGATGGTTTCAGACTTTGTCCCCTTTAGAAAAAGGCAGTCTATGTGTTTTAGTGCCTGTTATTTGCAGCAGTATTGCAGAGCGGAGTCCTTAAGGAAGTACGAGTGGGAGAAGTGAGTCTGACCAACTTTAAGACGGGTGATGCTGACCTCATTGTTACGGGTGAGGTTTGGGATTGTATGGTTGCTAGGTATGATAGGTTAGACATTGTGGTGTTTTGTTGTCAGTTTGCCAGTGGTGGCAAGATGTGGGAGGATATGAGAAGCTTTATGTTTGGGTAGGATTTGGGGACGGGAGAAGGGGGTAGGCTTGGGCGATATTGAACATAATGCAATATCGATATATCGCCTGAAAAATATCGATAATATCGAAATGCAAATTATAGGACGTCATACGTAAGCTGTATGTACTGTTCTGGGCAAGGTAATCTCGTCTCGGCTCAAAAAATGTCAAGTAAAACTTTTTGTACAAATTAACAGAAATCACTGCAAAATATATACATATGATCTTTAAATAAACACCCATTATGTTTAAAAATGTTCTTTACATGGTTTCTATCTCAAAAGATCAATCACAGAAACTTTGAAAAAGTTTAGGTCTTGGCATATTCTTAAAAAAAAAAAAATGTTGTGGAACTGGTATTCAGGCCTACACTGTATGCCTTACAAAAATCGGCTCCAATTCTTCTTAAAATTTTATAACTCACTTACTTCTTATGAAAGTTGTACTAAAGAGGCATTATTTTGGTAGCATTATATGGACTTCTAGAAATTCAGAAGTCCATATATGATGCATATTATTGAATTTCTAGTCTGCTTCTATCATCGCACGAGTGTTGTCACTAAGGAGAAACAGTGGTAGATAGTATGTGTGTACATAGTAAAGTACTGTACAGTAGTGATACTGTGTGTGTATGTAGTTACTGCACTGTACATTATCTGATCGATCTGGCAAGACCAGTTTGTCACTTTTACTTTAGACTTTCTGAACAAACAAAATAGTGTGAAAAAACCTCATAATTTTGTCAGTAATTTGTCAATTAATGACTGTTTGATTTAAAAATTCAGATTCAGTATTCCTTTTGAGGAAACTTAACACGATGTTTGAGGATTCAACATCTTATGATTTTTGTTGTCTGAACATCGTAAGCCATCAAGTATAAAGTTGGAGTATTGCGCAATGCCTCTGTACTCCGCGAGTCAAGTGGTTTTTTGTTCATGGAAGGATTTTTGGGTAATTGTTATCACAATATTAATGTTTTAATAAAGTTTTCTCATAACTGACTGCCTGGAACTTTGATATAAATAAAATTTATTAACTTTTTGTGGCTGCTTAATAAAAAATACTTGGATGTTTGATAGTCATGTTTAGTTTTGTAATAGTTCATGTATTGTGTATTATTGAAGAAACATAATATCGATATGTCGATACGACCCTTGAACTCAATATCGGCCATATCGATATAGGTCAATATCGAAATATATCGAAATAGCGATCTATCGCCCAAGCCTAGAAGGGGGTTAATCAATTAGGAGCTGTGTTAGCTTATAAAATTATATACATTTTGTACCATGCTATTGCCTTATATAGCTTAATATATTCAAGTCATTAAGGTCCTTATCCCCTGTTTTCATGGCACAAGCAGGTGAGAGTACATGACTCACCCTGGAAGGGACACCAGTCTATCGCAGGTTAACTCCCCAGCAGGGATGGTACTCATTTACAGCTGAGTGGACTTAAGCAAGTAAAGTGCCTTGCTCAAGGAACAATGCAGTGTGAACAGTGAAGTACCTTCCGCATACAAGCATGATCGAAAATGTTCAAAGGAGAGCCACCAAATTTATCCACATTTGCGTAATCTGCCATATCCTGACAGGCTTAATAATTTGGAGCTACCAGCAATTATAATAATACTAATAATAATACATATATATAGCGTCCTTTCTATACAAGCATATTCAAAAACGCTTTACAAAGAATAACATGAAAACAATACATACTTAATTACTAAAATAAACCATAAACAAATGTGTTTTGATTGATTTCAGAAACACGTGAAGACAATTAATTTTTCTTATTTGAAGTGGGAGATCATTCCACCAAAGTGGGCAGAGTCTGCAGAATGCCATACCCCCAGAGTAATACATAAAATATTGGGTACATTAAGCCAGACTGCAGATCTGTTTCTTAGATCATAAGTGGTGTTTGATGAAATTATAAAGTTTTAAAGATATTTTAGGACCATTTTATGCATACATTTAAAAACAAGAACAACTATTTTATATCTTATACTTATTTCAACCAGTAACCAATGTAGTGAATATAAAAAGGGAGTAATATGGCAATATTTGTTTGATTTAGTTACAACACGTGCCACAAAATTCTGTAATTTTTGGACATTTTGAATTAAGCAATGTGGCATACTAGCCAAGAGAGAGTTGCATTGGTCAATGTGTGAATGAACCAATGAATGAATTAGGGTCTCTGTTGCACTGTTTGTCAACATATTTCTTATTTTATTAATGTTGTACAAATTTACAAATGCAAAGACCTGCATTTTTTCTAAAGTGCTGCTTTAAGTTTAAGTTGCTATCCAGCCACACTCCTAGATCACGAACACAATGGACAGCATTAACTAAACCACCACCTACTTTGACAGATTTTTGGGTCAATTTATTGAGTTGAAGAGTAGCGCCAAACAAAATAACCTCCGTTTTGGCATCATTCATTTTAAGCTTGTTTCGAAGCATCCACCTTCTATCATCCTCTAGGCAGCTTTCCATTTTAGTAATAGCTTCTGATTTAGAAGAAGCACTTGTGATTTTAAAACTAAGCCACAACCTATGGTCATCAGCATACCCAGAGACATTAAGTGAATGCTTCTTAATCACACTGAAAATGGCTGATGCATACAATGTAAAAAGTATGGGGCCACAACATGAACCTGGGGTACTGAAAAATGTATACATTTTTCAGACGAGCATTAACTTACAGAAAAGCAAGAGGTGATATGATGGTATATTAGTATAAGATGGTCTCACATATATATGATACAAAGTTGCAAAATTATTACCTATTCGTAATAATACTAGTAGAACAAGAGGTTCTAAAAACAGGAAAATTCTTCAATAACATTCATTCATCAGCGTTCAACATAATTTTTTTCTCCAATCGGATTTTTCAAGTTATGGAATAATTTACATGTACCTAAGGAGGTCATGAAAGCATGCAATCTAAATTTGTTTAAGAACAGGCTGGATAAGCACTTAGTGTAATCGGGCTTTGACACTTGACATTTCTAGGTCTGGAATCTTGGCTACTAGCCTTTGTCCCGGAAACATTAGGTATGACTCCTTAACCACTGCACCTCTTAATGCCGTATGGAGACCCGCTATTTTGATTCCGCTGCCATAATTTCTAGCAACTAATTATGAAATTATAATTTATTTAGCACAATTTTTAGAATTTGTTCACTGTTTCTGAATTATGATTGATTAGTTCCAAGAATTCTGAATACTTTAAACTAAGTCATTATTTTTGATGACGGAACTGTTCTCATTTCTGCTGCAAGAGCCAGCATTTTGCAAAACAGGGATACCTCCATAGTCAAGAGTAACATTCACAACTTACGATCACATTACAGAGAAGAAACCAGTTAACCTATTTAGACCTTAATGACCACTCCCTTGCTGTATCAATTACAAATAATGATTATCTGTGAGCAAAATAGTAATAGGAGCTTCCTGGAAGGCTTTATGTCAATATTTCCACAAATGTAATATAACCAAATTTTGTTATCAAATCTTAAGTTCATGGGTGTGTGTGATATACAAGGCAGGGGTCAAAATTTAAAATTGTCAGCCACTGCTCCACCAAACAGAACTTTCTCAAATAAAGATCAGATTTCACTGTTCCAATTTTTTTGACAATAAGTTGTTATTGTGGAGGAGTTGATGATGTTGGAGGGGGTTGTTATGGGGTTGGAGGAGGAAAGGAATGATCTGAAGTTGAGGTTTAAAGGATAGGTTTAGAGGATATTGTACGCATATTAATGAAATTCAATGTTTTTACATCATGAACATGTACATATAACTAAAACACACTCATCTTCAAACATGGGGTAACTGAAGTGAAGGTGATTGATATTATGAAGTTATCAGGCACTAACAAACAAAACCATTATGTTAACCAAGAAATGGCCCCTTGAGCAACATAAAAACCAGTTCCATGAAAAATCAGAAAGATTATTCATAGAAAATTGTAAAGATGATAAATGGGTTCTCGGATAATGGGAGTATGTAAACTGACAAGAAATGGCAGGATGTTTATAACAGAAACTTCATAACAAAATAATTTGTAGTATGTTTGCTCAGGAGGGGTAATTTTGGAGTTAAGCGAGGACAGAGTGTAGAGCTCTCAAATGTCAAAGTTTATCTGTAAAGCCAATGACCATGTCCATTAATATGCATAGTGGGCAGGGCTTAACAAGATTTTGTTGAAAAGAGCTTGTAAGCATGGTATCTCAAGACTATCTTAAGAAGTAAACTGGATTCATGTCATATTTTGTATACAGATAGCCCATGGTCTACAGATGTGCCCTATTGTTTTTGGCCGTGATACCATGCAGATTAATGAGTAGGCTGGGCTCAATATAAAACAAATTAAATGCTCTATGGACTGTTGTACACAGATAGTCCATGGTCTGTAAAGTGCCCTATTGTTTTTATTGATGGCATTCATATTAATTTGTTGACGGGCCTTAATGTAAAAATCTTGAAATGTTCATATTTTAGCTATCACATGTCTGTTTCGTTTCATATTATAATTTTAGCTAGTTTGTACATGTTCATTTTATAAAAAATTGAATTTCATTAATATGCAGAGTGGGTGGGGCTTAATATGATTTTGCTAAAAGCTTGTAAACAAGATATCTCAAATATATCATGATATGCAATGACTTAAACAGTTAATACAAAATCAATCAGCTTAAGAAAAAAAAGCATCGGAACCACAGAACCTTTTGGGACTGGTTTATTATATTCCCATAGTTTCTTGTAATATTACCATGTTTTTTTGGTAATATTCCTATAAGTTTTTTTGTTGTAATATTCCCATGCCATTTTGTAATATTCCCTTGGTTTTTTTGAAAATGTTTATTTGAAAGAGCATACTTGTAGAGCCAATTTGGTACAAAAATCAGGTTTATATCATTTTCCGTTCAGGAAATATGGACTTTTAAAGATTTCCCAATTGCATTTTAAAGGTTTTGTACAGTATGATGAATTCATGTTTGATGAGACAATGTTTATGTATTTCTTTGAACATTAATTGGTTGTTTCTGTATGATTAGAAACAATTTTCAAAAGTTATTGAAGTAAAGTATATTTGACAATGTATATAAAGACCTAACTTTCATCAATTTATTTTTCTAGCAGGTTTTACTAATAAAAAAGGACGATAGATTTTAATGAGATACAGTACATCAACTTTGTGGGAGATTGTGTTGCTGTGATGTCATACTAAGCCTTTTCCTATTCTTTTATTGGCATTACTTGTAAACCTGAAAAATTTGAATATCACCTGGTAGGAATAACATATTAACATGATATTCATACTAAATTGTTTATATTTTTTTCTCTTTTTTGTAAAAAGTTACAAACAAACATGGGAATATTCCTTTAAACCAACCATTCAATGACCAGCAGGGACCTGATAAGGCCATTCTATAGTTTACCACACATGTAACAGCTGGACAATGCCCCAATACCATCTATCACTATTCCACAGTCTACCACACATGTAACAGCTGGACAATGGCCCAATACCATCTATCCTATCTTCAAGCTTGCTGCAACAGCAGCATGTATCATTGTTTGCTTCACCATCATCATGGAAGGCCAACAAATTGTCCATTGTTTTGTGTACTTCCCACACACCCACTTATTAGTATGCATGCTATCAGCACCAAAAAACCCAAAAAAGGCACATCTACAAACCATGGGCTTTCTGTGTACCGAATATGACATGAATCAAGATTACCATTTTTTAAATACTGTGTTTACAAGCTCTTTTTAGCAAAATCATATCAAGCCCCGCCTACTACGCATATTAATGAAATTCAACGTTTTTACATAATGAGCATGTACACATCAGCTAACATTATAATTACACCAATTATAAAACAAAACAGATATGCAGTTGTTAAAATATGAACATATCAAGATTTTTACATTATGCCCCACCTACTCATTAATATGCATGACATCACCATCAAAAACAATAGGGCACATCTAGGGTTCATGGGCTATCTGTTTACCAAACATGACATAAATCCAGTTTACTGTTCTTGAGATATCGCGTTTACGAGCTGGCCTCACACACACACATATACATACACACGCCATCATGACCGCATAGGTTCCTAATGCTATCGCATCAGAACCAAAATTCTCAAAGGTACAGTACTTGGAAGTTACAATAATCAAGACCAAACATTCTCTCACAATCATGGAATGTGGGAATAAGTAAGCTTGGTTGGTGAGATATTATGGCACCATGATGACATCAATGGCCAAAATAAGATCAACGAAGGAGAAAGGAGGGAGAGTAGGTAGGAAAGACAGTTTAGATCATGAGGGAAAGGGGGTCAGATGTCGATGTAGTAGTCGATGTAATAAATCAAATCAATTTTACCTGCTGCTCCTCCCCCTCCGAGAGCGGACCACGGAGGGTTCTTCGTTCCTCCTCCATACTGAGACATGTTGTTGGATGTCTTTGTCTAAAAACTGCAAAAACGAAAAAAAAAGATCAGTGACAGCTTTTCCTGAAAGATTTTGAAAATTAGTGCCAAGCATCTCCTTGCATGAAGCCTTCTCCATTCTTATTTACAGAAAATATGATCCAACCCCTACTGTGCAGATTTAATGACTATCAATTTCTACCTAACTGAAGAAAAGGTTTTTGCACAAAGTCTGCAATAACACTGATTAACAGTACTTGGGAGTGTCCTTCAAAATTGACCTCAAAGTGACCTCACAAATATTATTATAATTCCCAAATTCCCAAATTTACATTGAGACTAATAAATTTCAAAGAGACAGCCAAATAATATCCTTTTGAACTTTTCAGATTTTATGATGACAACTTACCTATAGATCCTAAACTAACATTAGGACCAGAAGACAGACACTGTATTGTGACAACAGAAGACAGACACTTTATTGTGACAGTGACACACACACTGCATTTTGATGATAACTTTTCAAATTGATTTAAAACTTAGCCTTTATAAGAAACAACTTGATGGTGCCAATTAAACACGTATTGGAGCTTTAATATCGTTTGAATATGTGAAAAGTGTTTTAAAAAACTTAAGCCTTAACAGCAATATGATGCAAATTTTATTGACAATGTTTGCTTTTGAGTAAATTTGAAATCATAAACAGACATACTAACAGCAAAATACTGTTGTATAAAATCCAGGAACACTTAAAGTCCACTTTAAACCAACCTATACCACAGAGGCAACCAACCAAGGTATAAAGGCAAACGTTGATGACATTAATGTCGAGATGGGTGAGTTCCAAGCCAAAGATAAGATATAAATAATGCTGTGTCAAAGATTAAAGATGGAAAAGCACCAGGAGTTGATGGAATAAGCATTGAAATGTGGAAAGGTTTGACAGGGGAGACTTTAAACTACATTATTCAACCAAATTTTAGATACAGAAGAAGTGCCAGACGCATGCACAAAAAAAAAGCATTATAACTATTATACCAAAGAAAGGTTACCTGACAATGTGTGACAACTACACAGGTATAGCCTTAATACCAACAACAAGTAAAATATTTAGAAAGATATTGATTGACAGGCTACATAGTGCAATAGATACCAAACCTTTTATGATCAAACTGGCTTTAGGAGTGGCAGAGGATTTACTGAACAAACATTCACACTCAGAAATATAATAGAACAATGCTTGAACAAAAAGCCACAGTGTACCTCAACTTCATTGATTTTCAGGAGGCGTTTGACAGTCTAGACAGAAGCATGCTGTGGAAGAATATGGCTCATTATGGGATACCCATGAAATACACAAATATTATACAGAACTGGTATGATGGCAGCAAATGTGCAGTGTTACATGTAAGTGATGGGGAACTATGAGACAAGTAATCTGTGAAAACCAAGGAAAAACAATGTGTAATGTCTAGTTTCCTCTTTATACTTACTATTGACTGGGTGATGAAAATTAGTACACAAGGACGAAGAAA
The DNA here is from genome assembly GCA_020152595.1 of Chiridota heheva. Lineage (NCBI taxonomy): Eukaryota > Metazoa > Echinodermata > Holothuroidea > Apodida > Chiridotidae > Chiridota > Chiridota heheva. The sequence continues at coordinate 254,868 of JAIGNY010003850.1, forward strand.
TGGAAGTTATTTACAGCCTAGACAATCTTGACTACGCTGATGATATTGCACTTATTTCTAGCACCAAAGAACAACTCCAAGACAAAACAAGCAAACTATAAGCAGGTAAAATGGTTGGTCTGAAAATTAATGAAAAAGACGAAGATCGTGCGCATTAACAACAAAACTAATAAAACAATTAAAGTTGCAAATGCAGACCTAGTCTGCTTTCTAGTCAGCTTCAATCATCGCATGAGTGTTGTCACTCAGAAGAAACAATGGTAGCAGTATAGTAAAGTACTGTACAGTAATACTGTGTGTATGTAGTTACTGCACTGTACATTATCTGATCGATCTGGCAAGACCAGTCTGTCACTTTTACTTTAGGCTTTCTGAACAAACAATATAGTGAGAAAAACCTCATAGTTTTGTCAGTAATTTGCAAATAATGACTGTTTGATATAAATTCAGATTCAGTATTCCTTTTGAAGAAACTTAACACGATGTTTGATGATTCAACATCTTATGATTTTTGTTGTCTGAACATTGTAAGCCATTAAGTATAAATTGAATTCTTGCATACTGCCTCTGTACTCCGCGAGTCAAGTGGTGTTTTGTTCATGGAAGGATTTTTGGGTAATTGTTATCACAATATTAATGTTTTAATAAGTTTTATTAAAACTGACTGCCTGAAACTTTTGATATAAATGAAATTTATTAACTTTTTGTGGCTGTTTAATAAAAAATACTAGGATGTTTGATAGTCATGTTTAGCTTTTTAATAGTCCATGTATTGTGTATTATTGAAAAAACATAATATAGATATATCGATACAACCCTTAAACTCAATATCGGCCATATCGATATAGGCCAATATCGAAATAAACTGAAATATCGATATATCGCCCAAGTCAATTTATATATGATCATATATATTACGATCAAAAATGACAGCTCTACTACTGATACTATATAAGCCAGACCCTAGTTTGATTTAAAAAGGGGCAGGGTGCTAGACTTGTTGAGGGGCACATTAATGCATGTGCTAAGCCTCGAGTCTTTTCAGTATAGAGATCTGGGGCCTCCTTAACCCTTACTCTACCAGCACTTTTTTGAAAATGCGCTCGGGAGGCGAGGCCAAAGACGGGGCACCCAAAACGGCGATAATATCGCCGCGTGGTAGAGTAAGGGTTAATCAAGGCGTGATTATTGAAGGGTCCTCTGTCTTCCTGGCAGAAGAGTCCAGCCCCTTTCGCTTTCGTGACCCGCCCACCGGGATCATGCTGCCTATATTTTCGGTTGGCGATATCGCGGATTGATTAACCCTTACTCTACCAGCACTTTTTGAAAATGCGCTCGGGAGGCGGGGCCAAAGACAGGGGGCACCCAAAACGGCGATAATATCGCCGGCGTGGTAAGTAAGGGTTAATCAAGGCGTGATTATTGAAGGGTCCTCCGTCTTCCAGGCAGAAAAGTCGGGGCCCCTTCCGCTTTCGTGACCCGCCCACCGGGATCATGCTGCCTATATTTTCGGGTTGGCGCATATGTCGCGGGTTGATTAACCCTTACTCTACCAGCACTTTTTTGAAAATGCACTCGGGAGGCGGGGCCAAAGACGGGGCACCCAAAACAGCGATAATATCGCCGCGTGGTAGAGTAAGGGTTAAGGCTTAATCCCATGGTGAAAAAGCTCTGGGATTTTAGCTATAATTATACCTCAGAATGAAACTATTCTGGTTGATAAAGACCATTCATGAGCCAAACAGGGCAATTGCTTATTACACTATTATTCTGTGTTCTGTATCCATGTAAGGTATTCATTCATGAGGTTAAATTAGATGATTAAGTTAAAAAATATATATATATAAAAAACAAATCTAAAAAAAAAAAAATTCTGAGGGGCAGGGCGGACCCCAGGAAAAAAGGCAGGCCCACGGAGGGGCAGGGCCGGCCGCCCCAGTGAAACAGCAAAGCTAGGGGTATGTAAGCTGTGATTACCCTAATCAAAATACACCAGAATATTCTGCAACTAAAACAGCTGTTATTATAAACTTCTTTTTCATAACATCAACAAACTGACAGGAGAGAAATTCTAAACATCTGTGTGGAAGTCCCACAAGTGCTCATTTTAATGATTTAAAAAGTAAGTTCAGAAGTTAAACATGCTTGCTTTAAACGAAAGAGGACAAGAAATAAGAAAACCATTATGAAGAAAAGTATTCCATTTTGATATTTACAGTATGACTTAACCCTTACTCTACCACGCGGCGATACTATCGCCGATTTCAAACCACCTTTTTCTAAAAATAAAATCGGAACTTTACCACAGTCCTATACGAGTGATCTTGGTATCATTTTAAAGTACTCGAATAGTTCTTTCATAAAATGAAACTTTTTTTTAGGGGTTATATTACATAATTTTTAGAAAAATTACATCGAGAAATGGTAAAAATCAATAATTGCTAAAAAAATTGCATTTTTTTTTTTTTAAGTCTTACGATAATTTCAAGATCACATTTTTGCTTCAAAATCAAACACGCAAGTCCTAAGACATGATAGTATTGGTTTCTGGTATAATTTTTATAATCCTACGCCCAATCTTTTGTTCTAGTGAAAGTTCTGCAAAATTTCATGAATTTCTGCCATTTTTGGCGGTTTTGTTCAAAAAATCGTGAAACCCAAACCTCACAACACGCATGCTTGGTTGAACCGCCGTCAAAGCGCTTGAAATTTCCTTTCATTTGACATATAAATAAAGGCATACCCCCTCTATTTAGAACCTATCCTATAAGAACAAAATTACAGCCCTCCAATTCCAACGACCACGTGGCGCATGGGAAAATTACGCGACCAGCGTGCGAAGCGCTCGGGTTCAAGTCCCGCCGTGACCACTGCGTAATTATTTTTCTGCTGCAGCTTTCAGGGACGTTTGACTTTTATCATTTTGATGATAAAAGCTAACCCTTTCTTTCTAAAAAATGTAGGTTAGTATCATTAGAAAGGAAATTTCAAAATAAATCTAAATATGTAACACAAATCTCTGTTTTCAATACTGACAAGAAGTTATACTTCTGCAAAGATTGACCATTTGTTGACCAAATTTTTCCAAAAATTGCTTATTTTGCATAATTCTGTCTAATATTTCCTCAATTGGTTTTAATTACTCAAAAGCTAAATAACTTAGCATCTATTCCAACCAAACTTGTAACGAAAGAAAATGAAAGGAAAGTTGTCAAAAATGCATAGAAAAAAAAAGTTACGAATATTGGGGTCGCTATTTCTGAAGCCCTGGTAGAGTAAGGGTTAAGGACTATTAAAGAAACAATTTGGTGCAAAAATCATGTTTTTTTTTTATATTTCTGAGTAATTTTCAAAGATTCCACAAGTGTGTTGAAAAGTGACCTCAGTATAGTGTGATGTCATAAAGGCAAATCCCAAGACAATTTCGTTGAAAATTAATTGCCTCTTCCTGAAGTATTGCAGGCATTTTGTTTACTTGTTGAAATAGGGTGTACCATGTACTGTACATGTACTTTATAAGAACATGCTTTGCCCATCTGCTTATGAAACTTATGCTCTGATGTAAAATTTCATTGGTTTTTTAATTTTATGTGAAAACTGTTTTTAAAACCTTAAGCCTTAACAGCAAATTATATTAAGAATGTTTGCTTTTGAGTGAATTTAAAATCATAAACAGACATACTAACAGCAAAATACTGTTGTATAAATCCAGGAACACTTCAAGTCCACTTTAAACCAACCTATACCACCACAGGCAACCAAACAAGGTATAGAGGCAACGAAGATGACATTAATGTCAAGATGGTGAGATCAAGCCAAAGAAATAAAGAATGCTGGAGATGAAAAATGGAAAAGCACCAGAAAGGAGTAAATGGAATAAGCATTGAAATGTGAAAAAGAATTGTCTTGGATCTGGCTTTATGACATCACATTTTACATTGCAAGGTCACACTAAGGTATCTTTCAAATGTTACAACTCCAAAACAGACTAAGATATCAATTACCAAAATGGTTTTATATACTAATTTGTTTTTTAATAGCCCTCATCATATAAATTTAAATTTAAATTCCAGGAATGAAAGTTTCACGGTTTTGGCTATTCTCAAAACCGGGCGGTTTCTATAACAAGGCCTGCTTAAAACCGACAAACCGAGTATTTTTGAAAGTTTATGTAAACAAAACTTAAAACACAACCAAGTGCATCAAATGTAACTGTACTGTTACTGCGCTATCACTAACGATGTTTGTATTGCATGTATTTTCTGTAAATATTGCTGAAAATGAAAACGGAGACACTGGTGAATAAAATATATTAATGAACTTAGCGCGTTGTGTGATTTTATCAATCCATTTCACCCTCAGATGCAGATTTGACACCTTCGTCAGCCTATATCCGAAGGCATAATAAACCAACTTCTACTGTCCCAAGTCAGCTACGGTAGAAAAATTGTAATTGCAGGCAAGCAGTACAATGGATCTCTCATTTACATGTGCAGTGGGGAAATGCAACACAACAATTAATTCAGTTACATTAAAGCCCTATTAAAGAAGAAAATCTTCCGAATGTCTCAGGCTGTTAGTTTTTCAAATTCAATCATCTTTATTGCTGTACTTTTAATCTGAAATGGCCCATATGTGTATTTGCCATTAACACAATAGCTACTCAGCTGAGGTCCCACGCTATATTCTTATATGGTATTTGTCTCGTAAGTCAGGCCGCTTAAAGAGCGTACCTTATAAACCTATTCATAAACGGAAATGAAAATGCATGCAATGAGCATGAAGGTAGTGACATGGCCCCACTCCCACCAAATCCATATTTCCTTCATCAAAATCAAAATTGAAAGTTGTATTTTCAGCAATATTAATACGACTCATGATTTGATATCAAACCCAATTACTTTGTATTACGTAAGCACACTTTTGTTTCGGAAGGTTTTTGATAATGGCACAATTCAGTCGGGCAATACACTTTAAAGCTATTTACTTCGAAAATCAGAAAATAAAATCTGGTTTAACATTGTTTAAAAAATTTAGCAGTGATAAACAATAATTTTCGGTTATTTAATAATCATGTAACATGAAAAAAATGTTCTGTGTATCTGAACATTTTTTTCTACATGCACTTCTGCAAAGATATATTTAGACAATGTTATTTATGTATGTTAATAAGCTGTTACCTCAAGCGTCCGTAAAGAATGTATATAAACCAGCTTAACTTTGAACCAATGAAATAATTTCAGCTAGTCCCTTCAAGCAATAAACACATGGCAAACATCCAGTACGTGCGACGGAAGTTTCTATCTCTTGTACTTATAAATACGCAATGAACGGCAGAGATTTTCAAAAGCTGAAAGTTACAGTAAATGGGGTTGTAATCTATAGTTCTTTTGAAATTTGAAAAGTTTTGACTGAGTTCAGTGTAAGAAATATATTATACACATGTTAATCACACAAGGGGATGGAATTCAAATTTTCGGAGAATAAATGGTCATCTTTTTTCTTGACAATCGTATCGTGAATGGTTATCATATGCAGCTTTCTGACAAGTGACAAAAAACAGTGGGTATTTGATTTTGTACATTTATGATGTTCAGTGACATTAACCCTGCTATTTTCCCCTCCAATATGATCATACTATTTTTAGCAACATTTTTGTTTCCAATTAGCTGCAATCCACACTCCCAAAACCTCAAAAATATAAACAAAAAAAGTTCAAAACAAGTTTGATCTTTAACCTAGTTTCCATGACAGCATAATGAGCTGTTGACAGCTGGAATCCAGTTAAGGGCCTTACAGGAGCTGTGTGAACCTTCCAAGGGAACTAACACATAGGGGGTTCACTATGTGTGTGAACATTCCAAGGGAACTAACACATAGGGGGTTCACTATGACCATTAAGGGACAGGAGGAGGGACCATCAAGGTTTTGTAAGTGCAAAATTTCAAAAACATTTGTTTTGCATTTGTGATTTTTATTTCTTTGATATTCAAAAGTATTTTGTAGTTGAACACACAATTCAATTGATCGGTTTTATTACAAATGCTTTTGACATTGTAAATCTTAACCTTTGATAAAGTATTTTGTTGAGCGGGGCCTCGTGGTCTGAGAACCGCTACACCACAGTAGGTAGATGTTGAAATAAGGCTTTTATATTACCAATACCCCCATGAAGTAAATGTTTCAGTCTTTGTGTTTAAGGTATGAATATACTCATTCATAAAATCTGAAGAACAAATTCTCATTGGATAAATGTGACATGTGGGTTTTAGACCTCATGACTTGCCCCAAGGTTGCATTTTCCTGGAAGTTGAATCCAACCAGGAATACTTTTATAGATGAACGTTGCGTTATCGCAATCAATATTTGGATGAAAACTTGCACAGTGGGTTATGTTTTAAAACAATGTCTACACACAGGTTTGTCTAAATTTCTTTATGCGTTCAACAAACATCAATGAAATCATGATCAGTTACATTCAATAACAAAACACATAAATTTTCTGATTTTTTTGAAAAAACGTAAAACCAAGTATATTTATAAACATAAGTAGCGGGTTAAAACCAGTCTACCCTGAAACTTTAAGGGGAATATTTCTTTAGTTTAAAGTTTTAGGTTCTATAAGTTCAGTAAGTACAGTAATATTATATACTGTCACATAAACTCAATTTTTTGGGTATCTTCCTTTATTGAATTATTTTAAAGATTTCGTGGCTTTCAACTTAGTGCTGTCACCGCATGGCTGTATTAAACATAGATTATCGTGGAGAAACGTATTGTGATATACTGTTAAATTACAATAATTAAAAAAAAAACTGACTCACAACACAAATTGTTAATCTCAGTACTTTTTCCATACTTATGTATGCATATGAATGATGAACACAAAAAAAACAATGTATTTCATCCAGCAGACGACATTATGTTCTAGATTTCATCATGCACATATTTGATAAGTCAGCCAGTATGACAAAGAATCATCAAAGTGAGAGGCAATTTGGGCCAATTTTTGTTCTTTTTGCCAACTTACACCAAAGTGTGCCAGTGTGGGATGAATGAGCACAATTTTAAATTATTTTTAATTTATTTTATGTTTACAATATTTTTGCATATTTTTAAAGTTGATTCAAAAAACCATCATAGCCTAAACTTGCATTTTAGATTTACTACCATAACGATACATACAAACTAGCCAAGACAAGTTGCGCTAAAAATTTCTTAGTTCTATATTAGTTTTTGGTATCCTGATATGTTTTAAGAGGCATATTTTATGTCATGGGAAAAAGAGATAATTGAAATATCATTACAGCACTACTTTCAACCTACTGTAGGCTTGCAGATGAAGAAAAAAGTTGTTCATTGAAGAGCTGTGAAGCAGTCATGAATAAAGGTCAAACAATTTAATATTTAGATGAACAAATTGTTAGTTGATAAGTCCTTAAAGCCTCCAAAAGTCTTGCAGAGTCAAGGTCACCTAAATACAGCAAGTCTTACACACTTTCCATGCAAGAGTCCATCAGGGGAAGACTTTACAGAAAATTTAACCCAACAGCTCCCCCTCATAAATTTTACACAGAATTTAATGGCCCAGGATAATACATTTTTGTTCTGACAATCTTAAGGGCACAATGAACAATGTCAGTCACAACCAGTGACCCAGACATACTCAAAAGTACACACATTATAAAGTTCAAATGAGTAATAAAATATGTTTTGCCCATATCTGTGTTTGACCTTGTTATATCTCCTATTGTTCACCTTAAAGGAGCACTAGACCGAACAGTGAGGGCTATTTTAGGGGGTCTCCAATAGGCTTGGGCGATATATCGATATCAATATTTCGATATATTTTGATATTGACCAATATCGATATGGCCGATATTGAGTTCAAGGGTCATATCAATATATCGATATTATGTTTTTTCAATAATACACAATACATGAACTATTAAAAAGCTAAACATGACTATCAAACATCCAAGTATTTTTTTATTAAACAGCCACAAAAAGTTAATAAATTTCATTTATATCAAAGTTTCAGGCAGTCAGTTATGATCAAACTTATTAAAACATTAATATTGTGATAACAATTACCCTAAAATCCTTCCATGAACAAGGAACACTTGGCTCGAGGAGTACAGAGGCATTGCGCAATACTTCAACTTTATACTTGATGGCTCACGATGTTCAGACAACAAAAATCATAAGATGTTGAATCCTCAAACATCATGTTAAGTTTCCTCAAAAGGAACACTGAATTTGAAGTTCTATATCACACATTCATTAATTGACAAATTACTGACAAAACTATGAGGTTTTTCTCACTATTTTGTTGGTTCAGGAAGTCTAAAGTAAAAGTGACAGACTGGTCTTGCCAGATCAATCAGATAATGTACAGTGCAGTAACTACATACACCTCACTGTACAGTACTTTGCTATGTACACACATACCATCTAGGCTACCACTGTTTCTTCTGAGTGACAACACTCGTGCGATGATTGAAGCAGACTATAAATTGGATAATATGCATTATATATGGACTTCTGAATGTCTAGAAGTCCATATAATGCTACCAAAATAATGCCTTTTCAGTACAACTTTCATAAGAAATAAGTGAGTTATAAAATTTTAAGAAGAATTGGAGCCGATTTTTGTAAGGCATACAGTGTAGGCCTAATACCAGTTCCACAACATTTTTTTTTTTTTTAAGAATATGCCGAGGTCTAAACTTTTTCAATGTTTTTGTGATCGATATTTTGAGATAGAAACCATGTAAAGAACATTTTTAAACATAATGGGTGTTTATTTGAAGACAATGTATATATTTTGCAGTGATTTCTGTTAATTTGTACAAAAAGTTTTACTGGACTTTTTTTGAGCCGAGACGAGATAACCTTGCCCAGAATAGTACATACGACTTACGTATGACGCCCTACAATTTGCATATCGATATTTCGATATTATCGATATTTTTCAGGCGATATATCGATATTGCATAATGTTCAATATCGCCCAAGCCTAGTCTCCAAAAAATCAAATAGAATATGTGGAATATTGTTCGTTGGTTGTTGTATTAAGGGTGTGAAGGGGCGGTGTATGGAAGGGGGAGGGTTGCATTTCTATTTACTAATATTATTCATTTTTAAGGGCCAGACTAAGAAATATTACTTATTTCTGGTCCTTTATCTTCTTTCAGTAAGTTACTCCTTTATCTTCTTTCAGTTAGTTACCACATCACATTTTTATAACTAAATGTGTGTTCTATACTCATGTTTCTTACAATTCTTGTAATATTCTATTGTCCAAACTTCTTGCTATGATTTATGTATATGTTTTACTGATCTAAAGATAAAAAAAATAAATAAAAAAATCAAATCAAAATCAATTCAAAACACTATAAAGTTTTCAACCAATTTTGATGAAGTGTGTGTTGCCAATTTCATGAGTTTTTTAATATATTTTAAAGCAATTTAGCTATTATAATTTACTTTTAAATCTATATACTTAAACAAATCTATATATTTTTTTTACAAAACATTTCAACTTATCGTTCCTGGGATACCCACTGTCTATAAGAAATTCATGTTTCTAATCATCAAAATTTGATTTCATGCTTTATGTATCAATGTTGACATTTTATATTACAATTAACCATTGAAGTTATACAAGGTTACCAGAAAAGCTTTGTGTTCTACAGGGGCAGCCAGACCCCTTAGTGACATGTCCACTGTCTTTACTGGGGCCCCTACCCCTGGGGTCCCCTCCATGGGCCCACCCCTGGGGTCCATGTCCCTGGGTCTGCCCCTGGGGTCCACCCTACCCCCTGGGGGTCCACCCTACCCCCTGGGGGTCCACCATGCCCCCTGGGGTCCGCCCTGCCCCTCATGAAAATTTTTATTCAGATATATAATTTTATAACTAAATAATCTTAATTTACCTCATAAATGAATACCTTACATGGATACAGAACACAGAATGATAGCATAGTAAGCAATTGTCCTCTTGGGCTCATGAATGGTCCTTATCAATCAGAATAGTATCATTCTGAGGTATGATTATAGCTAACATCCCAGAGCTTCTTCACCATGGGATTGAGCCTTAAGGGGGCCTCAGGACTCCATGCTGAAAAGACGCAGCGCTTCACGCATTAATGTGCCCCCTAACAATTCTAGCAACCTGCCCTTTTTAAATCAAGCTAGGGGTCTGATACCACCTCCCCCCCCCCCTCCCATTCCCGCCAGTTCCACCCTAACCCAAAAAATCTATCATTATATTATTTCATTTTGCAATCAACACAAGCATATCAAAACAATCATATAAACTCACATTCAACTATTAAATCCATATCTAAGAATTTATAGGTGTGTGTATTTATTATTTCTAAATATCAAGATATGGTTACCTAATCCTGAATTTATTACAAATTTTACACTTTCACACTATGGATAAACATCAAAACACCATTTCAATTTTAAGACAAACCAACCCATATCCATTCACCTCAAAACACAACAAATACAGTCTACAGAATTCATTGATACCAATCATCTTAAAGGATTAGTTCAGTGGTGAAGCAGGTCCATCTTATATGAAAGAGAGTAATTCAAAAGAATCAAAATGGTGCAGAAAGCGTTCAAAAAAATTATTCCGTTGGGGAGATATTCAAGTTCAAAATTTGGTATCATTTCTGTATAGACAACTGAAGTCAGATTAGTTGTGATGTCACAGCCTCAGAATCCTCCAAGTCTTTATGTATTTCATAGAAAGTTTATTTAAATTTTTCACTATTCAAGTTATTTTTCTTTAAACTTTCCTCATGTGGTATATAATAAATAGCCTTCCTAGATTCAGTTTTACTACTTTTTTTGACATATTCCATGGTTTATAAGCCACAAAATCGCAGGACAAAATATGATAGAATACATAAAGACTAAGGAATCTGAGGCTATACATCACAAGTAGTCTGATTTCAGTCTTTTCGATACAAATGATACCAAACTTTAAACTTGAATATTTTCTTAACGGAATAAGATTTTTGAATGCTTTCTTCATTATTTTGTTTCTTTTAAAGTCCTCTTTTAAATAAAATAGACTTGCTTTACCACTGAACTAATCCTTTAAGAAACACAAGGTCAAAGTTCACCTTGCGCTGGGAGAGTGGCGGTTCAGGATCAAAGTCAGACTACAAAGTTAATGGGACTTCCCAATAGTGCTGTCAAGACATGGCTTTACTACGTATCGATTACCATGGAGAAAAATATCGCGATATGATACTAACACGAAAACTGACTTCCGACACAAATTGTTAATATTACTAACGTTACTTCTTTTATAATGAATGCAAAAAAAAAATATTCTAGCAGACAACATGATCGTGTGACTATTACGCATCACACACGTGTTTGGTAATTCAACCAATGTGACCATGAATCATCGAAGTGAAAGCCTGAGATGCATGTTCTGGGCCAATTTTGTGTTCTTTTTGCCAACTTACATCGGAGCGTACCAGTGTGGGGTGAAGGAGCACAATTTTTAATTATTTTTTTTGTTTCACAATATTTTTACACGTTGTTATGGCCTCAACTTGACTATCAGATTTAATACCAAAAACTTTCTTAGTCGAGTATAGTTTTTGGTATCGAGATATGTGTTGGTTGAGAGGCATACTTTATGTCCTAGGAAAAGAGATGTCACGATATCGTGATAATCAACATGTCATGACTACTTACCAACAATGTAATATTGTAGCCAAAACAATACTAGGGCTGTGCATTTTCGTATCAACAGACCGAATTTTCTTTCATTTAAATGGAACCCCCTCTCCCATTATACATATTGATATGGTCAATATGGAATATATCGCCTAAGCTTAAAAACTGCCCGAAAAATACAGTCAAAAGAGTTAAACTTGCTATGCACACAAGAACTGACTAAAATATTACTTGACCAAAATTAAAATTAATCATGTTAAAAAAGGGAAACAAATCAGAAAATAAAGTGAGATAAAATGTTTCAACAGAGGTAAAGTTCAGCATAGTTATGAACCAATTGCAGCCATTTCGAAGAGGAAGGTGATGGCATACTTTCAGAATTTCTTTGTCAGAATGAAGCTCCATTTCTGGCTTACGGCAAAATATGCGGGGAGAGGTAGGTTTAATAGTAAAGTGTACCATTCCTTTACTTTTGGACCATGATTCTTTGTGCATTCTTATTCTTTATGAAAATTATAAATCGAACTAAAGAAATAATTTTTCATGATTTAGAATGCCAAATTGTAGCAGTTCAGCCAGGGGTCCATACACTTCATATACTAGTTCCGCAATTTTGTATATATTTTACCACAGTTCCTTAAGTACATTAGAAATTTAACCTCAAATAAACGCAACCTTTTTGAAAATGTACAGTAATAGTTATTTTAAAGCAAGAAATTTTCAGACTAAATTCCAAGAAAACATGACATCAAACTGTATGCATCCAAAGACCTTTTGACTTACAAATCAAAACCAAACCACCATTCCAGGGTTCCATTACATGTTTTAACATGCACTTCTCCAACTTGACATATAAAAACAGTGGAAAGGTATCCAAAACAAAAGAACAAAAAATTGCACAAAAAGAACACAGATTCTCACCAGGATATCTACTGCACATCTACACCATTTGACCTCATTAGGTACAGAAATAAGGCACAACCACCATAGCAACACAGTAACTAGGTGGGGCAAACAAAACCTCAAATCCACAATCATGCATTGACATTTGGATGTTCATGTGGCCTGCTGTAAGTTTTAATATATTTATCAAAGTTTTCCCAATCTTTAAGGCCTTTAGCAAAAGGAATCAATAAAATTCTGTTTGCTTACCATTATGGGTGACAAGAATCAGATTTACAAAACCTGTCGCAGGCCTGTAAGCGCAAATTTTGTTCACCATTTTCTTGTCACTCAGCTTGTGTGTGCAGAAATTTGTTTTGTGCAGTGTATTACATTAACTGCATGAGTGTGCGGCACTAGCTAGCTGTACCGTACCAGCTAGAGCTGTGAACGTTAAGTGATTTTAGTAACGTGTACACGCCAAAAAAAGCGAGCGTGTTTAGTGTACACGCGTTTAGTACCGTAGTTTTTACAAATACACCAAAATTGCTCCAAAACTCAAGGCGAAGTAAAAAAAATCGCGCAACCAGTATGGCAAAAGTACTGACTCAATTGCCCAAATAGACGCTGAGTTTTGCTTTCCAAATCGTAAAGTTTACTTCTACAGTATAAATCCTCATTTTTATGGAAAATATGCATAGAAATTCAGTTTAGAAAGAACAGATAACTTCCTTTAAATGTCATTTAAACTCAACATCGCTTAACTTTTTTGTCCTATTTGCTACGGCTTTCAAAGTTCTTCTGTGAAAATTTTGCATACTAGGCCTATAATATACCTCGCCGTAAACCATTTCAAAACTACGCCACCACCCCAGGAAGTTCTAAATATCAGTCCTCTCAAAAAAAACGGCCGCCATCTTTGCTACACATGCAGAATTTCAGTTCTGTTAAAACCTTTTACTGTTTGTTTATTATGCAATATTTGCAAAATTGGTTTGACTCATCAGGTAATATTTACATGTAAATGTACTGATTGTCACGTTTCAAGTGTTTTTTGGTTGATTTAAGAGCGTGTAAAACGGGCCTTGATTGCGTAGGATTTAAACTTTAACTTAAGCCTTGTGGCCTAACGTTAGGCCTATTGTTAGTTTCACTCTTTACTGCTGCACATTCGCGGTGATTTTATAAGTTAGATTACTCAGATTTTAGCGAAATCAAAGTGCATAATATCCCCATTCATTGGTGATTACTGCACATTTGTAATTTGCACATTTAAAAAGGATTATGCTAATCGGGTTTACTTTGTAAAAAGTCATTGATTGGAAATTGGTCAGCCGATATGTGTGATTTGAATCATGAATGGCAATATTGATTTTTAACGGCAAGACCAACTATGAAAAACAATTGCTCGCAATGAAGTATTTCGTAAACGTTTACAAGATTTGCGAGCGTGTAGCGTGTACACTCTAAACGGTCACAGCTCTAGTACCAGCCCTGCATAAATTTTTTTGCCCCACTTAGTAATACAGATTTTATTGCTAGGCAAATTCATACAGTGATCAGTTGGAAAAGCTGTTCATCATCTAACTTAAAGAGGTTAATCAATGGCAACTACTCAAAGATCCAAACACTATAATCAGGACATTTTCTGTTTATATTGTGTATACTTTAAAAGCAATACCCATAACAGCAAATCTTAAGCACTTGAAATGGTGTGAGTCTACAACCATGTTTGGCCTTCAAATTTACACAAGCCAAAACAGTAAACAAATATTATTCACACAATGCGGTTTGTGACAGCAATTGTTTGCTTACAGCCCTTTATTCCAAACAACTTCTGTACCACGGAAATTTCCACTCATTTATGAAATCCCTAAAAAAAGCACTGAGGCATGCTTTTCCTGTGTGAACAACTTGGTAGCTGGTGTAGATAAAAACCAGCAAGTACATGGGAGTAGAAAATTAAAATACTATATACACAAACAAAAATATTGAACTAGGCAGAGTATTGATTGCAAATTTTGTGAACAAAAAGAGTCCAGATGTTATGTTTTGAACATGATAGTGTTAGAAAATGCCCCGTAAAGCTCGACTCAAAATTTAAACACTTAATGTTAAATACTGTGTTCCAGCACACGATGTGACATGTCATCGCCTAAGGGTCAACTAAATTTAATGTCGCATTTCCTTGGAAAAATGTAAATTTAATTGTGTTGATCCTTGGTTGCACACTTGCTTGCTTACAGCTCTTCATTCCTAACAACTTCTGTACACCATGAAAACTTCCATTCATAATTCCAAGAAAAGAAGCACTGAGGCATGCCTCATCCTGTGTGAACAACCTGAGTGTATAAAAAACATGAAATAACTTCTGCAGAATTTAAGTTTGAAGTTTCAGCCCTACCTATTCATTAATATTCATGCAATCACCACCATCCATTCAATAGACCTTTTTCAAATCTGAATCGGCAATTTCCGGATAACTAATTTAAATAATGTCACATGGCTGAGATTCACGTGTCCATAATGGACCAATCGTATACTGGAGGAATCTTATTGACCAATAAAATACTGGAGGATTCTTGGCTGTCTGCACAATTCATGCCAGTATAGGACCAAGCGTATGAAAAAATTGTTTTCAAACGCACATATCACACGTGCGTTATACATGAAAAAAATGCGCACGTAATGCTGTTAACATTTTTTCTTTAAACCTGCACCTGATTGGTTGGGAAACAAAGGAAAAGTTCCCCAAGCATTTGATTTGTCAAAGTGCTGAAGAAATCACGTTCTGCTCAACTAGGTTTGAAAAAGTCTAGAGACAACAGGTATTGTGTTCTTCATATGACATCATTTGATGATGTAAATAAATGGTGGTCCTAACTCTATTCAATCCAAATTCTTTGATTTGCACCAGGATTTATTCCTCAAGCAGCATGTGTACTTTCCTACAAGATTTCACGAAGACTTAATTTCCACCAATGAGGACCAGACCCCTAGCTTTGCTGTTTTAAAGGGGTGGCCCGCCCTGCTTCTCATGAGAATTTTATTTAAAGTTTTTTTTTTTTTAAACTTAATAATCTTATTTAACCTCATAAATGAAATACCTTACATGGAACAGTACACAGAATGATAGCATAGTAAGCAATTGTCCTGTTTGACTCGTGGATGGTCATTATCAATCAAAATAATTTCATTCTGAGGTATGATTATAGCTAAAATCCCAGAGCTTCTTCACCATGGGATTGAGCCTTAAGGAGCCCCTGCACTCCATGTCGAAAAGACGCAGCGCTTGCGCATTAATGTGCCCCTCAACAAGTCTGGCACCCTGCTCCTTTTTAAATCAAGCTAGGGGCCCGAGGACTATATGGCTGACAGTTTGAAATCAATTGCACCTTTAGTAAAAGCGATCATGTCGGTCTCTTATTGTCTTTTAGAGTGCACTCTCCAATAAATGTCAATTAGGATCACAGTGTATGATTACATAAGCAAACTATGAAGTTATTAGAAACGTGTGGAAGAATGTGGGCTTGTTTCAAAATAAACTTCTTAGTGTAAAGGAATAAGGCATGTAGCTGTAAAAACGAGTAAAAAGCGTGCAGAAGCCACTAGTGTTGTCAAGACATGGCTCTATTATGTATCAATTTTCCTGCAAAAAAAAATATCGCGATACTTTTAAGAAAACTGACTCATGACGCAAATTGGTAATATCACTAACATTACTTTTTTATAATGAACGTAAGAACAAATTCATTTGCAGATCTAGCAGACGACATGATCGCGTGACTATTACATTCATCATGTACCATTCACGTGTTTGTTAATCAATTAATTAATGTGACCATGAATCATCGAAGTGAGAGCCTGAGAGGCATGTTCTGGGCCAATATTTCTTTCTTTTTGCTAACTTACATTAACTTGCTAAAAGATGAACTTTAGGGAAGTTTAAAATAAAATAGTAAGTCAGATTGGCAACTTTCTGAACTGCTAAATTCACTTGCATTCCTGTAAACTTGTTCTCATGGTCCCAAAACATTTTTTTTTTTTATATCTATGCTGAACCGGGCAGGCCAATAGCTAGGAATTTAAAATCTGGTTCGGTTTTGGTATGACAGGACAATAAACTTTGAAATTCCAGGTGCTTTTTTTTTATATTTCAAAAGGGCACTTTTTCAACAAGACTACCCACCCCCCACCCCAGCTACGAGCATGATGGGCCAACATACAATAAATATTTTAAAACAAAACCCATTTTTTTAGGCGGTGAGTTTTGATCTTCCACTCTATGATCAATCAAGGGCGCATGTTCAAAGTTATCACATTTTATCAACACTTTGACGCAAACATTCCAATTAGCGAAACTAGCAAAAGACAGACAGGATTCATGACAGGAGGGGACAGGAAAACTAGCATTTCTTTGAGCGTGTTGATAGAAAAATCACAACCAAACTAATCATGGACAGTGTGGAAATAGTCAAGGGGTCCATTGATCTTGGAAGGAGAAGAGAGGAGGGGAGGAAGGAAGGACGGGAGAACATCGACCAAATTCTGTTATGAATCCCTCACCAGTTTACAAATTTAGTTTAATCTCGCCGGATCGACTCTCGAGTGCATCCATTTCTCGTATCGCGACGTATACGGGCCTGGCTTTGTCCAAAGAAATTTACTAATCTAATTTTTTAACTTTTGTGATTGCAAATTTAATATTAAAAGAAAAGGGCCATCAGCAATTTTCAGGCCAATTGAAATTGAATCAATTTTAGTTGCGGTATGGAGGGGAAATTGCGCTTTTAGCCATACCCAGGGGAGGTGGAAGTAATTCAGGCCAATAAGGTAGAAAATCTAGTACAGTACATTAATGATAATCTGAAATAGGAAAAAGGAGCCTTAGTTCCATTAAAGTGTTATAAATACCTGCGATTCGCAAGTTGTAATTCTGTTTTGGATTAATTCTGTCCTCTGCTCAATCGTGCACACAGGAGTATAACTAGACTTCAAGCGCAGGGGGTGTTAGACAAATTTATCCAACGAAAAATAAATCTGGACAATTTAAAAGTTTTTCTGTCTATATCTATCTATATAGGTATAAGGCTACAATTTGAATTGAAAAAACAACAAAATGATCATCACATCAAAGCCTGCCTTATAAAACGTCAACGGGCAATGAAACTCAGAAGACTTGAATTACGGGGCAACCGCTACCCTTCTCAAGGGGACAACGGAGGCATGAATTGGGCCCTCCATTTTACGAGAGCAACGGGGCAAGAAGTGCACTTTTTGATATCTCTTTTAGGCATTATTTTTGCCCTTGCTATAAAGTAACAGTTGTGATACTCAAAACTCTTTTTATGCTTTGAAATGGCTGTTTTCGACATCAAAACTGTTATTTCTCATCATTTGTGCTTCTTCACTTTCAGATGCATGTATACCTGAAGTTTTATCACCATGTTTCCCTCTTCTTGACTCGCTTCTTGCCTATTTCGCATGCAGTCATACCAGAATAAAACCCATGATTGGGAACAACTTAGAACTATACGGGAAACTCCTTTACAGTGCATCTTTAATACACCTAATAATAATTTTCATTTCAGTTTCAATTAATAATGTACGACAATAGGCCTATATTGGCTTCAGTTAGATTTTGACGCTTCCGGTTGCCACACAGTTGCATGAGAGTATCCTCTTCATTCATTTATTTGATTGCCACCTCCAGTTGCTTAGGATGCATTTGGCAACAACAACAAAAATTAATGTATACTTGTCATTTATTTCCTTAATTAGATGTCTTGAATATTTCCTATATGCCATGATTACTAATGCTATTCAGTCAGTACAATCGATAAATGGACGCATGATTTGCTTTTTATGCCCGCATTCAACATTTACGCTACGCTGGCATGGCTGATCTTCGATAGAATTTGAAATTATCAGATACATTTACTTCGGAGCACACGACTGTGAGAAGGTGGCAACCAAGGTAGGTAAAAGTTTCTTCTTTTTACAGGTTTAAATTCATAGTCTTTTAATTTATTTTTACAAGCCCAAGTTTGTTAAGATTATGAGTTATATACTAAAAGCTTATTTAGTTATGTAGCTTAACTTTTGCAGGTTAAAATGAATGAGGTAAAAAATTTCAATTTTCTTGAAAAATGTTCGCAAAACAGGAGTGCGTCGCAGATATTTTGAAACGCGCGTATGATGAGCCAATGTAGCGGTTTCCACCGTTAGATGCATTTGATGATTTCTGACAGACTATTCGCAGTCAAGTAATGGCTATAGCGTATACTACGGTCAGATGTTTGGTCAGATGTTTATCTGACTAATAGTACCCCAGCTTGTGAAGAGCGATGGCATTTCAAACTGAATCTGATCATGAGGTAGCCGAGGTTCTATGTGATTTCTTTTAATCTGTCTTTACCATAGAGGGGTCAAGGTTAAGTGCATTACCTCAATTCCAGGATAGAGTTCCAGCTGAGTTAAGTATAACTTCTATTTCTATCTCAGAGGAAGCGATTCACAGGAAGCTAATTAGACTTCAGGAAGATCAAGTTTGGGGTAAAGATGAAATACACCCATTGCTGTTAAAGCAATGTGCAAATATTCTCTAAAAACCCCTTTGCGTGTTGTTTAATCAATCATTGCAGATGGGCAGGGAAAGATGAAATACACCCATTGCTGTTAAAGCAATGTGCAAATATTCTTTAAAAACCCCTTTGCGTGTTGTTTAATCAATCATTGCAGATGGGCAGGGAAAGATGAAATACACCCATTGCTGTTGAAGCAATGTGCAAATATTCTCTAAAAAACCCTTCGCGTGTTGTTTAATCAATCATTGCAGATGGGCAGGGTAAAAACCCTTCGCGTGTTGTTTAATCAATCATTGAGATGGGAGGTTGCCAACTGGAAAGTTGCCAGCCGTTATACACACAAAAAAAGGAGCAAGGTATTAGGTGGAAAACTATCATCCTGTGAGCCTTACTTTTTAAGTTTGCAAATGGAGTCATTGATCAGGGATGACATGGTTGATTTTATGAACAGTAAAGGATATACTTATTGTTCATCAGGATGTTCATATGAACAGTAAGGATCTATTTAGTTGTTCATCAGGATATTCATTTGAACAGTAAGGATCTAATTAGTGTTCATCAGGATGTTCATATGAACAGTAAGGATCTATTTAGTGTTCATCAGGATGTTCATATGAACAGTAAGGATCTATTAAGTGTTCATCAGGATGTTCATATGGACAGTAAGGATCTATTTAGTGTTCATCAGCATGTTCATATGAACAGTAAAGGATATATTTAGTGTTCATCAGGATGTTCATATGAACAGTAAGGATCTATTTAGTTGTTCATCAGGATATTCATTTGAACAGTAAGGATCTAATTAGTGTTCATCGGGATGTTCATATGGACAGTAAGAATCTATTTAGTGTTCATCAGCATGTTCATATGAACAATAAAGATCTATTTAGTGTTCATCAGCATGTTCATATAAACAGTAAGGATCTATTTAGTATTCATCAGGATGTTCATATGAACAGTAAGAATCTATTTAGTGTTCATCAGGATGTTCATATGGACAGTAAGGATCTATTAAGTGTTCATCAGGATGTTCATATGAACAGTAAGGATCTATTTAGTGTTCATCAGGATGTTCATATAAACAGTAAGGATCTATTTAGTGTTCATCAGGATGTTCATATAAACAATAAAGATCTATTTAGTGTTCATCAGGATGTTCATATGAACAGTAAGGATCTATTTAGTGTTCATCAGGATGTTCATATGGACAGTAATGATCTATTTAGTGTTCATCAGGATGTTCATATGAACAGTAAGGATCTATTTAGTGTTCATCAGGATGTTCATATGAACAGTAAGGATCTATTCAGTGTTCATCAGGATGTTCATATGGACAGTTAGGATCTATTTAGTGTTCATCAGCATGTTCATATAAACAGTAAGGATCTATTTAGTGTTCATTAGCATGGATTTACAAGCGGGAGGTCTTGCCTCTCGAATCTGTTAGAGGTGTTACAAATCTGGACTAAGATGCTTGACAAAGGTTCAAGTGTGGATAAAATATACTTGGATTACCAAAAAATCATTGATACTGTACTATTTGAAGATTAATGTCCAACGTTAGAGGCTTTGGAATAAGAGGCTCCACATCGGAATCGCTAGAGGATTTATTATCTGATAGGGAAATGAGAGTAGGAGTCCTTGAAGCCTTTTCTCATCTGGTCAAGCTTTCAAGAGGTGTAGCAGTGATTGGTCCTTTTTTTTTTATACTTAATGCAAACCTCCGGGTTATATCGGGAATACTATCAAATGTTGTAAACCTACGGGATATCAGGAAAATTATACATTTTGGGTAACTGGACTAAAAATGAGACCCACCTAAATGCAGATATGATGATCCCAAATAGGTTGATTAATTGCCAATTCCATAGGTAAGCACATAAGACATAGAGAAGCTAAAATAGTATCACATATCAATGTAATCAATTCGAAGCTCAATTTAGACTAGAAAATATCACCAACAGGATATTGAATTCAATATACCACAAACATGAAAATAATCCTTGACTTAACAATATCAATCAACAGTTACAATAACTATCCATTGCTATAAACTAAACTTATTGGCTAATAAGAAATGTTTAACTTACACAATTATTTACAACCTGCAATACACATCCTCACCACACCAGTCCAGAAGCTTCTCTCTTTATTATTTATACACAACTCCTTAAATAATAATTTTATTATTGCCATTAATACATTAACGTTTTTGTTATTACGTCCAAAACATATTTTCAAATTTTAAAACTTATGCCTACTGGCGTTTAAACTTACTAGATAAAACGCCGTGATCATGTTAATTTGGGCTTTTATGGGGTAACTCACCCTTCTTAGCCCGTCATCTTGTTATGTTATGCTGATGCTTAACCAACAAGTAACATGTCATAACCGCTTCATATTCATAATTCGCTGGTGTGCAAATGGCATGCATAACTGTTAGTGCAGTGTTAGTGTGTACTACTGACTGTACAGTGCTGATTCGTGTTACATCAGTAGCCTAACGTTAGGCTAAATTTACAAGTTGGAACAACTTGCAAAACATAAACAAAGCAGTATTTTTTATAATTTTAGTCAACATGAAATATCATAACAAATATTACTTTTAAACTAAACAAAGAATGTAACTTACTCTATAAAAGAGACGGGATGATCGACCACAGTATTATACAAAAGAAAAGATACAAGTTGAGGTTTGCTTCAACTGATGGCCCCACAACGTCCGAGCCGCGTGTGCGTTCGATCGATCGCAGGTCGTTCATGTCAAATTTAGTCCCTCATGACGTAAGTACGTACATGTGTGTACGAATTTGTAAGCAATTTATCGAACTAACTTTAAAAAAGCAGGTTTTTCTAGGTCGATAATGTGTTTTTTCCCAGGAGGTTAAGACAAAGAAAATATTTTTTGACCTTTACTGTATCATTTGACGTTTGTCGTTTCATTAATCAAACAAACTAAAGACTGAAATTTATCTCAATAGGCCTACACCTTAACAGTTAAAATAACCAACGCTAAATCGACAACGTGCAGTGGAAATTTCCATTTAAGAGTGACGTCATTTTGGACTCAACCTTTATTCATTTCTACGGATTCGGAAAACAGAAATATAGCGAGATGCTATTTCAGAAATATTAGTTTCTAAAATAGCAACTCTCTGGACGAACCGCGGTGGTACGAAAGCTCATAAAATGACATTGAGAAAAACTATTAAATTGTAATTACACATCAATGATTTGTTATTGCAAGTAATTACTGTTATGACAAATAATTAATTTGTAATTACTAAATAATTCAAAGTTTGTGAAAAAAGTTATTAGTTTTAATTATCATTACAAATGATTAATTTGTAGTAATTAGCCTACAAGTTGGATGGCCATTGCATTAAGACAGTGTAATTCCACATAGCCACTTTTTTCATCAACTGATTATTATTTAATATAGGCTATGGATTTTGGGGGTGCACATAAGCATTTACGGTACATTTTTCCATTTTCATATCTTTTGTACGGTGATTTTTTTAATTTCATTTTTATAATTTCCCCCCAGTCTTGGCATCATTATCTCATCACCCACCACTGGCGTAGCCAGAGGGGGCCACGGGCCATGCCCTCCCCCCCCCCACCAATCCCATATTAACAAAAAATGAATTACACCTATATGCCTATGCATCGTACAGATGCGCATACATAAATGCGAATCGCCTTGCATTCCCTGCAATGTAAATTCGTTGTATCCCTGTAAAACAAAACAACAAATATTTCAAATTTTCTAGAAAATTTTGTCGCAATTTTTAATTTGTCAAGAGCTGTGAACTTGCCAAGCCTGTTCTTACTCGATGACCAGTAACAAGTAAGTGCCACCTCACTCAACCCCCCATTTTTCATTATTCTGGAGTCAAAAACATTGGCCAGGTGTGCAAGTGTGATCAATGATCTTTTGTTTGATTTACAAATATCTTCTTTTGACATGTACTATTCCCCCTTCCCCCATAAAAACTCTGGAGGCATCAACCCAAACTGCCCCTATACCGCTACGCAATAGAGTTTGAATAAATTGTACTTCGGCAAGTATGTGGCAGGGGCAGATGGCACATTTCCCCCAATTTTTTGGCAACCAAGAATTCAGGCAAAATGTACAGCAAAATTCTGGCAATATTGTGAACAAAAAAAAAAACAGCCTCAAATTTGCAAGTTTTTGGCCTGGGAAGTGCCATTTCCGGCAATCTATAGGCAGCATTTATTGGAAAAATTTCTCTCAATGCTATGCGCCAACCCATTGTGGCGCTCCGCTTAGATACTGTCACGGGTCAAAATTCATACCAATGAGTAGCCCCCCCCCCCCAAACAAAAACCATGCCTACGCCAGTGTCACCCACATATACATATATGTAAGGATGAGATATTGTAATTACTTTGCTGTATAGGCAAAGACCTGCCTGTACCTTCTACACTACATGGCAACCCCTCCCCCCTCCCCCCCCCATTTAGATTAGGGGAGTTGATGGTGGGGCCCACCAGAGGGTTTCATATGATTACCTTATATTAGTGGTAAGGGGTCATAAGTTTTGGGAACGGGACAAAATTTGATGATTTTTGCGTTTGTCCGTGTGTTTGTGTGTGTGTGTGTGTGTGTACCACAATTAATTTTGTGTTGCTTATAACTCAAAAAATGTCATACATACACATATGAACCAAAATTGGAGAACAGGTACACCTGGCGCGGAACTTTTGTCTCCAAGGTTTTGGGGTACAAAGGTCAAAAGTCACAGCTCAAATGGGACAAGTTTTTGGTGATGGCTGTATCTTTTGAAGGAATTGTTTGGTATCTTTACAAAACGCATAGGTGGGTAGGGTTTAACATTCTAACAAAACTTTAAAATAATTGAAGGTCATGGGTCAAAGGTCAAATAAGTGTTTTTTATGCAAAATTATTTCTTTGCGGATTCTTAAACTCAAAAAGTACAAAACCTATACCAATACTATGTTGTACCATGGCACCTTGGTACATGAATTTGTGTCCCGTATAGACTCTGGGGTCAAACCGCAAAGGTCACAGAGCTATTGACCTTTTTCACCATTTTCCCTTATAATTTGGAATGATATGTGTGATGTGAGCATGAATGGTGTCATACAGTAGGGTACATTAAATATGAAAAATTTCAGGTGTTGCTTTAGTGATTAGGGTCAAGAGTTAGAAGTCAGAGGTCGAATATTTGATTATAGGGGTAATTATGCACTAATTTGTACATTTCTGTGCCATTCTAAATTCCAAAAATACAATACTTATACCAACTTTATGTTGTACCATGATACCTTGGTACATGAATTTGTGTCCAGTAGACACTGGGGTCAAAAGGTTACAGAGCTAGTAACCCCTTTTAACCATTTCTTCTCATAGTTTTGGAATGGTAAGAGTGATCTGAGCATGGGCGGTGACATATAGTAGGGTAAGATCAATGTCAACAAATTTCAGATGTTGTTTTGGTGGTTAGAATCAAAGGTCAAAAGTCAAATATGCGATTTTAGGGGTAATTTTGTCTTTAAGGTTCTGGGGTACAAAGGTCAAAGGTCACAGGTCAAATAAAACAAGTTTTTGGTGATGGTTGTATCTTTTGAAGGAATTGCTTGGTTACTTTACAAATTGAATAGGTGGGTAGGGTTTAATACAAAAATTACAAATAATTGGAGGTCAAAGGTTATGGATCAAAGGTCAAATAAGTGTGTGTTTCTCATGCTAAATTTTGCAACATTTTAAACTCAAAAAGTACACGACCGAAACCAACCCTATGTTGTACCATGATATCTTTGTACATGAATTTGTGTCCTGTAGACTCTGGGTAAAAAGGTCAAAGGTCACAGAGCTATTGAGCTTTTTCACCGTTTTTCCCTATAGTTATGGAATGGCGTGAGCATGAATGGTGTCATACACTAGGGTACAATAAATATGAAAACTTTCAGACGTTGTTTTAGTGACTAGGGTCAAGAGTCAGAGGTCAAAGGTCAAATACGTGATTTTAGGGGTAATTTTATACTAATTTGTACATTTTTGTGCCAACATTCACAGAGCTTTTTCCCCCACTATGCTGTATGCTTAAGTTGATGAGATCAGCAACTCCATGGATTGCTTTCTTGTTCATTTTGTGACTGTCACTCATCCTCTCCTCTCTCCTCCCCACCCCCACAGACACACCGTGACACTTTCGGCCAGGTGGGCAAGTGAACTCTGCATTACGCTGTCACAAAGTTGAATATTCTGATTTGCCTGAATAATTGTATTTAAATGCAGTAGACCGGGAGCCCAGAACTTTTATTTAAGTGAAAAGCGCCAGAACAATTGACCTTATAGGTTGAAGTCCCCTTCCCCCAGGTTACAAAAATGCAAATCACGTGATCACTACAAATATCCATTTCAGCAATATCTGGAGACCTATACTTGACAATTACTGTGTCTACACCTACGTTTTCATAAGTCAGTAAATACAATGGTAACCAAGCATGACATCGTCAAGTAATGAGTAGTTTTCTCTGTAATTTATTCATCCGCCAAAATCACGTGATAGCTGAAATCATAACCATGAAATATATTTTCGTCAATATCTAGAAAACAATTGATAATACTACAAATTTGATTATTTTCTAATTTAATTTAAATAAAAACAAAATGATCAGAGGTGTGTGTGGGGGGAGGGGGTGGCACATACTTGCCGCTCTGACCAGCCGTCCATGGTTGCACGCAAAAAAAAAAAATGCAATATTGGTCATATGGGCAAGACGAAATTTCGAGAAAAGTTGTGACTGTCACCATGATCAAATATGAATTTTTAGTGACCTCCACCGCCTCCCTCCACCTTAAAGATGTCTCAGCAATTGGTGTCATGATTAAAGATTTTATAATGCTCATTGGGATCTTTTCATGTAGTGAAGTCTTTTTTATATAGACTTTATGGTGGAGGTCACTAAAAAATCATATTTTATAGTCAAGTTTTTCGAGTTTTTAAAACGAAAATGCAGCCTGGAGATCTCTTATTTATTTGTTTACTGGACTTTTTGAGATTGGGGCCTTAGCAGCAATAATCCCTTTTGAATATTAAATAAGCCGCCGGGTTTGTCGAAAATTCACCGGGAAATGAAATTAACGTGATCTGTTGCATCTCATTTCTAATCGAGATTTCACTGAAAGTTCTCAGCAGGAAAGCTAGTAGGAAACAAATGGGACAGTTAGAATCTCGATGTGACGCAATTTATCGCTCACAAGTTTGACTTGAATCTTTAATAACAATGTGCTGCCAGGAACTTTTTAATGCGAATCTGCCAAAGTTACAATAGTATCTGGATCCCTCTTCCTCCACAATCTGCAGAATATGGATTGCAAAGCTCGTGAACTTTTAAAGGGAGGTGCCATGTCAATCCAACACACAAGCAAGTCTTATGCCAGGTGCCCAATTGATTTGACTTTGTAACAGACTGCTAACATGAATGCTGCTTCTTCCATTAGAGGTATTACCGCTTCCACAAATTCACATGGTGCTTTCAGGATTCAGGAGATGTCATGTCCATCACTCTCACCCAACGTAATATGGCTCTGACAGAACTAAGTCAGTCTTTCCAAAGGAGAGGCACCTGTTAATCAAATAAGGAAATGGCGAATTCAACGTCACAATGTTAACAAGAATGCGATAAGCAGGGCCCTGAACAACACATGCAACCCATTTGTCTCTGATTCACCAGCTGAGCTAGTGAATGTGTCATCTGGAAAAGCAGCGAATAATACAACCAAGAGATATCTCATAGAAACACTAGAGCGAGGAAAGAAGCTTCGATCACAGTTTGAAGAAAACAAAGTGTGCAGAAGACGGTGTGGGATTTCTGGAGCCTTTGGAAAATATCAAGGTTTTGAACTTTGCAGCAGAGAATGTGAAGAAATCTAAGAATGCCATACGGAAACTGAATGCAGCAGAGGGAGTCATAGATGTTTTAGGCGGATTCTAGCGGTTACAGCTAAGACAAGCGATGCACTTGACCTTTATCATGTTCTTAGCTTTCCCATCACTGAAGTGCCTCTTTCTCTTACTTATAGTGACGGCGGAACACGCCTCACGACAGACAAAGCAGCTCTTACAAAATTCCTTGAAGGTAGCCAGGAAATTCTTGTCGTAGATAATTGTCTTCCCTCGATAGCAGCCACAGTGATATAGATGTGAAATAGATGGCGGTATTATCATCCATTAAAAAGTGCTTCAACACAGCAAGTCCACATACGTCACCATATCTAGAGATCTTTTGTGGAAGTTTTGTTTGATCGAACCTATCGAGAAGAGCAAATCCACCTATAGTTTTTAAAAGATTAGTTCAGTGGTCAAGCATGTCCATATTATATGAAAGAGGACTTTAAAGGAAGAAAAAAATGGTGAAGAAAGCATAAAAATATCTTATTCCGTTAAAGGATTAGTTCAGGTTCATCTTATATGAAAGAGGACTTCAAAAGAAGCAAAATAGTAAAGAAAACATTAAAAAATCTTATTCTCTTAAAGGATTAGTTCAGGGGTCAAGCATGCTCATCTTATATGAGAGAGGACTTTAAAAGAAACAAAATGGTGAAAAAGCATTCCAAAATCTTATTCCGTTAAAGGATTAGTTCAGGGGTCAAGCATGTCCATCTCAGTGAAAAAGGACTTCAAAACAAACAAAATAGTAAAGAAAGCATTCGAAAATCTTGTTATGTTAAAAGATTAGTTCAGGGGTCAAGCAAGTCTATCTAATATGAAAGAGAACTTCGAAAGAAACAGAAGGGTAAGGAAAGCGTTCAAAAATCTTATTCTGTTATAGGATTAGTTCAGGGGTCAAGCATATTCATTTTATATGAAAGAGAACTTCAAAAGAAACAAAATGGTGAAGAAAGCATTCAAAATCTTATTCCGCTAAGGAGATATCTAAGATTGAAATCTGGTATTATTTGTGAGGAAACGACTGAAATCAGACTAGTTGTGATGTCATAGCCTCAGATTCCTCAAGGTGTTTATGTATTATGTCATATTTGGTCCTGCGAGGGAGATATTAAAGGATTAGTTCAGATATCAAGTATGTTCATCTTATATGAAAGAGGACTTCAAAAGAAACAAAATGGTGAAAAAAACATTCAAAAATCGTATTCTGTTAAGAAGATATTCAAGTTTAAAGTTTGGTATTATTTCTGTAAAAACGACTGAAATCAGACTAGCTGTTACGTCACAACCTCAGATTCCTCAAAGTCTTTATGTATTTTAAAGAAACTTTATTTGATATTTTCATTATTTAAATTATTTTTCCTCAAACTTTCTTCAGGAGGTATAATATAAATACCCTTCCTAGATTCAGTTTTACTACTTTTTTTCCAACAAATCCCATGGTTTTTATGCCACAAAATCGCAGGACAAAATATGATAGAATACATAAAGACTTTAAGGAATCTGAGGCCGCTATGACATCACAACTAGTCTGATTTCAGTCGTTTCTACACAAATATACCAAACTTTAACTTAAATATCTCGTTAACGGAATGAGATTTTTGAATGCTTACTCCACCATTTTGTTTCTTTTGAAGTCCTCTTTCATATGAGATAGACTTGCTTGACCTCTGAACTAATCCTTTAACAAGTATCAAACACCATCATCAAAGACTGTGAGCGAAACTTGCGTCATTCACGCGGATAAAACATTTATTATGACCTGACCAAGCTGCAGCGACAGAGTGGTACAAACTTACTTTAAAATGGGTCAATCAAAGAAGAGTTTGTGATGAAAGAATGGAAAAAGCCACAATATGATTGGAAATAAAACAATTTATGTCTCATATGGTGGTGTGTGTATGCAAATGAAGAACGAGCACAATCAACTGCAAACACAAAAACCCCAAAGCTATTAATGTCAACACTAAGAGACTGATACCAAGCAAGCGGTACCACCTCCTTGCTGATACACTCATTGCATTTCACACGAAGATTATGTACAGTGGTAACATTCTCGTAAGGTCCACTGACACACATACGTCCTCATCATTCTGCTTGGGTTCTCTGGAAGATCGACATCATCATGGACTATGGATCTGGCAATCACCGAAGATACATTAACGTCTCTAACCTAGCTGGTACTCTTGGAAAGTAGCAGCCTGCAGGTTTAACCGACGCACTTATTGCATTCACGCCTTGCAGCCCTGGCAGGTTGTGATTATAATTATACTTAACGTTTCCTTAAAAAAGAAAAAGGGAAGCCGTTCCAAACGATGGAATCAAATGTTACTTATCTGACTGCAGTATGATCTCTGACTTTGGATGAAGTAGATATTCCAGGCGTTACTAAACTAATTCCCACTCTCAGCCACGAAAGCCTTAAAGTGCCTTACCTGTCTACCAGACGTCTAGGGTTTCAAATACTAAAAAATGATTTTATTTCCAATAAACCTGGGATATTAAAAAATCTGACTAGGGGCCTATGCATATGTGCATACTATAGCCTATAGCGTAGTATAGGCCTAACGTTGCATGCATCTGTGCATTGAATGCAGATGCTACTTGGTTCGATCATGGACATGCAGGGTGATGCTAATAATGGGGTGACTGAAATCACTTCAGTTTAATATAAAAGTCATATTTAATAACCGAAGCGATTGAAATATTGTCCACTTACCCTTGAAATTGCTAAGGAACTTTCGATCCAGAGTTTTTAAGCACATTCCCAGAAAGCAAAAAGTTAATGGTCTGCCGGCGGTCCGCTAGCTTATGTCATGGGCGTCGGAGCCCAATTTGATTTTTTGGGGCTGTAACGACTTGCCCGAAAATTATAACCCCCCGCAATTTTCAACATGTTAATGTACATATCATAATAGCAGTGGCGTAACTAGGGTTTTGCGGGCTGGGGGCGAGAAGGATACTGCGGGCCCCCTTGGTATAAAGTGGGTAAAATTATCATAAAAACAACATTTTGGAAAAATGCCTCCCAGACTGCAGAAAATGGCTTTAAAAAAAGAAAAAACGTTAAATATTTTTACTTGATTTTATAGGTGTTTCTCAAATTGTTATTAATTTACAAAAATGAAATTAAAATATTTTTACAAGCTGATTTTGGCCCAGACAATAATTTTTCAACTCATGGGAAGCAAAGGTGCAGGAGTCGGACTTTACGCATTTTTTCAGAGCCTGCTGCCTGCGGCACCCTTGGGCCCTGCCCGGGCGGTTTCCCTCTGCCACCTCCCCCCACCCCCTCTTCCTGTACTTACGCCACTGTCATATAGGCATGCATCGGTCATTACATCGCATGCTAATTACATACAATCATTTGCCGTGTTACCCTTCCATATTGATTACAATTTTGGTGGAAGTCGTTACAATAATAATGATGATAATAATAACATAAATATAACCATTGAAAAACACACTGGTAAATTACCAAATATATAGGTGCTTTTCAAGTACGGTACCCATTTTTGCTAATTCGCGGTCCGCGTTTGTTGTGAAAATTTTCCCCCTTTCCCGCGATTTTCATAACGCGGATACGTACCAACGGTTTATGTTAAGTGCCACCGCCAGGGTAGGTGCCTGAAAAATTCTCAGAATATTGCCCAAATTTTTACAGAAATATTTTTTCTGCAGCCCCCCCCCCAGCCCCCCGCCTCCTAGGCCTATGGCTTATGCTTACTGGGTTGTTCCTCTCGTTGCTAGTTTACCGCATCCCTATCTTAATTTTAATCCAATGCAAGTTCAGCCACCCCTCCCCCCACCACCACCATAAATAATAATGGAGCCGCCACTGTTGTAAACAAATAATAAAATATTTACACAACTGGGTTAGTTAAACAACAAAAGTGAACACATGTTGTGTAAAATGTGTACACAACTGGGTTGGTTAAATTGATTTTTAAAGAGCTATTGTGAATAAATAGTACACAACTGTTGTTTAGAAACTTAAACAGCACCGGGTGTGTACCCTTTTACACAACAGTTGCTAGGTTCATATAGTAAACAGCAGTTGTGTAAAATTTGTACACATGTTGCCTAAAGTTTTACACAACCGAAATACTCAACTCTACTCAATACATATTTGCATATAAGTGATATATGACATTTCATGAGATTCATGATTGATAAATTTGACTCAAATTTTTAATTTCTGAAAGATTTAGAATAATAATTTAGGAAACTATTTCAGGCCATGCACCCATGACGACTTAGCACCAAATTTTGTACTATGGTATTTAAATGTTTAGCCGGTGAGGAACAGGCAAGATACACCCTTATGCCTGTCAAACAAAGTCGATGGGACGATGCTCCTCAAATGATATGCCTCACCCCAAAAAAAAAAAACAAAATGATAAATGAATAAATTACAACACCTTCCACCATGTTATGATGACAGCTGCAGAAATTATTTAGAGGCGTGTACATTAACCTCAAAAGCCAACTTTATGTGCACGGTGCAACCTAACTTTATATAACCGATTATTTGAATTTCTTCCCTGAATCTTAGTTGCTGAATATAATTGAAATAAAGAATTTGTACAATCTGCACATTGATCCATGAGATTTAAAAACGCTGTAAAATGGTCAACGTGTAGCCGTAATTATTTTGCTACTACTGCTTGTGATGATTTTTGAGAATTTAAAGTATTTATGTAAATTTGCCTATATTCTGTCTCGTAAAGTAAAATTTAAACAAAACAATACATTCAAAGGTCATATATCGTGTTAACATGGACAGTAATCTACAATAAAATTCAACGTGTCTGATTGGTCCTACACAAATACCAACAACCAATCAATAACCGCCTCGGAAGTATGCACTGTAAATATAACAGTTATATACATATATATATATATATATATATATATATATATATATATATATATATATATATATATATATATATATATATATATATATATATATATATATATATATATATATATATATATATATATATATATATATATATATATATATATATATATATATATATATATATATATATATATATATATATATATATATATATATATATATATATATATATATATATATATATATATATATATATATATATATATATATATATATATATATATATATATATATATATATATATATATATATATATATATATATATATATATATATATATATATATATATATATATATATATATATATATATATATATATATATATATATATATATATATATATATATATATATATATATATATATATATATATATATATATATATATATATATATATATATATATATATATATATATATATATATATATATATATATATATATATATATATATATATATATATATATATATATATATATATATATATATATATATATATATATATATATATATACATACAAAACACGCGCGCTCGCTCGCACACACACACACAATGCGTGCGGTGTATAAGGACTTTATAATAGAAACGATCCACAAGCGGATGTTACGTGAGATATGAAGATCGCATTTTTACTGAGACGATATTCCCTCTTTAAAACTTGATTCCATCGAACCATTGATTATCTTACAGTCTGAACCACGTACGTTTTGCCCCTCTTTGTATATGCAAAAACCCTCATTTCGAGTACGGTCTATGACCATGTGTGTGTCGATCGACATCAGTAAACAGACGACGTACCCCAAACAGACGAAATTGGCGTGTGGTCCGGGATGCTGGGGAGAATTGCCCCCAAACTGAATTTCTTCCCAGGACATGAATTATGAACGGGAAAATATCAAAAAAGTATGCATGTGTGTGCGTACATTTGTAAAGTGTATAGATATCTTTTCCCTCGTGATATACGGATCCAGCTATCCCGTGACCTTCCCCAACCCCCAGTCCCTCCCCTAAAAAAAAACTTGGACTACACACACCTGTGTGTGTCGATCGACATCAGTAAACAGACGACGTACCCCAAACAGACGAAATTGGCGTATAGTCCGGGATGCTGGGGAAAATTGCCCCCAAACTGATAGCAGGTATACTGCAAATTCCATATGGCATATGTAATGCATATGATATATGCAGAAAAGTTTGAGTATTATTGAGCCCAAGTGAGATTTGAACAAAACTTATGACATTTTTTAGGAGAAATTAATTAGAATTATTTATTAGTTATGCATAAAGTGTGTTTAAAATAAGCTTTTAGTAATTTAGATTAGTCTGAAGTGATTTTTATCAAGGTTATTATTATTACTTTTTTATATATCTTGAATAGGCCTATTCCAATCATTTTCACTCTGGCTTACTATATTTGTCAAACTCATAGCCCGAATCAAAATGGCTTCTGCCGATGTTGCAATTCAAGAGGTAAGAAAATTAACTTTTTACTCAAGTTTCCTCTAGAATTCGTAGTATTTTTAAATATTTATTTGAATATAAATTTTAAGGTCAAATGAATTACAGTTTAAATGATTTTGTGTAGTTTTGATGTCGAAAATATAAAGAATATGCCTTGGGTTTGTCACGTTTTCTACAAGTTGGCCATGTCGTAAGGCCTACACTCAGACTTACTAACGTCGGTGTTATGCACTCATGCAATAATTGTAGTGCTTATCCGAAGTAGGGACACTTATCATTACGGTCAATAGAAAAAAAAACACGATTTTTCGTGATTTCGACCAAAATTGCAATGTAGGTCAAACATCAGGCCTAGTGTTACCTCAACAAAATTCCCACAAATCTAATTAATTTCAGTTTTTTAGCCTAGTATCAGTGAGTGGTTAGGGCTCACCCAAAATATAAATTTATAGGGGCACTTACGTTCAATATTATAGCCTACATGATTACGCATTAGCAGTCTGGGACCCCCATCACCAGTGCGATGTGGATAAACTTGAATCTATTCAAAGGAGAGCACAGAGCAGCCAGGTTCTGTATGGCAGACTACTCTTATAAATCTAGTGTAAAAAACATGCTTCATAAATTAGATTGGCCCCTGCTAAAATTGTCGCCATCAATAAAGATGAACTTATTCCCACCGTCAGAACTAATACAAGGAATAATCATGACCCTAATTCCCAGGTTCCCTATGCTAAAAAGAATGTATATAAACACTCTTTCTTCCCTCACACACTAAAGGATTAGAATGCTTTACCGTCAGACATTGTACATGCACCAAGCCTCAACTGTTTCAAAGCTTAACTTACTAACACTTGTATTGCTAACTAATTTTTTTAAATATTTTTTACTCATACTTTTTACGCTCGGTTGGCGTTCATGTCCTCTTAAAGGATTTTTGCCGACTTAACCGATTCAGATATACACATCCCTCAGTACGTGTCATGTTGGCATTGAGATTGCCGTACGATTCTACGAGGGTTGTTATACATTACTAGTAGCGTTGCCACTGTATACCAAATTTCATCAATAATTTGTTTCAGAATCCGCGCCCTCTATTTTGGCGTAATGAAATTTTAACAATAGCTCCGAACTCGGAAAAAAAACGAACATTTAAGTCATTATTTTCAATAAAAAAATAGAAATTGAACACAAAAATAATCCACTCACATTACAAAAATGATGTTAATGTATCAAAATTGAGTAACGATGGTGTGTTGTGTGTTCGATTAAATGAAATATCGGCCGATTTTGTAACGCTACTTTCCGGTCATCTCACTGATCTGTTGACCAGTTTGCTATGCAATAGTGTGTGGTCACGATAAAACGGGGAAAACCCTATTATCAAAAGAGGTTTTGTTACCAATCCAAAAAGAAGAAATGCAAAAGCAATTCTCAAGTAAAAAAAATGAAATTTTAAGCTTTAAAATGATATATGCCCCAAGATAAAACTCAATTGCGATAAATTTTTAAATAATAGATACAAATTGAGGTTTTTAGCATTTTTTTAAAAGAAAAAGATTTCAAATCGGGCATATAGAACTAAGAAGTACATTTTCTCAGCTTTCCAAATATGTATAACTTAGATTGGTCTCGTTGGGTTCCAGATCGCAAATTGGATGTCAAAGTTGGTGGGTATGAACAAAATGTCTTTCTATAAATAGTGGAACTAGTATATATGTTTGTTATTTTGTGAATAAAACGGGGTAATGCAATATATTTTAAAATTTGAAAGATTCACTTAGTAATGGACTTTCATTGACAAAGTGTTTCTAAATTATATTTTTGTAGAACGAAGCCAGGCTTAACTCACTGTGTAGGCCATAACATAAACAGAGTACAATGATAGCCTAGCCTAATGTTACGAAAGCAATTGGCCTACTACGTTAGGCTACCCTAGCTTTGCTTATGGCTTAATTTGTACACATATTTTACAATTTCAAATTTAGTATTACACCTAGTGCACTTTGTTAGGTGTAATTAATAATCACTTGAATCATTTTTTAAATTACCAAGCATAAATTAGGCCCCTGGTGCTAGATCATTTTTTCAGTAAATTCATATGCCCAAATTGTAAGTTAATTTGTCGTTATATTTTATGTGTAATTTTTAAACATTACAAAGGTCAACCCTAGGCCCTGGTTCCCCTGCAGTATGTCTACTACCCCAGAAAAGGGGGAAGTCTTGGCCCCTATTGTGAAAGTGCTGGGTTGAAAAAGGAAGATGTTTTAATTTGTGTTGCGGCTGGGGGGAAATGGGAGGTTGGTGTTTTCAAAATCAATACGGTAATGGTTCTGGATTTAAGGGTGGGGGTTGAAGTTTGTCTTTAGATCTTGGCGTTAAACATGTTTTTGTATTAATACTTGTCCTTATTGTCAAAACGGTATGTATTGTTTGTTAAGAAAACTTTAGAAAATGGAAGGGAAAAAAAATGCAGAACATATTAGAGCAAATGAGTAATGGTCTCATGTGATCAGCCTCCTCGTGGCAAGACTGGATAGGGCCTTTCAAAAGGTCCATATGCAGCTGAACTAATGGTCACAAGTGTAAACTGAGGATATCAGCTTGTGCTAACACTTTATTTCATAAAAATGCATGTTCATCACTGCTTATAGAGTATATGTGTATATATAATGTGTGTGTTATGTGTACATGTATATATGTGTTCATGTGTATGGTATATATATAATGTATTAAATAACAGTAATTAACAGTAATTAACAATAATTAAAAGTAATTAAACTGCTTCCTAGCATCACAGGGGCAATAGAAATGAAAATAAATTAATTACATGGTACTTAGATCTCATAAAAAGCATATTTTGAATAATTGCATAACTTTCTGTCTATATTCGATATTATGCTCGTTAAGGAAATCATCAATTTTGTTAATTAATAATTAAGTGAATGAAATTGTTTTGTGCTGTGAATGCCCATATTCATATTCTATGGGCAAGTATCTATAACCTCCACAAGCTTGAAGTTATGGATTATTGAACATGGAGATTTCACACCTCTAATTATTGCAAATTGGAATGACCGTTTAGGTGTTTTTGACGAGTTGGAACAATGTTTGAGGTCCCAAAAAACATTGATTAATAACCTTTTTGGGCTTGATTTTCATTTGTTTGGAAAGCATGTGGCTCATACTTCATAATAAATCAAGTTTTATTGACTTACATAATGCTTATTAAGTGTGGTACCTCTTACAAATTGTCAATATCTTGCATTTCCGTTGCCATGGAAACGCTTCAAATAAGTCGACTAAAACAAAAGCACTTCATTTAGTCATATCTTGGGATTCCCTTGACCGAATTTGATGATTCTTGGTGTTTTGTGTTTCTTTCATTGTGTTCTTTCATGGTATATTACTTAAAACTTCTTCCTTTAAACTTCATTTTTTAGTGTGGCATCCCTGTCATTAGGTACAATAACTATGGGTTTTTTTTTTAATTCACACACTAGAAAATTTATGATTGAAAAATAACTTTTTGGATATTCTTATACCAATTAGCCTAGTCTAAATAATACACTTTTCCAAATAAGTTTTCCTAAATCTTTACCTATTTAGCACCACGATATGGGATAAAGTTCTCAGATTTGATGTTTTGGTCGCCATCTTTCTTAGTCACTGTGTACATTTGTGATCAACTATTCAAACGTCCACAAATAAGTTTTAGGAAGTTCCAATAAAATGCAGGTTGTTTTTCGCTGACAACATTTTTTTGATTCATATAATTTTATTAAATAGTTTTATAGTATAAAAGCTGTGTGCAAAAACAAATAAAGTTAATATGTAAATGACATCCCTGATAATATAAACAGCACAGTTAGACTGTTTGCTGATGACTGCCTTATGTACAGAACAATTGATACCCCCTCTGGCCAACAAATCCTTCAAGATGATCTTAACAAACTTGACCAATGGCAAATGAATTTCAATCCCTCTAAATGCTACATCTTGTCAATTACCTCTAAAAAATGCTTTAAATCACCTGTTTATACCTTATGCAACCAGCCACTTAAACATGTCAACTCCCACCTATACCATGGTGTTGAAATTGATAATAAACTTAAAAGGGATAAACATATACATAACATAACCAAGAAAGCTAACTCTGTACTTGGCCTATTAAAACGTAACCTCTCAAACTGTCCCACCGACGTTAAATCCACTGCTTATAAAGCTCTAGTCAGGCCAGTACGTATCAGCAGTCTGGGACCCCCATCACCAGTGCGATGTGGATAAACTTGAATCTATTCAAAGGAGAGCAGCCAGGTTCTGTATGGCAGACTACTCTTATAAATCTAGTGTAAAAAACATGCTTCATAAATGAGATTGGCCCCTGCTAAAAAAAGAAGATACAACACCCGGCTACATAAGCTATATCAAATCAATAACAATCTTGTCGCTATCAATAAAGATGAACTTATCCCTACTGTCAGAACTAATACAAGAAATAATCATGAACTCAATTTTCAGGTTCCCTATGCTAAAAAGAATGTATATAAACACTCCTTTTTCCCTCACACACTAAAGGATTGGAATGCTTTACCGTCAGACATTGTACATGCACCAAGTCTCAACTGTTTCAAAGCTAAACTTACTAACGCTTGTATTGCTAACTAGTTTTTCTTTTTTTTATATATTTTTAAAAATATTTTTTACTCATACTTTTTACGCTCGGTTGGCGTTCATGTCCTCTTAAAGCGATTTTTGTCGACTTAACCGATTCAGATTCAGAAGTTAAACACCAAGATTGTTTTTTTTTCTTCTTTAAATATAGCAATACATATTACCCCAGCTAAAATGTTATAGCCCAGATGGCAGTGTTTTGAACTTTGACTGTACTTTGGAGAGCTCGTCAGACATTTTTTAAGGAGTGAAAAGTAGCCCAGTAACTAAAAGCACCGTAAAAACAGTTTTTGAAGACATGGATGAGCTTGAAACATCATGAATAAGCATTGTTGGCAAAAAGAAAAAAAAAAAGAAGATAAAATGGTTACGTTTTCACAAAGAACTTAAAACTGAGATTTTCCTATGTTTTAACACAAGGCATAAAACAGTACAGCCAGCCATCACTAACGGCAGCCATACTAACATGGCTGACTTAAGTTACGGTCAATACGAGAAAACAAAGATTTTTTGTGATTTCGACAAAAAATTGCAGATACCTCAACTGAAAACTCACAGAAATCTAATGATTATCTGATTTGTCATGATATTTCAGCAAAAAAATAAAATTCCACTCCCCGAAATGGCTTAAAATGATGTATTTTGTATGGAAAAAATCAGGCCTTAACGTTACACTATGAAAGTACCTGTTGTGCGAAAATGTCATTTTTGGTTCCGATGCGATAGCATCAGGAACCTATGCGGTCATGATGGCGTATCTGTGTATGTATGTGTGTGTTTGTGTGTATATGTATGTATGTGTATGTACATGTATGTGTGTATCTTTTTGGGGGAGGGCCTTCACAATGGTTATTGTAGGGATAGAACCAGTTTCTAGAAAAGTTTCAATTTTTTTCAACACTTCCGAGATCCAGATTTTTTGTGGGGGTTCGATGCGATCAGCATCAGGAACCTATGCGGTCATGATGGTGTATGTGTTTGTGTGTGTGTGACGCCAAGTTTGTAAACACCAGATCTCAAGAACGGTAATGTGGATTCATATCATATGTGGTGCACAGGTAGCCTATGGTTTGTAGATGTGCCTTATTGTTTTTGGTGATGATGTCATTATAATATTAAGTGGGCGGTGCTTAATGTAAACATCTTGAAATGTACATATTTCTTCAATATTATGTTCGTTTTGTGTCATATTCCGTATAATAATAATGTTAGGTAGTGTTTACATGCTCATGGTATAAAAACTTTGAATCTCATTATGTGCAGTGGTAGGGCTGTGAACCTTTAGGGATTTTAGTAAATGTGTACACGCCAAAAAAAGCGAGCGTGTATCGTTTACACGCGTTTAGTACCGTAATTTTCGGAAATACACCAAAATTGCTCAAAATTTACGATGCGAAGTAAAAAAATTCGCGCAACCAGTATGGCAAAAGTATTGATTCCATTGCCCAAATAGATGCTGGAGTTTTGCTTTCTAAATCGTAAAAAGTTTACTTTTACAGTATAAATCATCATTTCTATAGAAAATATGCATGGAAATTTAGTTTAGAAAGAACAGATAACTCCCTTTCCATGTCATTTAAACTCAACATCGCGTAGCTTTTTTTGCCGTACTCGCTACAGCTTTCAATGTTCCACTGAAAATCTGGCATACTAGGCCTATTATACCTCACCATAAAACAATTAAAAACTGCGCCACCACCCCGGAAGTTCTGAAATATCAGTTCTCTCGAAAAAATGACCACCACCTTTGAGAAGCATCTAGAATTTCAGTTTTGTCAAAACCTTTTGATGTTTGTTTATTTTGCAATATTTTGTCTTTCTTGCAAAATTTATTTGACTCATCAGGTAATATTTACATGTAAATTTACTGATTGTCACAATTTAAGTATTTTGAATGTGTTTGTTGGTCGATTTAACAGCTTGTAAAACGGGCCTTGATTGAGTAGGATTTAAAGCCTTATTATGACCCAGGCCTATTGTTAGTTTCACTGTTTACTGCTGCACATTCGCGGTGCATTTTACAAGTTAGGCTACTCTGATATCGGGGAAATCAAAGTGCATAGTATTCCCATTAATAGGTGATTACTGCACATTTGTGATTCTCACATTTAAAAAGGATTATGCTAGTTGGGTTTACAGTTTGTAAAAAGTCATTGATTGGAATTTTGTGAGCAGAATGTGTGTGTGATTTGAATCATGAATGATCATATTGATTTTAATGGCAAGACTGACTATGAAAAATGATTACTCGCAATGAAGTATTCAGTAAACGTTTACAAGGATTTGCGAGCGTGTAGCGTGTACATGCTAAATGGTCACAGCTCTACTTGAGTTTGCTATTCAGGCTTGGAGTCCCTTTTATGAGAAGGATAAAATCATTTTGGTGCAGGTTCAGTGAAGAGCCACTAGACTTATACCCGAAGTAAGGAATCTCTCTTATGAATCGAGGTTGCGAATTCTTGGTTTGACCACGCTTGAGTTGAGAAGATTTCTTGGTTTGACCATGTTTGAGTTGAGAAGAGTACGCGGCGATCTGATTCAGGTTTTCAAATTCCTATCTGGTAATGATACTTTGACTTTCTGTTATTTCTTGCATGTTTCAGCTAATCCTCGTGTAACACGTGATAACAGCTGACCAAAGACTTGACCAAAGAGTTCTTATGGATAGATATTCAGTGTTTTAGCTTTTTGCAAGTTGTTAATGAATGGAATGGTTTGCCTAAGTGGTTAGTTAGCTCCAATTCTGTTCACAATTTCAAAGTCAACTTTGATAAGTTATTTACTAACTCTGGGTACCTTTGATTTTTTTTTTTTGTGGTGGTGGTGGTGTTAGTTTGTACTTTATATGGGGTTACTAACCCTTCTTAGCCCATCATCTTATGTTATGTTACGTGAAAATAATATTTTTGCGCAATAGGTACTATCATATTTCTTGTCATGTGAAATTTCATATCATGTGAAATTTTATGTCATGTGAAATTTCATGTCATGTGAAATTTCATGTCATGTGAAGTTTCATGTCGTGTGAAATTTCCTATCATGGAAAACAGACTGCGTGAAAAGCTGTTTTTTTCATCGTTTTCAGCCATCCCAGGATGAGAAATTTAATTTTTTTAGTGTCTTTTGCACAGGATGATAGCGTTGCAAATAATGTTGGAAATGTGTGGGTACAACTTGAAAAGGGGAGTGGCCAAAACGGGCGCAGATACAAAAAAAATAAAAAATCACCATGCACGTTCGTTACAAGACACGACAATTGCGTTGTTGCGCACTATAATAATTGTTCAAATTTGACTCCTCAATGCCCTTGTTCTTTTGTTAATATTAATACATACAAATTAAATGCATCGTACATAAATAACATGCACGTAGGACGTAAAATGGTATGTTCATGCGCTCAAGGTTTCAAAGAGGATGCAGATATGTAAGGGGCGCATTTCTTGGCAGACGTGATCTACTTGGGATGTGCCAACATCTACAGTATGAGGACTACAAATGCAGGTGGATTTTTACGCACTTCATGAAATATAAAAACGGAGATGAAAAAACATCACATGAATATTTCAAGTTCATCTACGATGCAAAGTCTATTTCTACTCCACATACCATACTATACAATATTTACAGAGTTTTGAAAAGATATTATTCGGTATTTGACAAGCTACATGCTGATAATCTAACTTTACTCTATGGCCTCCTGAAAGTGTCTCCTGAATATCTAAAATTACTTCTGACCAGAACATGTGGCCTATCCCATGATAGTACATTTGGCTATCCCATAATTCTCTTAAACAAAGGAAACCCTTCTTCTGTCCAGACTTTATTGACAGATGAAAACAGGAAGGGGAATTAAGCGGAGCCACCAATTAAACACAAGATGAGAGAAAATGACCACCTTAGATGTAACTGAATACACAAAGGGAAGTCTAAACTGAGGAATGTATCAAAATAAACGTTTTCATTAAAGTAATAGTGAGTAAGTTTAAGGGACCAGGTAATATCATTTGAGTCAGAATTTTAAAGTTCTAACAAATACAAATTAGCAATCAACATAAAAAGATGGAAAATACATATTATTTCAGTTAAGAAATGGCAAAGAGCTTAAAAAAATACACTTGCAGCACATAGTTTGCAAACTTCAGAAAACAGAAATGGCAAACCATAGGCAAAAAGAAATACTTATTTCAAAGCCCACATGAAGAAGCAACATGCAAGTAAAAACAATCTAAATGTGCTAAAATCACACATTTTGGTATGATATGATCAAAATAAGAAAAACAACATTTTCCAACCTCTTACATATACAGTGCTGGATATTGTAGTTACAGTTACAAATTTCACCACCTGTAGGTGGTGCATCGAGGTACATCGAGGCCTGGGTCACGACGAGTGAACACACAATTACAATGACGGGGTCGTCGCCTGCGTATTCGGTTATGATAGTAACAATGCTACCATGAAACGCTTATTACAACCCGGACGAGAACACAGGTACGACGTACGGAAAGACATTACATCGACAACCAAGTCAATGTCCACGTTCACGTTTTATTGTATACATTTAAGTATGTAAGGGATCCTTCCATAACTTTGCAAGTTAAAAGAATTATTTTACTGATAAAAATAACCTGTTAATTTTTTGTACCTGTTACTTTTTTTGTACCTGTTACTTTTTTTGTACTTAAAGGTAAAACTCTTAAATCATATTTATCTCTGTAAATTGTATAAATAATTCATGTCTAATTGCTAAATTTCATATTGTTAACTCAAGGCCTTATGTTATCACTGAATGCTTAGCGCAGATTTGAACACTTGTCTTAGCCAGCAGCTCCCAGTAGCTGTGCGCGGCCATCTCACATTGCTTCTAATTTTGTACAGAATTGTGAAAACTGATGGCAGGATTCGCACAATTGCACTGCTAATGCAAACCTTGACTGAAATAATATGACTTTTCATTTGTAATGTCTTACCACAAATAATTCACTTCTGTACAAAGTCAATAGGTCTAAAGCAAATTTATTCACCCCAGAGTCACTCTGGTGACTGAGAATTTGGTACATTGATGCACATGAGTCACTGTTTCAGATATGACTCATATTTGACTGCCATTGCTGGGGGTAGTAGGGGTGCATTACACTCCTGGGTTCAAAAACTCTGTAGTATTTATCCACATACTCCGGCAGTTGAAAAAAAATCATTATTCTGTTTATATTCATTATTTTGTTTATATTCATGATTTTGTTGATTATTCATGATTGGTTCGCATGCGTAGCAGTATGCGAACCTTGTTATGCAGAGTTCGTTTTTGAGATTTCCTCAGAAATAAAGTTTTTGAGAATTTCAGAAAATGGTAAAGTTTCTTCAGAGTTCCTTAGAAAATGGTAAGCTTTCTTCAGATATCCTTATGGAAGGTTAGAATTTTCTTATAAAATGTAAAGTTTTTCAGAGATAGTTATGATAGGATTGAAGACTAGTTTCCTTATAAAGTCTACAATACATTTGATATTTTCTTAGAAGATAACTGTAAAATGATATAATTTTCTAATTTTCTTCAGAGATTTTCAAGTTTCTCGTGTAGTACTTGAGATTTAAAATCCTTAAAATTCTTCAAAATATTTGGGCACTGACAGTTGTATCAGGCATGATTTTTTAAACTCCACCTTTATTATTTTGCTCATTTGCATAAAGTTGCTACAGTATTATGACCTGACCAGACTTTGTTATTTAATATGCTTAGTCAGGGAGTGTGACAGGATGTGATTGCATATAAACATAGAGAGGGATGCCATGTGGCACATGGATTGAGGCCATGAAGGACAAATGATATAATATTTACTATGTTGTATACACCAAGGGCTATATCAGGCATAATTAAAATCCTGAAATCCCCCCAAAATTAACTTCCC
This sequence comes from Chiridota heheva, assembly GCA_020152595.1. Lineage (NCBI taxonomy): Eukaryota > Metazoa > Echinodermata > Holothuroidea > Apodida > Chiridotidae > Chiridota > Chiridota heheva. The sequence continues at coordinate 298,962 of JAIGNY010003850.1, forward strand.
TGCAGTTTATCATGTACATATAAAGAGAATGAAAGGAATGAAAAGTAATATCATTTGACAAACATGTATAGAGCTTTTCACTTTTTTATGATTAATAAAGAAAACTGTCAGTGTTTTATTTACTTGTGCATTTGTACAAACTTGTTTTTTAGGTCAATCTCACTTTGTACCTTCTTTCTTTCTTCTCTGACCACAACTTTACAGCTTCCGCATATGAAAATTTGTCGAGAGAAGGTCCATTGATGCCAATACGCATAAGATAATCAAGTGTATCTTCCTTCATCCTGTTTCTAACATCACTTTTCACAAGTTTCATCTCGGAGAAATCCCTCTCACAATCAGCAGTATGTGGAGGAAGAGTTTTATGAATTTTAGCGAGTTTTGAAATGTTTGGAAACATTTTGCTTGCTGTTTTCCGTGACAAAAGCATATCTATGAATTTGGATGTGCCTGTTTTTTTGCTTGTTGTTGGTTGTTGCATGTCTGGTGCAGGAAGAAGAGAATCAATGTAATCTTGAATATCTGAAAGTTCTGCCAGTACATCATCCACATCCAGGCCAAATTGTTCACTTAAAATAGTAACAGACTTGCTTAATTCTGCTTCCTTCTTTGGCTCATAATATGACTTGTCAGCAAACTTTCCAAATGCCTCCATCACATGGTTATTTTGAAATCTTTCAAATATGTTTTCTTTGAGTTTGTTAATAAATGGTTTCTTGATCTTAGTATTAAATGCTAGCAGTGCCGCCTTTCTAGCTTCTTCATCAGTAAGATGTACTTTGATGTCATTGTTGCTGAGCTTTATTATAAGATGGTTTGTCCTTCTTTGCTTCAAGTGCCTTCAATGTTGACTCTTTACACTTTTCTACCTGTGCAAAATCTATCGATTTAGTTTGAAACAAACAACTGAGAATGTTGATAGTTGGAAGGATGTCACAGAGGAGAAGGAGAATGGCAATAAATTCGATTTTAGTCATCATGTGGTAAAGTCCAGCAGCAACAATTTCACCTCATTCTTCACTCTCTCTGCTGAGACTGATAAGGACACTTGGGAGGATTTTCTTTAATCCCACGGCACACCTTCCTAATGCTAACCACCTAGTAGGGCTTGGATCCTTCACTTTCCCAGTTGCACTCTCACCATCTGGTCCTGCATGTAGGGAATCACTGAGAAGTTTCTGCACACTCTCCAGTCCTTTGGTCCTTACAGCACTTCTTGCATAGAATTCATGAAGTTTACTCAATGTTTTCTTGAACTTTGCAATGGCAGTAAATGTGTTTCCAGACTTGGATGCTGCCCAGTTTCACTTATGGGCAGCACAATGTTGCCCCAATGCTTTTACAATGTTTTCATAATCAGCTTCTTTAGCAATTTGAAAATCTACTATTTTCTTGATGGCTCCATTGTGCTTCCCAACCATAACTGAAGCCCCATCAGTCCCAAGACCAACTAACCCATCAAATGGCAGTCTGCTCTCCTGCATGTATTTTGTTACTATGCTACACATTTTGTCTGCATTTAAAGTTAGGTTCTCATCTCTGCTAGAGTCGCTATGAAGACAATCCAGTATTTTTAAGAACTTTGTGACAATTTCCCCCTTAGAATTTATGTATTTAGCATGGATAACCATTTGTTCAATTGTGCTAATGTCAGTGGTTTCATCAATCATCAGTGAAAAGTACTTATTTTGACGCAACTCATCAAGTGTTTCTACTTCAATGACTTCACTGATGCACATTAGGAATTCTTGAATGGAAGTTTCCGAGGTGTATTTTAGTTAGTTGTATGAGGGATGTTGTTTTGTGCTAAGAAATACAGACATTGGAAGGCTTTAACCATGTTTTCTGGACTTATTTCCTTTGGTTTTGTTATCATTTCACCAACATGTTTAGAGGTCTCACTTTGTAATTAAAGGGAAACAGAAACATAATGTTCAACAGTGCTCTCGTGGTCCTTAATGCTTTATAACCGTAGTCTGACACATCCCACTTTGTTCCATGTATCCCTCCCAAATGGTGTTTTGTTGAAATTTTGACGGTAGTTACAAAACATTCCAGAGCCAGGAATATACAGTAACCATGGCCGATTTACTTTCCAGTTTGAATCAAAAGTAGAAGCATGTTTCTTTCTTTTTTCACTAGTCTCCACTTGCGATGAATGTGGCTCAACAGCTGTTTCAGATTCAGAGTCAAAATTGGCAACTGCGGCATTATTATCCTCGTTTATATTTCTTTTCCTCTTCCAAAAAAAATTGTCAAGTTTGCGTTGAGATTCTTTAACCCTTTTTTGTGATGCCATCCTGCTGTGTATAACTGATACATGCTTCAAGTTTCATATTAAATTCAGTTTGGTGAGGCCTATCAATTTCGCGGAGGAAGGATTTACGAATTATTTTATGTGCAATGAGACTAAAGAGTATAATGGATATTCAACTGTAAAAGCCCCCTCCCCCCCCCCAAAAAAAAAAAAAAATTTAGTACAAACACGCCGGAAACTGTTCTCTAAATTCCCATTGTTATTCATCTTGCCCAAACATTTTACCGCTTTCTAGATTTGTCCCGGTATCGTTCGACGAAAGCCATACATTATTATAATTCTTTAGCGGCACATGTTCCTGTAAACTACGCAACAACTTTTGCCAGTATCAAATCCCCCACAAATCCCAAGAATATAGATCAGTCCGTTATATTGTTGAATGCATATGGGGTTTATAACAAATATGATTGGTTACTTACATTTGGACCGGTCTATAAGCACGCCTTGGGCCCTTGGGGGTGTGTATAATATTTACTTTGTTAAGTTTGTTTGGATGGTAAGTGACAGACTTGGCAAGCTGCCAGCGCTGATTCACACGGATTAAAACATGAACCTGAACAGTGTGCATGCAAAGAGCTTCGTATATATGTGATTTTATGATAATATTTACATTCAATTGCGTTGTATTCCTACATAATTCAGTTGTTTTGATTGGAATTTATTGTGCATAATGTATGTGAGTAAATCAGCGGATGACATAAATAGAGCGAGATTAAAAGGAGATCTGTTAAAACACAGATTTAATTAATCGAATTGAACTTTTGAGTGCCGGGCGGAAGAGTGATTTTTAGAGCCGAGTGCTGGGCAGGAATTTGGAGTCCTGGGCAGGCCCGCCCAGCGCCGCCCACCGTAGCTAGAACTCTGGTCGTGATGTCACAGCCTCAGATTCCTCAAAGTCTTTATGTATTTTAAAGAAAGTTTATTTAATATTTTCACTATCTAAATTATTTTTCTGCAAACTTTCTTCAGGTGGTATATTATGAATACTCTTCCTAGATTTTTGTTGTTGTTGTTGTTGTCATATCCCATGGTTTATGAGCCACAAAATTACTGGAGAAAATATGATAAGAAAATATTTGAAGCAACATGAATGAAGGAAATTTGTGTAAATCAATTGTTAGCTTTCTTAAGAATGAATGTATAAAGGTGAGAAAGTTGGCTGCTATATAATAGCAAAACTATAAAAGAGAGTAACACTCCATATGGAACCAAACTACACCCAATTCATATCCTTTTCAATCTACAAAAACAATATAACAAAATAAATGAACTGTAATGACAAGATTTTTGAAGACTACAGAATGTTACTGTAAAGTCATGTCAACAGTACACTGCTTTATATATACTGTTTCTAAGGGGTCAAACTGATAATCAACAGAGTTAACAAAATTTGTTGTCTATCTCAGTATTGCTAAAAAAAAAAAAAAAAAGTTTTTTAGATATACATGTACCATAAGATTGGTTTATGGGGCCTGTGATAGCATGAAATAATCACAAATCTGCATTGTAGAACAACAAGCATAAATGTTTCAAATGATATCAGTTCTGAAGTGAGAACAAGACTGAGAACAAGAACAGCAAAATTGTGTATAGTACTGTAGCTTGTTCCTTATTAGAAAAAAACAAAAACAATCTGCATTAATGCTGTATACTGGTCTAGTCAGATAATGATGAAGAGTATGCTTCAAATCAACTCAGAAAACCAGCTCTACCTACAGACCTACTTGTATGTGCTTAACTTTTCAACATGCTTTAAACTAGTTAACATTTCATAAACTTTCTATATTAAGGCATTGTGTATTAAAGGTAAATATATAGTGTATGATCAGACACTGCAAACTTATGTTCAAAACCAATATCAGTCTTATGTTATGTTTCTTGTGTTATTTCTGTGATCCAAAAGTAAATTGGCACATTTTTGACAAAAATATAAGTTGCGAAAAAGTAGCAAATAATCAACATTCATTAACAGTACCACGATGCAATGTTAACGGTCATACTATTTTGTAACTGCAGCCTGCATTGCGTCTGCATGACAGTTTCAGAAGTTGACACATAAGTTTTGTTTTTGATGTCAAAGATGACATGATAATTTTCAAATATTTCATAGTAGTCTGAAATTATCTGAGTATGACCATGACTACTCCAACAAACTTAACAGGACTACAGTATACTAAACTGTTACTTTAGTTAGGACATACCAGAGGAGACGGTAAATATGAACAAATTTCTAACACTTCGGGAAACGCAAACTAAAGGGGGGATACTTCCTAAATTGTGTTATAATCTGCAGTTGCTCTTAAGAATGTTGCTCAAAAAGAATGAGTAATATTAGAACTTTGCAAATTATTATCAATGTTGTACAGTATGTTTACATTTAAAAAAAATAAGAATATCAGTCATAAGGTAAAATTTTAGTAAGAATATCAATACTAAGGGCAATATAACACGGGCTGTGAATGTATGCTTTATATAATATATTTATGGAACTGCCATTTCAGCATTCACTTGGATCAGTTTTTGTCTGCTGAAGTTCTGTAGTGTTATGTAATAATTGATGTGGTCAACTGCTGGTAGGCCCTATGTCGCAAATTATTTTGTGGGGTGACTCATGATAGTACTGGTCTAGTCTAACTTCTAAGCAGGGACTATTTAGTTATTGGTCTGACTAATTAAGGCAATCAATAGAATAGGCTTGTAGGTCTACATGGTATTTGAGGCATGCCCATAATATAGGCCATATGTCTCTCTCATGCACCTTCATATCTGTACTCATCAATCATGAAAATGGACTTTTTTACATAACAATTTTGTCCGACTTCGCTAAGGTGGGTAACAAATTTAGGTCATACTACAGTAATAGACCCTAGGCTAGTAGTAGTAGGCCTTAGTATTAGACCTAACCTTAGTATGCCTACTGCCAGTGCCACTAGGGTAGGGCCTAAATATTTGGTGCGTAAACAGATCGTTCTTTGGTAGGCCTAAACCTAGTACCAGCAAATCCAAAATTGTGGATAACGGTAACAAGAATATCATTTGTTTATATCCGTAAGCTCTGTCAATAATCGTACAACCAAATTAATTTTATTTTGCATAATTCCGTCCTATGTCTCAATGCATTGCCATAATAACAACCTAGTGTAACAGAAAAGCCACACCTTATCACGTTAGGAAGGAAATCAGTTCTAGGAAGTGAGAATTTGAACTGGCATTTTTCCTGAGCATTTTCATCCACTAAAAGTACTTAAAAAGTGGCTTAAATTTGCAACACTAATAGTTCATTTTATAAGAGCATACTGAGCTTGATAAAAAGTTGTCTGCTATGAGGAAAAGTGACTTACACAGATCAGAAAAACGAGTGACGAATCTTACTTTTTCAAAGATCATCACAAAATGGGCCACGAAAAATCTTTATTTTGGAAACTTTATCGAGACTGAAAATGCTCGGATTCCGATTTAACCCGAAATATAATGTCTTGGACGTCATCTGATCTTCTGCTTTATTGACAAACATTGAAACTGCATAACTTGGGAGCAATTTGAATTATTCGGAGTCATTCAGAGGTGATCATTTTACAAACAAGGAAATGCTCAATTTGAACTTCCGGGTCAAGTCCTCAGTAACGATCATAGCAAGGTCATGTTCCCAACTGTAAAAGGAAAAACAAATCTTTTAAAAAAATATATATATATATATTTTTTTTTTTTTTCTGAGATGCAGGACGGATCTTCAAGGGGCTGGACATGCCTGTAGAGGAGAACTGTGAAACAGCAAAGCTAGGGGTCTCACTGTAATGCAAGCATTTCATGAGACACCTGTGTGTATTGCCAGAATGTTTCAAAAACATCATTACACTAGGCTCTTGACCTTGTCTACGCGATGAAAAATTACATCAAGGGAAAAATCTGAACCATTAAAAAGATTCAAATTTTAAATGGCCTACATCTTCACTCTTTTGCATCTATTTTTGACTCTGATTAGGATCCTGCTCAAGTGGTGGTGAAAGGAAAGTTGGATGAAGATGAACAGAGTCCGGATGTGGACTACAGTATAAAACATCCTCTTCAAAACAGATGGTGCTTCTGGTTCTTCAAGAATGATAAAACTAAGGATTGGGCAGACAACCTTAGACAGATCACATCATTTGACACAGTGGAAGACTTTTGGGCGTAAGTCTTTTAAAAGAATTGTAATTGCTGTATCTGTTCACTTTGAGTGAAAAAAAGGAAAAGATAGTAATTTAATAATAATGATAATGATAATAAGCATAGATTTATATAGGCCTCAAAGTGCTTAAACAAGTTCACAACAATAATGCATAGTCAAATTAATTGATGAATAAATGAGTTTTTAAAGGAATATTACCATGTTTTTTTGCTGTAAACTTTCATCAAAAAGAGAAAAATTAAAAAAACAATTTAGTACAAAAATCATGTTGCTATGTTATTCCTGCCAGGAGATATTCAGATTTTAAGGTTCACAAAAAATGCCAATAAACAAATAGGAAAAGGCTTAGTATGACATCACAGCAACACATTCTCCCACAAAGCTTATGTATTTCATAAAAAATCTATCCTTTTTTATATGTAAAATTGCTAGAAAAATAAATTGACAAAAGTTAGGTATTTATATACATTGCCAAATATATCCTACTGCAATTACTTTTGGAAAGTTGTTTCTAATCATACAAAAACATCCAATTAACATGCAAAGAAATACATCAAACATTTGCAATGGATTTGCCTCTATGCATCATCAAACACGAATTCATCATACTGTACAAAAACTTTAATAAAATGCAATTGGGAAATCCATATCTCCTGAATGGAATATATTATCAACCTGAATTTTGTATCAACTTGGCTCTAAAAGTATGCACTTTCAAATAAAATTTTGCAAAAAAACCATTGGAATATTCCTTTAAAAGAAATTTGAAAGATTTTTAGTATTCGGTCATCCGGGCATTTTGAACATCCGGGACTCTTAATTGGTGAAAACGTGCTACAATTTGTGCACAAGTAAACATCACGCTTTGTTCTATGTATGCGCGATACATATATTTCAAACTTTAAAATGATGTTTTCTGCGGTATTTCCTACACATTTGCAACAATTTCCTGCAAAATTACCAAAGCGAACGTAGAGATTTAGGCCTCTAAAGGTGACCGATTTCACACTGGCTGTAATAGTAAAATGCTTTGTTTTCATTGACAAACTGGTTCAGATTTATGCACGTTTTTGTGACGTCATCCCGAATACTCGAATTAACAGATTGTGCATTTCGAATTAAAAACTACTTCAATATCTTAGTTATTTGTACTTCTTTATTAGGAAACTAAAGAATGATTATCAACTAATAATAAAATGCTTGTGCAAATTAGGCCTACTTGAAAATTCTGAACAGTAAAACGAAAAACATGGTTTTCTGTGTCGGAAAGCATTAAAAGTGCTGTTAGTGTTTGCATATAACTTTTTTATAATTACGAAACAGCCTGGAAGTAAAAAATATTGCAATTTTAAAGAATAATTAAAGAGTGGAAGTTCAATTGATACTGCATTGTGTTCATATGCTTTGTTTGGGTTCTTGATTTGCAGATTGTATAATCACATTCAAACAGCTAGCAGATTGCAGGCGGGTTGTGATTACAATTTATTCAAGGTAAGATATACTTTGGTTTTACAATTTTTAGGGATTTAGCTTTCACTATATAACAATTGATCTGACACCCACACAGCCCTACCACTGCCAACCTTAACTGCTGTCAACCCAACCACTGCCAATGCCAACCCAACCGCTGCCAACCCTAACCCTGCCAACCCTACCGCTGCCAACCCAACCGCTGCCAACCCTACAACTGCCAACCCAGCCGCTGCCAACCCTATCCCTGCCAACCCTACCGCTGCCAACCCAACCGCTGCCAACCCTACCGCTGCCAACCCTACCCATGCCAACCCTCTTACCGCCAACCCTATCGCTGCCAACCCTACCACTGCCAACCCTACCACCGCCAAACCCTACCACTGCCAACGCAACCACTGCCAACCCAACTGCTGTCAACTGCCAACCCTACCACTGCCAACTAGATCCAACTACTGTCAACACTGCCAACCCTACCACTGCCAACCCTACCCACTGCCGTCAGTGGTAGGGTTGATAAATTAGTGGCCCTTATGCAGTGGTCAAACGGCATCTTCACATACCCCCTCAAGGTTTATTCAAGATTCGACGTCAAATCTTCTGGTCAAAAATTTACAGTATGGGTGAACATTAACCTGAATTATTTTGGGGTGTTGTGAATCTTGACCTAAATTTATCGAAAGTCAAGAGTAAAATTTGTCTTAAAATAATTGCAGGTGGGTGAAACCTTATCGAAAATCTTCAATTTGTTTGTTTGTCATCAAGATATTTCAAGAACTGATGACTGGATTTGGATCAAATTTAGTGTGTGGTTTTGTTACTGCTTAAGGAATAAGCGATTACAATTTAAGGTATTGCAACAGGGGGATGGAGCAAATGGAGGGGTGGGGACATTTTAGCCGGTTTGTTTGTCTGTCATCAAGATATTTCCAGAACGTGATGTTTTGTTTAAATTTGGTGTGTAGTTTGTTTTACTGCTTTAGGAAGAAGTGATTAAAATTTGAGACATATTGTAACAGGGGAAGGGTGCAAATGGAGGGGTGAGGACATTTTAAGGTGAGTTTGTCTGTCATCAAGATATCTCTAGAACTGATGATTGGATTTTGATTACATTTGTTGTATGGTTTTGTTACAGTTTTATGAAGAAGTGTTTAAAATTTGGGACTAATTGGAAGAGGGGAAGGGCAGAAATTCAGGGGTGGGGTTGTTTTAGGATGAGATCTATCAAGACTAAGTTGTCAAGACTAAGTTGAAACTTTCCAATGGATTATGCTGAACAAAGACTTTGTGCTCTGAATGAAGATCCAAGCAATCAATTTTCTGGACTCAAAGAGACTTATATCAAGTGTTCTCTGGAATCAATGAAAATGATATAGTTGGTTTATGCCATGAATGGAAAATGATGGAATGTGAATCCTGGCTGAATAGAGCTCAAACAATGATGCTTCACTTGAATATAACTGAAAACAATGGTATGGCCTTTGAAGAAATCCAGTTGAAGATATCTTCAAGTGTTCAGATTGCAAATGTTCATTACAGATCAAAACTTGGGGATGAATCTTGGTGAGCCAAGGATTTCTGAAGTAGATTATATTGGGATGGGGATCAAATGAACTGTAAATCAAATTGTTCTAGGCATTTTGGAATTGCAACGGGGCAGAGGCATGTGCTCTAGAGAGTGCTAATAATCTAGTTTGATGTTGTTTTGCTTGATGAGGGTGTGTATGGGTGTGTATGATGGGTGTTTTTATGTTTTTAGACAGACATTTGACAACACACAATCCCTGCAGGAACAAAATATTTCGAGGAGAGCAATGGCACCCATTCTTTGAAGGCAAGTACTTGCGCAAGGGACCTAAATTTGGGCGGAAGAAATGTGTGTGTTTGCTTCATGTCATGCGTAGAGGATAAATATTTAACGAGCATAAGTTCAAAATTTTCCAAATTTATATCTTCTGTATGGTGAATTTTTTAGTTCAACCAACACAAGAGTGCTCAGTTGAGGTTATAAAATCGAACCTTAGATTCACTTTTGGCCTTTAGGATATTGAAACTTTTTGTTTTAACAGGGGACTATTAGACCTTTCGTTTGATATGCAAAATTGTGTATTAAATTTTAATTAGCTACCTGTAATTAGCTGTACCCGTAAGGCAATAATTATGGGCACACTAAGTCAATGAGACTTTAAGAAACACCTCTGGTCTTAAAATTTGGGCTCATAGAAGATGTTGTCTTTAATTCTAATCCTTGTATTTTGTTAGGTGTAAATCATTGTAATTTTGTAGTCGTGGCTAAAAACAAGTGAACAATTTTCATACTTTTTAGAGATTTTTTGGAGATATTTCATGGTGTCAAGTTTCACACTCCGTACAAGTACAAACTCTCTCAAAAATTTTCTTTCATTATAAAACTGCCCATCGTGCATGAATAGACATCAGGTAATTAAGCAGCTTTGTGCCGAAACTGCCCATCGTGCATGAATAGACATCAGGTAATTAACCAGCTTTATAATGAAGCTGCTCATCGTGCATGTATAGACATCAGGAAATTAACCAGCTTTATATGATGCATTGCTTATTTAGAACAGATACTATTTGGGAATTTCTTAAATTCCCTATCTTAATAGATATTCTTTCCAGTAATGAACTTAATTTGACTTGCGAGCTTTTAACACAGGACGAAAATATGCTACAAAACTTGAAAATAGTAAACATTTTCATCAAAATTGGTAAAAAATTGACCAATTTACATCTTTTTTTCATTTTTAGTCCTGGCAATAAACAATGGAAATTTTATATACATTTTTAACATAACATCCATAAAACCTATAAAATTTTCTTATGTTAAGTTGTTAACTTATTGTTTTGTCAAACCTTCACCAACATTATTTGAATGGGAGCAATTGAATATGACAAAAAAGTTTTGAGCTTAATCTCTATCATATATGCTAGCTATCATAAATGCTAGCTATCATATATCCTAGCTCAATCGAAGTAGAGTAGGAGAAACTGGTCAGTTTGATGATATTCTGTGAATAAAATTTAGAACAGAAATTAATTGCATTAAAAAGCTTACAACTACAAACAATCAATGTTTTCTTCTCAAAAAAATAAACATGGCACATTGTTTCAAAAAACTGGGGAATTGACATCAATAACATTCCTCATGCCATTTTTCTTTTTTATTGACAACAAATCATCACCACATGCTAGGCACTCAAAAACTTTACTAAAAGTTGAGCATCTGCATCGGTGATGCTCTTAGCATAATTTTGTGTTCCCCCCCCCCACACTTTTTTTACTTTTCCCCCCTCCCCCTTCCACTTTTAGTAGGAAAATCCTGCCCATGGTTGGCATATTAAAGGAATATTCCTGTGAATCTTCATTTTTATATACAGGCGAGAACATAACTTCTGTCCAACATCATTGGCAGAGGTAACAAATATCATGCAAAACGTTTTTTTTTTTTGTTCGTTCTTTAACCCTTACTATACCAACAATTTTTGTTAAATGCGCTCGGGAGGCGGAGTCGAAGATGGGGAACCCAAAACGGCGGTAATATTGCAGCGTGGTAGAGTAAGGGTTAATCAGAGGCTTTTTATTGAAGGTTCCTCTGTCTTCCAAGCAGCAGAGTTGGGCTCGTTCCTATTCATTGACCCGCTGGGCCGTCCACCGGGATCATGCTGCATATATTTTTAAGTTGGCACACTTGTCGCGGGTTCCATAACCCTCATTCCCACCAGCACTTTTTTTTAAATGCGCTCGGGAGGCGGAGTCAAAAATGGGAACCCAAAACGGCGATAATATGGCCGCATGGTAGAGTAAGGGTTAATCAGGGGCTTTTTATTGAAGGGTCCTCTGTCTTCCAAGCAGCAGAGTCAGGCTCGTTCCTATTCATTGACCTGCTGGGCCGTCCACCGGGATCATGCTGCATATATTTTTGAGTTGGCACACTTGTCGCGGGTTCCATAACCCTTACTCTATCAGCACTTTTTTGAAAATGCGCTTGGGAGACGGAGTCAAAGATGGGGAACCCAAAACGGCGATAATATCACTGGTGATAGAATAAGGTTTAATCAGGGGCTTTTTATTGAAGGGTCCTCTTGTCTTCCAAGCAGCAGTCAGGCTCGTTCGCTTTAGCGACACAATAGGCCGCCCACCGGGATCATGCTGCATATATTTTTGAGTTGGCACACTTGTCGCAGGTTCCTTAACCTTTACTCTACCAGCACTTGAAAATGCGCTCGAGAGGCGGAGTCAAAGATGGGGAACCCAAAATGGTGATAATATTGCTCGTGATAGAGTACGGGTTAATAAGCAAAATTGTTTTCATCATATACATGTAGCACATTTACCTTTCAGATGGCATGATAAAGAAGAACATGACATCCGTAGTTGCAATTAATTTTCAAATTTCTCAGGGTCCTGAATAAAGGTGTCGAAAATCTTCCTACGAAAAATCGCAACAGAAATAATATACTTTTGCAATATACAGCTTTTGCAATTTTATGTACTTTTCATCACACAATTACATGGCGGACGTTTTTAGAGCACATATTTAGCACACATACTGTTGTTTACTCAAGAAATATTTTTCTTCCCACGATTTACCAATTTTTAAGTTTATAACCACTACAACCGTAGATTTTTTTCAGTTTCCGATGACGTCTTGAATAGGCCTAGTCCTGAATTTCAAATATATCTTCTTTTTTTTCTCTTTCAGGAGGGAGTTAAACCTATGTGGGAAGACACTCATAACAGGAATGGAGGAAGGTGGCTTATCAATTTTGACAAGAAAGTAAAAGGAAGTGATATTGATAAAGTTTGGCTGGAAACGGTAAGTTTACGTTTTGCGAGTTTGGTCGTTAAATGACATGGAGATCTGTTGGGAAATGATCAGCATATATTGCAGGGATTAACCCTTACTCTACCTGCACTTTTTTGAAAATGCGCTCAGGAGGCGGAGTCAAAGAGGGGAACCCAAAATGGCGATAATATCGCCACGTAGTAGAGTAAGGGTTAATCAAGGGCTGATTATTTAAGGGTCCTCTGTCTTTCAAGCAGCAGAGTTGGGCTCGTTCCGCTTCAGTGACCCACTGGGCCACCCACCGGGATCATGCTGCATATATTTTTGAGTTGGTGCACTTGCCGTGGGTTCATTAACCCTTACTCTACCAGCACTTTTTTGAAAATGCGCTCGGGAGGCGGAGTCAAAGATGGGGGAACCCAAAACTGCGATAACATTGCCGCGTGGTAGAGTCAGGGTTAACAAATTAACCAAACGTCAGCTTGCCTGCTGGGCAGGAGTACCTGAAATTGTGGTTGACCTAAAAGTAATTAAGGTTGTCCATGTAAAGTTTTTGTATACACTCAATGCAAATTGTGCTGAAAACCAGGTTGTCCATCCGAGCAGGTCAAGTAAATGTCATGGTTGCTCGGACAAGATTTTTGGATGTCCCAGGCAAGCCAGATGTATGATTTGTTGCTTGCTGATAAGTTACTTTCTTATAATTGATTTTCTTCGAAGTTACAAACATAGATTGATATCCAACTTCAAAATTCTGTAAATAACTGAAGGTATTTCAAATATTGATGACTTAGCTAATATTGGCTTCAAGTGTCGACAGACTCACAATCTCGACCAAAAGTGTTGGAACAAAATCCCTCAATAATTTTAAATGGCATTTCCCCCTACCTCCCCTATTTATTGTTGTGTGTTTTGTAAAAAGCGAGGTAAAAAGTGACTTTCAAGATTGATCAAAGGAAGTGTCCGTAACACTCGTAACTAATATTTTTTTATCCTAATGTTATCCACATACATACATTCTGGCATTTATAAGCTGCGCCTTTTGTCCAAACAATTGTTACAAAGCGCAGGTAAAGAAGATGTATCTCAGTTTACATCAAAATATAACTAAAAGGTGTACAAGTGAGTTTGAGAGGTTTTTTAAAGGAAGCTGTAGAACGAGCACTCCTAACGCTATAAGGGAGACTGTTCCATAAATTGGGCGCAGCATTGGAGAAGGCTCGATCTCCTGTCTGAGATGATGTTCCAGGAACAGCAAGCAAAAGCTTTGAAGACGTACGGAGACATTGAGCTGGTGTATATTTTTGGAGATGGTTGCTTATGTAAGATGGTGACTTGTCCATCAGAGCTTTATACACATGGAGGCAAATCTTGAAATTAATTCTCTGGGAGACTAGTGAAGCTCCTTTAGTAGGGGAAGTGCATTATCGTAGCGTGATTTCCTAAAGATAAGGCGAGCAGCTTTATTTTGAAGTCTCTGGAGAGAGAGTAGGTTGGCTTTGGAGAGACCTATAAGTAATGAATGACCATAGTCTAATCTTTAGAGAATGGGAGATCTGATAATAGCAGGACAGGTGTCCTGATTAATGCAGCGTCAAATTTTCCATATATTTCTAATATTTTACTGTGCGACAGAAAGTATTAACATTTTGAGAAATGTCCATTTTACAGTCAAACTGGACACCCAGATTGCATACTTTGGTGGACCGTGATATGTTAAGTGTCCTCAATCGCGAGGTTGATATCGGATAAGCAGCGTAAATTATTGGCTGAGGCAATGACAAGAAACTTGGTTTTATCTTGGTTTAGTTTAAGCTTGTTAGCAAGCATCCATGATTTGTATCTCTTTCACACACGCAGCAGCAATTCTGAACAGGGCACACTCAGCATCCATAGGTATATGAGGATCATATTTGATGTAAACTTGTATATCATCAACATACATGTGGTACATCTGCCGCGTTTATGCAGAATATTACCTATGGGAGTGGTGAATAAAGTAAAAGCAAGCAGACCAATAAGAGATCTAGGCTTGGGCGGTATACTGGTACTCACATAAGTACCAGTACTTACTCACGTAAGTACTGGTACAGAAGTACCGGTACTCGCGTAGTCAAGTAACTCTAAAATATAAATACTATTACCAAAATCATGCATTTTTGATACCTAATTTATGAAAATCACATTCACATTATCACATATTTACCTTGCAAGAGGCTTGTTCTTAATCCATTAATCAAAACACCACCGATGAATACCCCCTGTAATTATTCCCAAAGCTGCTAACAATCTCACAGACACGTTATCAAATTGTAGACTATTCATACAGAAGTTACATTCCATTCTTTACTTAGTAGGTGTTGTCCCAAGTCAAACGTAGCACACACACAATTAACATTTAAAACCATTCAATGTTGTGCCCTTTGCAAACAAATTTGCAAAATGCAACTTTCAACATTGATCGAGGGGAGTGGGGATTTGTCCCAAGTACTACTTGGCCACGATTGTAGCATTTACACTCACTTGTGTTATTATTTCTCTGTTTCATTCCACAGGTTTTATGTCTCATTGGTGAAAACTTTGAAGACGAGTCGGATGCTGTCAATGGTTGCGTCATAAATATTCGCCCCAAGGGAAACAAAATCAGCCTCTGGCTAGGGGAATCTAAAAGTGAAGAAGTCGTTATGAGAATAGGGTAAGGTTGACGTCAGAAATATTAATTTAGAATGTCATGTGTACTAAGTATAGACATTTTAAAATCTGAATCAGCAATTTCTGGAAAACTAATTAAGATAATGTCACATGGCAGAAATTCACCTGTCCATTATGAATCGATCATATACTGGGGAATCTTGTCGACCAATCAAATACTGGGGGCTTCTTGCCTTCTGCACAATTACTGCAGTGTATGGCACCAAATGTATGAAAACATTGCTTCCTAACGCTTATATTACATGCGTTTTACATAAGTGTAATACACCTGGGCATTGTTAGTTGCAACATTTCCTTCCAGACACTGCAGCTGATTGGTTGGGTAACAAAGGGAACATTTTAAATTATAGCACTAAGAGAAACAAAATGGTGTTATTAAATTAAGGGTTCATGAACAACACAGCTTTCCCTATTGTCCATTTATGATGATGGACAGTTGTGCTTCTTTAGTGAATAAGGCGATAGCCGAGTCGAACTTGGTGTTCATTATTCCCTGTGAACAGACATGATAGAAAGTTGCAAGTCCATGGACCCAATTTGACTGGATGGAGGGTAGATAGTTAGGATGGAAAGTGCAGGTGGGTGGAGGTGGTAGGTGAAGGTAGAAAGTTAGGAGTGGGAAGAGTGAGAAGAAAAGTGTAGGTGGGTGGACGTGGTAGGCGAATGTATAAAGTTAGGGGTGGGAAGAGTGAGAAGGAAAGTGCAGGTGGGTGGAGGTGGTAGGTGAATGTAGAAAGTTACGGGTGGGAAGAGTGAGAAGGAAAGTGCAGGTGGGTGAAGGTGGTAGGTGAATGTAGAAAGTTGGGAGTGGGAAGAGTGAGAAGGAAAGTGTAGGTGGGTGGAGGTGGTAGAAGCGGTTGGGAAGAGAGAAGAAGAGTGCAGGTGGGTGGAGGTGGTAGGTGAATGTAGAAAGTTAGGGGTGGGAAGAGTGAGAAGGAAAGTGCAGGTGGGTGGAGGTGGTAGGTGAATGTAGAAAGTTAGGGGTGGGAAGAGTGAGAAGGAAAGTGCAGGTGGCTGGAGGTGGGTGAAGGTGAAGTAGAGAGTGCAGGTGAATGTGAATGTAGAAAGTTAGGGGTGGGAAGAGTGAGAAGGAAAGTGCAGGTGGGTGGAGGTGGTAGGTGAATGTAAAAAGTTAGCGGTGGGAAGAGTGAGAAGGAAAGTGCAGGTTGGTGGAGGTGGTAGGTGAATGTAGAAAGTTACAGGTGGGAAGAGAGAAGGAAAGTGCAGGTGGGTGGAGGTGGTAGTGAATGTAGAAAGTTAGGGTTGGGAAGAGAAGGAAAGTGCAGGTGGGTGGAGGTGGTAGGTGCAAGTTGGGAGAGAGAAGGAAAGTGCAGGTGGGTGGAGGTGGTAGGTGAATGTAGAAAGTTACAGGTGGGAAGAGAGAAGGAAAGTGCAGGTGGTTGGAAAGGGTAGATGAGTGCAGAAGGCTTGCTGAATTCTGAAGCCTAGGATTGGAAAGGGTAGGTGGATAGCTACATAAGGGTGGATGACAGTAGGGCGAGCTGGGAATGTTATGAGTGTTTGCAATAGTAGGTGTATTTGATGTGGTATGTGGAATGGTAATTGCATGTGGAATGGTAGTTGAATATGGAGGTGATTGGGGGTGGTATATGAATGAAGGATAGCAGGTGATTGGGGGATGATAGATGAATGTGGAATGGTAGTTGAATGTGGAATGGCAGTTGATTGTGGAATGGCAATTGAATGTGGAATGGCAGTTATATGTGGAACGGTAGTTGAATGTGGAATGGTAGTTGAATGTGGAATGGTAGTTGAATGTGGAATGGTAGTTGAATGTGGAATGGTAGTTGAATGTGGAATGGTAGTTGAATGTGGAATGGTAGTTGAATGTGGAATGGTAGTTGAATGTGGAATGGTAGTTGAATGTGGAATGGTAGTTGAATGTGGAATGGTAGTTGATTGTGGAATGGCAGTTGATTGTGGAATGGCAGTTAAATGTGGAATGGCAGTTGAATCTGGAACGGTTGTTGAATGAGCATTATACAGTAGTCTAGTGAAGGATGACACGTGGATGGGGAAAGGTATACGGGGTTGGTAGGACGACTGGGTTGGAACAGGACTGTGGTGTGGTAGGAGGTAGGGATGTGAGTTGAGAGGGAAAATTGTTGGGTAGATGATGTTATGTGATGATTAGGAGATAATTGATCTTAGATGGAAAATCAAGTGCAAAGTTGATGTACTGAGCAAAACCCGAAAAGAGAGTGGGAGGTAAAAGTTGTGAGTAATGTGTGTGCAATAGGATAAATCTTTTTCGTGATGCCTTATAAGGCTGAGTTGGGTCCCTGAAAGGTTGGGTACCCGGTGCAAAAATAGAAAAAATATTAGATCTGAAAAAAAAGAGTTTTTTTTTTCTTGTAGCTCTACAATTTTCGCAAGACTGGTATGCTATTAGGCTTATACTAAAAATATGGTAATTTCACTAACTCGGACCAAAAATAAGCTCAAGAATGTCACTAAAAAATGTTGGTACGAGTCAGTGTAGTTACCGTGATTTTAGTGTTAGCCTTATGATATACCAGTTCCACAAAAATTGTAGAGCTAAAAAAAACCGGATCTAATTTTTTTTTTTCTTTTTTCGGTTACCCGGATCAGAACCGGGTAAGAGTAATGGGTATCCAGTTCCGATTTGTTGCAACCTGATTCAGGCCTAATGCCTTATTTCATATGGAAATTTCTGTTTCTTCAAATTGAGATATGTTTAGTTCATTTTGAAATGCACTCTTTTGGTTCTCTTTATATTTTAACAGGAGAAAACTCAAAGATACATTAGGTCTGCCCCCAAGATATTCAATTTCATTTGAGGTAAGTATTTTCTTCACACCAATTCTACTTTTTCAGGTCATACTCCAAATCCTTCTTAGTCTATATTTTTCTCTTTTTTTGATTTGATAAAATGTAAGCAAATCATTTATCGGAAGAAAAACTACATTTCTAATCGTAAAAAAAAAATCACTTTAATCTGTTTTAGTTTGTTTTTGATTTCAAAATGGAAGTTTGTTATTTCACCAGCATTGACTATTTTGACCCTTATCTTAAATATAAATGTTCAAGGTTATCTTTTAGTTTGGTTATTTATAGTTTCTATTGTGCATGTGAGTGGAGGGACATAATACCATTCTCTCTTCCAAGAGGGAAAAAAGTGTCCCTTAAAACCCAGAAAAAGCAG
Source organism: Chiridota heheva (assembly GCA_020152595.1). NCBI lineage: Eukaryota > Metazoa > Echinodermata > Holothuroidea > Apodida > Chiridotidae > Chiridota > Chiridota heheva. The sequence goes on from JAIGNY010003850.1 coordinate 317,623, forward strand.
ATATAAATTGTAAATATAACCCAATTCAGGACCAGATAACCATAAAATGTTGATCTGCATATGATATGGACCCTTGGTATGGCCAGATAAAAGAATTGACCAGATATTACTTGATATTAAAGGGGCACTCGGTCAAAAAGTGGAATTTTGAAATAACACTGGTCAAATTTTTGATACTCATATTGTTGAAAAATTACTTAAATATCCATAAGAAATGATTGATTAATATGAGAATTTGTATAAAGGGTTTTAGTACCATCCTTTTGGTGCCGTTGATATGTTATAAATTTACTAAATGTTTGATGGCCAAAATTGCGAGCGTTTAATGAGTAATCATAACCAAGTTTCATCCAAAAATCAGTAAAAAAGAATTTTTTGTGGAACTGGTCCAGTTCCCTTCCACACAAACATACTATGCATTTTCGAAATACAAATGGGCCAAGAATCTTACAAGAATCTCTTAAAATGACCTGTTAGGCTGATAAAACTATCTGCAAAAAAAGATCCTTGGTTTAGATGACATTCAAAAAGGTGTAGAAATAGGATATCCATAAGAAAGTTGCCGATTTCTGGCAGTCTGAACTTACACCTGGTCTTTCACAAAATGATTTATGTACAGACTGTACCCCAGTACTGCATTCGTTAAGGCCTGTAAAATTCAGTTTTTAGTTCCTAAATTTAAAAGTGTGTCAACAATTTTTATAGTTGAATTTTGTTCTGGTCATGAACGTGCAGTAGAAAGATATAAACGATCGATAATAAAAGAAATGAAAGAATTTGCTTGATTTTTAATGCCGTTTTCATGCATTTTAAACATAGAGAGGTTTGTTTTCAGTTTATAGTTCAAACGTTTTAAGTGATTTTTTGAGTATTTTACGATGTTTTTCAGTGTTGCTATTTGTCACTGTACACTACGCCACCCATATAGTATTTTCACTATTAATCGCATCAAAGTTTCGCTAAACGTTTTTTGAAGAGTTGCGATCGATTCATCGCTTATCGTCAGCAGCTCAACATCCTGTGCACGGAAAGTGTGTTTGATTATTCTTGAGACTCAAGAAAAATATGCCATCACTTTCCAGCCGCCAGCTCCTCTAATTTGATATTTGTTCAAGTTGATATCTGCCTTGATCTCACCATATCAAACTTCCTGAAGCACATATAAAATTGATTGAAGCTTAGATGTGGAATTTTTTGAAAGGGTGTCTCGGTATAAAAGGAATATTCCCGCGAAATTTCATTTTCATAGATTTGATACAGTGGACTATTAAAGAATCAATTTGGTGATGTTGATATTGTGTTCGATTTGGATTGTGTTTTGAAAAGTGACCTCACAGCGTACATTGTGATGTCATCCCTGCAGATCAAAGATAATTTTGATGTATTTCTTGTATCTGCAAGTATGGCACAAGGTACACTGCAAGGTCACTTTTCAACATACTGGCAAAATCTTTTAAATAGAATAAGTTATCAAAATGCTTTTTTAACCAGTGTGTTTCTTTTATCAGAAATATGAAACTAAAAATTCACAGGACTATTACTTTTACTTTTATTTGCATATTAAGAATAACGATCTCTCGATCAAGCATATCCTCTTAACCTGTCTCTTATACCTGGACTAGATCTCTCCTCTCCTCCTCCACCTCCATTTCTGATCTTTTCAAGAACAACCCCTCCCTCAACATTATCTTCCTTCCTCCGCAATAGCAACTTATTCCACCTGATCTAATCCTTACCCACACTCCCCATTCTCTATCCTGTCTTTCCTCTCCTTTTCTTACCTCTATTCGCTCCTTTATTATTCAACAAGAGAGCCGACAGAGCCGCCAACAAAGCTCTGTCAAATATCATCTCTCCTTTTCCTATTCCACACTCAGACCTCCTTCTCTCCATCAACAAAACCTGGCAAAACTCCTGGAATCACGAAACCAGTAACAAACTGCACACCATCAATTACAAAGTTGAGACTAACACCCCTCTGCACAGTCACAACCACAGGGAAGACATCGTTGTCACCCGCATCCACCTCGTCCACTCCTCTTTTACTCACTCCTATCTCTTATCCGGCTCCCCTACCCATCTGTGCCCCACTTGCAACACTGATCTTTCCATCAAGCATATTTTCTTAACCTGTCCCCTATACTAGAACTCCAGTCTCTTCTTTCCTCGCTCTCCTCAATCTCAGATCATTCGAAAACAATTCTTCCTCAAACGTCATCAACTTCCTCTGCAAAAACAACCTCTCCCACCACATATAATCCCACCCCCCCCCCTCCCTCCTTTTCTACACCCACATTTGAACTTACACACCCCTTTTTTTCACGCAAATTTTTCTCCCACCTTCAGCCTTTCCCCTTCATCTTCCTTACAAACCGTTCATCTCCTCACTATCCTAAGTCTTGCACCTTAGATTTCTAACACCCTCTTGGCACATTTGGCTCTGACTGCCGCGGTGCTGTTAAACATCAACAAACAACAATGACTTGTTTATTGATTGAATTTTATGTCATTCTTTAGGTACATCAAGACACCATGAATAAGAAAGGATCCTCAGCTAAAGCTCGGTTTAGTATATGATACCAACCCCGGTCAGTGGAAGTGGCTGCATTGTCGAAAGGAAGATAGGGACTTGCCTAAAAGCTTGCGTGCGTCGACACCTCGTATTGTACCCAAAGATCAAAATGTTTTTACAACACGTCAGAAGTGTCTTGCCCTCCCGAGGAACAGAAGCAGGACTTTCGCGCCATGGATATGAATGAACTAAGAGGAGAATTGACGTAAAAGTTTTATTAATAACAGGAATGGAGGATGTGATTGATTATAGTAGTGTAGGTCCAAAACCAGATTGATGTTATAAAACATAATTTTTATTTTTTATTTTGTGAATAAAGATCTTTTTGCATACTTTTGTTTCGGAGAATGCTCACGAGCGAAAATGACTTATCAACTTCAGGAGAAAAAAATTGTTGTCGTGTTGGCAGTATTTTCTCTTTGCTTTTTTTTTCTCTTATGAAGTTTTCTTCAAAATCGGAATGTTTAGGATTGGATACGCTTGGGGTGTTGCTTTCTGTGGACTTGCTTGAAACTTAAACATGAGGTTTATTGTAAGCTAATGTTTGTACAAAGAATTATAATTAGACAGGAGTAGTTATGCTGTTTGTATAAGCTTCATCTTTTGCCAGTTGTGTTTTAATTTAATTTGACTTCTTTTGCTTTGCAACTTAAAGCCTATGGTGTTTGTCAGGGACTGAAATTTTTTTATCAAGAAGAAATGAACTTTTCTTCACTAGTTGTTATTAGTTGGTGCAGAGAGTTATGGGTGACTGTGACTTGGATGTTCCATTGTAACTCACAAATGTTCGTGTTTGGAAATTCCTGCACAAAGAACTGGCTATTTGTGGTGATAGCAATGTGCCACCATGAATAAAGATTACAATCACGATCAGTCCTAGGCAGTCCGACTGCCATCATTGACAAATATTCATTCAAAGGGACAAAGTCTGACATAAACCTTATTTCATATTATAGAATTAGAAATAAAACATTTTTCTGACAAAGTTTCATACCCCCAATTCAAACACAGTTTTTGTAAGTATTTAAATCTTAAATGCTTCTACTATGGGAGCCACCATTTTGATTTTAGAACATGGTAGGAATGCTTTGTATTTAATCTATCTCAAGTTTTCTAGCTTATGAGAAATTGTTTTCTTTTTGTCAGGGCCAAGAACATTTTTGTGTATACGTGAAATTATCAAAACAAGCTGTTAAAACTTTGTGTCACATCATTTTGAAATGAAAACTTTAATGCAATTTCTAAAGAAATACGTTATAATTCTTGTACGCATTGCACTTTTTATCTAGGAATTGAAATTTGACAGGAAATTATTGGTTTTAATCGACTAATCTGTGCTGAGATTTACATGTCGTGTGATAAAGCAACAGCAAATTCCCGCTTTGTAATATTTTTAAGAGGGAATTCTGATAAAAGAGGGGGATTCCCTCTCACTGATGTGAACACTTGAGATTTCAATACAGATTTGGACAAAATGGCAGCCTCCATGTGTCACGTCAAATAACTTGAGATAGGAATAAGATTTTGACTCGCTGTTTTTGGTACTTGGTTTAGATTTTAATCCTGTATCATATGAAATCAAGATGGTATCAGACTATGCTTCCCTCTACAACCATATTTAATTCTCCTCTTCCACCCTCTCTCTACTTTGTTTTTGTTTCACCCATGCACCTCCCCCCTCTTGATCACAGCTTTCTGACCTTTTGTTCTTGAATTTCTCTCATTCTCCCCTGTTTCCTTTCCTTCCTATCTCTAGAATGATCTGACCTCTCAGGCACAATTTGACCCTCGTTGTCATGGTGCCATTAAGCCCTCATCAAACAAACAAACCAACTTTATGTCTCCTTTAAATACCTAAAGGAAGGAAACTTAAAAGGAAGTTAAATTTTGATGAGATAGTTGTCAGACTTGTAGTTTTTCAACAGCCACATGGTAGAGGAGCATTGTCTTTGATTTGTTTTCATATTTCATCAAGCAATATGCCTTCCAAACACATTTTGAACATCTGTGACACTTTGTCGGTGAAAACATGCAATGATTTGCACTCACGGGAAAACCACGCTTGATACATGTGCTTTCAAACTGAAAATATCTTTTCTACGATACTTCCACCAAATTTGCAACAATTTCCTGCACAAATACCCAAGTGAACGTAACGAATTAGGCCTTTAAAGGTGACTGATTTGACACTGACTGTAATGGTAAACTGCTTTGTTTCCACCGTCAAGCTGGTTGTTAAGATTTATGCACGTTATTATGACATCATCCCGAATACTCCGATAGAAAGATTTAAGGGGAGGAACGTTGAAGGAAGATTGATATACTTAAAAAAATTATTTGTATTTTTTTGTAAATACTATAAAATGCATCTCTGCATGATTAAAGGATTAGTTCAGGGGTCCAGCAAGTCTATCTCATATGAAAGAAACAAAATAGTGAGAGAAAAAAAAGCATTCAACGATCTTATTTTGTTAAGGAGATATCTTAGTTTAAAATTTGGTATTATTTGTGTAGAAACGACTGAAATCAGACTAATTGTGATGTCATAGCCTCAGATTCATCAAAGTGTTTGTAATCTATCATATTTTGTCCTGCGGATTTGTGGCTCAAAAACCATGGGATTTGTCAACTAGGAAGGGTTTTTCTAATATACCAACCACCTGAAGAAAGTTTAAGGGAAAATAATTTAGATAGTGAAAAAATAAAATAAACTTTCTTTAAAATACATTAACACTTGTTAAGAATGTGAGGAGTGAGGATGAAGACACAACCTTCCATAGTAGATTATTACACCAGTCATTTCTTCATAGATAAGACCGAGCTTTAAACTTGAATATCTCCTTAATGGAATAAGATTTTTGAATGCTTTCTATACCATTTTGTTTCTTTTGAAGTCCTCTTTCATATTCGATGGATATGCTTGACCACTGAAATAATCCTTTAACCCTTTTGCCCATCTTATGTATGCTAGTATGGTGTTTTTCTTTCCCATAAATTTTGATGACATTCAGTATTTAATCTGTATTTGAATGACATAACATAAGCTTTGTACAGTAGTTTTGCTATTTCAATATTTCTGTTAACTTTTCTATGCCTTCTTAATCTTTTCAGTCATGCAAAGACAATAATCTTGTTGTTTTGAATGTTCTGATTGACTAAGGTCCGCATACCTACTGTCGTTAGCACAGAGATCAATTTTGCATGCAAATAAGAATTTGTCAATTACTTTTCAATAGTTTGGTAACACAATTTCCGAGTGATTGTTTTTTAGCTCAGATATTATTGATATTTAGTATGTTGCATCGTTTATGATATATTGTAACAAGGGAAATCCAATTTTAGTTTAAAATATTGGATGAAGTATCTAATGCTTATAATGAAATGCATGTTTAGTAATCATGGGTAGGGTCTGTGGGGGTATGGAAACTTCAGAAAAGAGGCGAGGTACATTGAATGACCATAATAACTGTGCTTGCAAATGCATAGATATTTTGGTGTTTTTTTTTTTAAGATAAATTTAAATTTCATTTGTTTCACTTTCATTTTGAAAGTGCAGAATAAATTTCATAAAATGGAATTCATATTTGGTTACTAACATTTTTAAGTTTCCCTTGAAACTGTTTTGGTCATGGAATACTTTAAAAAGCGATAAGCAAATTTAGGAATGTTTTCTCGTATCTGAATTTTAACATTCTGTCATTTAGTCATGAATCTTGGGTTTTTATTATTGTTATGAAAGGCAAAGTTTTTTTTTTCTTCTCATATGATTAATTAATCGGCCATTTTTGCCCATTTAAAATAATCTATGTTATGCTATGCTTTAAGAAATTGAATTTTTAAAAATGAAAAAAGTGAATTTTTGTGTTAATCTTTATCGTTTGAGTTAGCCAGTCTGTTCTTAATTTCATAAGTTTGATTTTAAATTTAATAGTTGTCTGATTTGCAATATTTCACCTGAAGAAGCAGATGTAAGTTATTATGATAAGAATGAGTGGTGTGAGTGTAAGACAGTTAAAGGATTACTTTAGTAGTCAAGCATGTCCATTTTATGTGAAAGACTTTAAAAGAAACAAAATGGTGAAGAAACTACTTCAATATCTTATTCCGTTAAGGAGATAATTCAAGTTTAAAGCTCATCTTATCTGTATAGAAATGACTGGTGTAGTAAGTCTACTATGAAAGGCTAGCGCACTCATCCTCACATTCTTAACAATTGCAAATGTTTTTAAAATTTATTTTACTTCTTTACTTTTTGAAGTAAGTTTTTCTCAAACTTTCTTCAGGTGGTAAATTATAATTACCCTTACTAGTTTCTGTTTGACTACTTTCCTGACATATCCAATTGTTTTAAAGCCACACAACCACAAGTCAAAAAATGATAGAATACCTGAAAGCTGATGAATCTGAGGCAGTGACATGACAACTAGTCTTGATTTCAGTTTGTTCAACATGAAACCAAACTAAACTTAAATATATCCTAAACGGAATAAGATTTTTTGAATTTTAAAGGCTTTCTTCATCATTATGTTTCTTTATTATCCTCCTTCATATAAGATTACTACTAAACTAATCCTTTAATGTAAAGATTGATCAGTGTTTGTTCTGGGACATGACAAACTAAAATTGTAAAAAATGACTGCTTTGCAGTAGTGCATAATATTTGTCTTGCTAGTAAAACAATATCATTTTTTTTCTTAAAGGTGCTTATTATTTTTAAGGATTAGAAACATCTATTTCCTTTAATTTTTATACTAGAATGATAGAAACAACTTTGGCTTTAAATTAAGAGTTGTTGGAATGTGAAATGAAATTTGTTGGGAGTTGAAATTTTTGGAGTAATTTTTAGGATTATGTGACTCTGGTCATAGATAGGTAGAGCCAAATTAAGAATATGGGAGACATACATAAGGGAATAATTTACACTGATAGATAAGAAGGGATCAGTAAGGGAAGTTTTTACAAATTTAACTGAATGTATTCCCATGTACTTTAAAAATGGCATGCTGCATGTACATAAAGCATTGCTTTTTTCGCCGTATAAATACAATTAACATCATTAATGGCTTAAGTTACCAAAAGCAACCAGTGTAAATAAACTTCTTTCAGTGAAGAGGTGGGGGTCTAGAATGTATGGAGGTAGAAGCATAAAATCTACACCACACCCAAGGTTGTGGCAATCTCATAAGTGTAGGGGAGGGGAAGGTGCATATAACATCTCTTACAATTCCACAGTTTAAATAGTAATTAGGGCACAACATATTTGGTTCAAGAAGCCTAGGATTAAAATCTAGGATATAGTTTGGGTATCATTGTGATTGGAAAAGATCAATTTTGACAACTTTTTGTGTATAAGATTTTTCATAAATGGAATTTCCAAACTGAACAATATTTGTTTTCTTTTAAGTTTAAGGTTTGTAAGTCATATACGCATGGAATGTATCAAACTTGGGAGATTTGATGAGATGTCCTCATAATTTAGTATGTTTTGTTTTCTTTCATTGGGAGTTGGATTTGTTAGAGCAAAAAAAAAAAGTAATTGTAAAATACGCTCAGCATAAGCAGCATGGAGATTGCTTTTACCTCAAATATATTGAGAATTATATTTGGCCTGTTGTTCCTTTTTCCAAGAGATAATATAATGTCCATTATGTATCAAAAGAGTACGGTTGGCATGGGGTATAAGTATCCATGGAGAGTGGGTGACCATGGGGTGTGGGTTACCATGGGGTGTGGGTGACCATGAGGTGTGGGTGATTATGAGTAGGTGACCATGGGGTGTGAGCAGAGATAAGATATGGGGTGTGGGTGTCTATGGGGTGTGGGAGACTGGGATGTGGGTGACTATGGGATGTGGGTGTCTATGGGGTGTGGGTGACTATGGGGTGTGGGTGACTATGGGGTGTGGGTGTCTACGGGTGTGGGTGTCTATGGGGTGTGAGTGACTATGGGGTGTGGGTGTCTATGGGGTGTGGGTGACTATGGGGTGTGGGTGACTATGGGGCGTGGGTGACTATGGGGCGTGGGTGTCTATGGGCGTGGGTGACTATGGGGCGTGGGTGACTATGGGGCGTGGGTGACTATGGGGCGTGGGTGTCTATGGGCGTGGGTGTCTATGGGGCGTGGGTGTCTATGGGGCGTGGTGTCTATGGGGCGTGGGTGACTATGGGGTGGGTGACTATGGGCGTGGTGACTGGGGCGGGGTGACTATGGGGCATGGGTGACTACGGGCGTGGGTGACTACGGGCGTGGGTGACTACGGGCGTGGGTGACTACGGGCGTGGGTGACTACGGGCGTGGGTGACTACGGGCGTGGGTGTCTCACGGGCGTGGGTGTCACGGGCGGTGGGTGACTATGGGGTGTGGGTGACTATGGGGTGTGGGTGTCTATGGGGTGTGGGTGACTATGGGGTGTGGGTGACTATGGGGTTAGGGTGACTATGGGGTGTGGGTGACTGGGGCGTGGGTGTCTATGGGGCGTGGGTGTCTATGGTGCGTGGGTGTCTATGAGCCGTGGGTGTCTATGGGGCGTGGGTGTCTATGGGCGTGGGTGACTATGGGGCGTGGGTGACTATGGGGCGTGGGTGACTATGGGGCGTGGGTGACTATGGGGTGGGTGACTATGGGGCGTGGGTGACTATGGGGCGTGGGTGACTATGGGCGTGGGTGTCTATGGGGCGTGGGTGACTGGGGCGTGGGTGTCTATGGGGCGTGGGTGACTATGGGGGTGGGTGTCAATGGGGGGTGGGTGTCCATGGGGTGTGGGTGACTGGGGGTGGGTGACTATGGGGCATGGGTGACTATGGGGCGTGGGTGACTATGGGGCGTGGGTGACTATGGGGCGTGGGTGTCTATGGGGCGTGGGTGACTGGGGTGGGTGACTATGGGGGTGGGTGTCAATGGGGCGTGGGTGGCTATGGGGCGTGGGTGACTATGGGGCGTGGGTGACTATGGGGCGTGGTGTCTATGGGCGTGGGTGACTGGGGGTGGGTGACTATGGGGGTGGGTGTCAATGGGCGTGGGTGGCTATGGGCGTGGGTGACTATGGGGCGTGGGTGACTATGGGGCGTGGGTGACTATGGGGCGTGGGTGTCTATGGGGCATGGGTGACTGGGGGTGGGTGACTATGGGGGGTGGGTGTCAATGGGGGTGGGTGTCCATGGGGTGTGGGTGTCTATGGGGTGTGGGTGTCTATGAGGTGTGGGAGTGAATATGGAGTGTGGGAGTGAATATGGAGTGTGGGAGTGAATATGGAGTGGGGGTCACTGTGGGAGTGAATATGGCGTGTGGGAGTGAATATGGAGTGGGGTCACTGTGGGAGTGAATATGGGGGGTCACTATGGGTGTGAAGGGGTGACCATGGGGTGTGAAGGGGGTGACCATGGAGTGTGAGTGACCACAGGGCCATGTGTGGGTATGTCTCCTTATAATGATCTTGCTGGGCCCCATAAATTCATCACAATCTGAAGCATGATGGGTGCATCCATACATACCCTTGTGCTGTTCCATTATGATAAAGAATAAAAAAATCTATTTGGAAGCAAAACCATTTTCATATCTGGAAAATAAATCTATTGAATACAGTTCTTGAATCACAAATCGAACAAACAATAACTAATCAACATTCATTACTGTAAATTGGTAATCCCTGATACAAACTGAAAACTTCAACTGAAAGAAATAATAATTAAGCAAAAAATAGAGCATAATACGTTATTTATCTTACTGGAATACATTGCTACTTCAAACCTTTGACTTAACGTTTTGGTAGCACCTGCAGGAATGTTTCTATTTAATGGCTGTCACTATGTTTCTGCCCTTCTTTGATAATATAAAAAAACTGAATACAAAATAACCTCTATTTTATTCTAAGAGAATTCAAGATGACCACTGATTACGTGTTGGCTTGACCTGTCGTCAATTGTGTATAAAGTGTATAAACAAACAAAAATATCACCCCACCTTTTTACCTATTCACCCTAGTCATAGATGGTATGCAGAGGAAACTCCTCCAACCCCTCCCTGTACCCTATCCCCCAAATATTATACTTTTGGGTATATTTGCAAGCAAAATTTGAGAAAATTTATGCTCGGTTAGTTGGGCAATTTCCATTTGCCCCCAACAAAATCCGACCCTAAAGGCCGTAACACACTGAACGCAACGCGGCGAGCGAATTTTTAAATAATCATACAGGAAACAAAAGCTTTGACTTTTTGCTTACACACAATCGGAAGTTCACAATTGAGGATTTCTGATGATACTGGAAAATTTGCTAAAAATGCTTTTTGTTCAAATTGGAGAAAATCGCTTTAGTGGGGCGCGATTTTCTGTCGTGACGCAAATTTTGCTTAAATGGCCGTAGAAACGCCCTTTCAATTAGTTTTTAGTTATCATCTGAATAGCCATACGATGACAATCCTCTAAAAATGAGGTCAAAATATTTCTTTTCTTTTGTTTTATTCAATTTTGTTTAAAAAATCGCTCGCCGCGTCGCATTCGGTGTGTAACGGGCCTTTATGCCTATGTTGGTAACTTCCCCTCAGAAGATTAATTGCAAAATTTAACAAACAAACTGCTGCCAGGATAACTTTACATCCAGAAAACATTTCACCACATTATTCAAATATTATAATAGTGACTTTATCATTCAATAATTAGCTCAGTGGTCAAGCAATTTATCTCATATGAAAGAGGACTTTAAAAGAAACAAAATGGTGAATAAAATATTGAAACTTGAAGTTTAAAGCTGTTGTCTGTGTAGAAATGACTGGTGTAGTAAGTCTACTATGGGTGGATGGTTCTCTCATCCTCTCTTAACAATCATCAAAGTATTTAAAAGGAAATTGATTTTACTATTGAATTTGTTTTACTTTAAATCAGGTGGTATATTAAAATTTCCCTTACTAGATTCTGTTTTACCACTTTCCTGACATATCCAATGGTTTTAAAGCCATAAAATCGCAGGATAAAATATGATAGAACACATAAAGACTGAAGAAACTGAGGCTATGACATCACATCTAGTCTGATGTTAGTCATTTCTACACAAATTATACCAAACTTCAAACTTAAATATCTTCTTAACAATATAAGATTTTTGAATGCTTTCTTCACCATTTTGTGTCTTTTCAAGTTCTCTTTCTATAAGATGAACATGCTTGACCCTTGAACTAATCCTTTAATCGAATAATATTTTTGAATGCTTTCTCCACCATTTTGTGTCTTTTAAAGTTCTCTTTCATACAAGATGAACATGCTTGACCCTTGAACTAATCCTTTAACCGAATAATATTTTTGAATGCTTTCTCCACCATTTTGTTTCTATTTGAAGTCTTATTTCATATAAGATGGACCACTAAACTAATCCTTTAACAACTTGGAATACTGAATGGTGGTAGGTAATGAACAAGGTATGCATAGACATCCCTTCTCAAAATAAGGTCCATTTTTAAATTAAAATTATATACTTTAAAATTATCAAATATAATTATTTTAAAGAATAAATGTATTTACAGTTGAAATGAGTATATACAACATTTCTTTATTCAAACAAGTATGCGTGACTTGGATTGCAACATCCAGTAACTTACAACTTGAATTGGCTAGAAGACTCCCAATTAAACTTTATTACTAGAAAGTATTACATAACTTAATTCTTAATTTATCATGAGATGGGATGAATACTAGTTATGGATTGTGTGTGACACTTCAATTCAGCCCTTTTTAAGACAAACACTTGACTTATTATGAAGCAAATTTACAATTTGCCACAACCAACCAGTCATATCTAAAAATAATAATAGTAATAATGATAATAATAATAATATTGTGTTCTGCTACTACATGCAACACTTATCTCTCATTCAAGCATATCCTTTCTTAACCTGTCCCATATACCTGAACTCCAGATCACACCTCTCCAACTCACACCTCTCCCCTCCAACTCACACCCTCCTTCAATTCACACCCCTTCCCCTCAAATTCACACCTCTCCCCTCCAACTCACACCTCTCCCCTCCAACTCACACCTCTCCCCTTCAACTCACACCTCTCCCCTCCAACTCACACCTCTCCCCTCCAACTCACACCTCTCCCCCTCCAACTCACACCTCTCCCCTCCAACTCACACCCTCCCCCTCCAACTCGCACCTCCCCTCCAACTCGCACCTCTCCCCTCCAACTCACACCTCTCTCCCTCCAACTCACACCTCTCCCCTCCAACTCACACCTCTCCCCCTCCAACTCACACCTCTCCCCCTCCAACTCACACCTCTCCCCTCCAACTCACACCCTCCCCTCCAACTCACACCTCTCCCCCTCCAACTCACACCTCTCCCCTCCAACTCACACCTCTCCCCTCCAACTCGCACCTCTCCCCTCCAACTCGCACCTCTCTCCCTCCAACTCGCACCTCTCCCCTCCAACTCGCACCTCTCCCTCCAACTCACACCTCTCCCCTCCAACTCACACCTCTCCCCTCCAACTCACACCTCTCCCCTCCAACTCACACCTCTCCCCTCCAACTCACACCTCCCCCTCCAACTCACACACCTCCCCTCCAACTCACACCTCTCCCCCTCCAACTCACACCTCTCCCCCTCCAACTCACACCTCTCCCCTCCAACTCACACCTCTCCCCCTCCAACTCAATTTCCAATCTTTTCAAGAACAGTCCTACCTCCAACTTCATCACCTTTCTCCACAGCAATTTATTCCACCTGATATAAACCTCCCTTTCCTTCCCTTCCCAGCCTTACCTTCCTTTTATTACCTTAACTTCTTTCCCTTATTCATCTTCTCTCCCTCCTTCCCTCTATCCCACCTCTCTGTCCTAACTCAAGCACCTTAGTTTTTAACACCCTCTTGGCACATTTAACTGACTGTCACGGTGCTGTCAAACATCAACAAATCAAACCATCTTATATAGTGCTGAATCCTGCACGCTCACAGCGCTTAGAATAGAACGAGGTGGCTGCCACAAAGGGGGCACAAGCCTGTACTATTATCCTGCTCCAATGCTGAGCACCAGGTGAGAGGACAGCAGGTCCCATGAGTCTTTGGTATGACTCGACCAGGGACCAATCCCATGACCTTCCACCTTGAAAGCAGTGCTCTACCACATGCAAAGGCTTCGTTGATCAGGAAGCATATTTGCAGAACCACTAGTGGATACAGGATTTTCTTTGGCGTTGTGTGGTCCAAGGGCCGGATAAAGTTCTGATTTCTTGATTAAGTGTTCAATATTCTAATGAAAACTTAAATCCATTTTTAACTTCATGAAAATTAGCAAAATAAACACCCAAACATTTTGATCGAGAACTCCTAAGATACAATAGAGCATTGTTTAACTTGGTTTGGACGTGGGTGATTTTAATGAGATCCCTAGCAGTGACTTGAGTCCACGACAAAAAGATTTAACATTTCATAACAAGATGACGGGCTAAGAAGGGTTAGTCACCCCATAGAAAGTCTGAACTAACACCACCACCACCACAAAAATATAAAAAATCAAAGACGCCCAGAGTTAGTAAAGAACTTATTAATGTTGACTGAAATTGTGAAGATAATTGGAGCTAAGTACCAACTCGGGCAAACCATTCCACTCATTTATCTTTGCAAAAAAGCTAAAATGCTGAATAAAAATCCGTGAGAACACTTTAGTGAACTTGAAAACTGTTACCACGTGTCACATGAGTATTAGCTGAAACATGCAAAAAATATCAGGAAGTCAAAGCATCACTACCAGATAGGAATTTAAAAACTTGACCCATATCGCCATTTACTCTTCTCAACTCGAGCATGGTCAAACCAAGAATTTGGAACCTAGATTCATAACAGATTCCTCAGGTAATAAGTCTAGTAATTCTTCGCTGAACCTGCTGCAAAATGGTACCTGCTCCAAAATGAACTTATCCTTCTCATAAAAGGGACTTCAAGCCTGAATAGCATACTCAAGTTAAGACCTGACTAACTGCTTATACAAATTAAGAACAACCGCACTAACAAGAAAACAATTTGAAATGCATCTAGTGGCTTTTCAGCGTTTTTCTGGTTTATGTGGTAGAATCAGAGAATGTTTATATCTCTGGATGGGAAGTCATCCAATACAGTTCAACTATAAGGAACGCACATTTTTAAATGTGTTCACTGATTAAGTGGAACAAAGATTCGTGCCCAGAACACAATTAACTTAACAACATTAGTGTCAAATAGGTCTAGCAATTATAACCACCCTTTCATATTCCTTCTACAAGTGTTCTTAGCTACACATTCTAGGAAAACAGTTATCGTAATACTTTTACATACTATCACAATTTTCAATTCAGTTTTAAATTTACACCCGAACAACCAAACTTGAGTTGAATTTAAATTGAGTTATTAGAAATTCAAGAGAAACATGAGAGAGTATTGCACATAATTGAGATACAGTATGAATGGCATTGTTACATAATTAAAGAATTAACTAATTATTTTTTTCTCCTAATTGAAAAAAAAAAATTGTCTTTGGCACATGAACACTATGGCTAACGGCTGCTGAGGGCAAAGGCTGTGTACAGAAGCAAATATACATGAAGGCACCAAGGAAATCAACCAAAATATAAATTTCACTCTGAATCATTAATTTTTAAAAATAAAATATAAAGCACTTGCTATTTAAGATCTATCAATAAGGATTTTTTTTTTTTTAAAGTTCTGAGAAAAACAACTAAATGACTATATTCTCTACATGTGAAATGCACCTTTCAAATCTTGCAGGATTTACAATTCTCCGCTGGTTACACCAGCCAAAAAGTATGCGAGAATAGGCGACAGTCTCTGATGATGTACTTTCAATAAACTTGGGAGTAAATATGTTAATGTACTCCCAATAATTAAAAGGCGGAGCACATGACTGAGATACTGTCAAGTCCAGTGTTCAAAGTTCGGTCAGGTCTAACTCGTTTTTCCACAGCTATGCAGACAAAAATCGCCGAACATTTAAGCGGAAGCATTTCGTCTGTAGCTCCTACTCTTCATTCATTTGTTGAGAGAAGTGACAGTGGTTAAATGGTGCACACCATCCTTCAGAGGGGACGTTAAGCCGTCGGTCCCGATGGAAGGACAGCAACATCCTACCTGGTTTTCTGAATGCTATTCAAAAACAGAAGCGTGTCAACGCTGTGTTCATTCACTTCCTGTCCCGGTCCAGGCAAGTTTAGGACGCTGTCTCTAGCTGCAGCCTGAAGGATTTGACTGGCGCACAAAGAGACGATGTAGAATTGTGATATTGTGCATTATAAGAAACCGATTACAAATATCAACCTTAATCAACCTTATCTGTAAAGCGTATATATGAGTTGGGAGGAACAGAGGCAGTTTATGTTGAACCGAGCGAGGTAGAAGAGATCCATCATGTCACCATATAATGGACAAGCTAAGTAATAATAGTATGAGTATATGTCACAAAAACTGCAATCACTAATTAATGCCAATTTTCTAATAGCTAAAAAAAATTCAAATTGGTAATAGAATTTACTGAAAATGACCTTTATGTCAACATATCCCCCGGCTCTCCTCCCACACTCACACTGTTGACTGAATGGGATGTTTTATGGCAGCCATTCAATCTTGGAGTGAGCATTCATCAATCACAGGCAAATTTTTCCAAGAAAATTAAATAAGATGAATCATTAAATGAATATGATTACTAAAGAAGGTGTTTCAGCTGACATCATGCGGTCACATGACTTTGTTTACATCACCATTTTGTGGGTCAAAACCAAAGTCGTCTGCTGTACACTTAATTAGATTTACATACGTTTGCAAGTTGTTATATAAGATTATTTTCGTAAGATAATTATGCCAGAATCTTGCTGTGCCGTTGGTTGCACTAGTTGATGTGTGCCGGGGAATAAAAAGACGTTTTCTCAATTTCGATCTGATCCTGATCGACGTTTGAAGTGGGTTTCTGCTGTACAGCGCGATGGCTTTCCACCTACGGTTCACACTAGGATTTGCAGCATGCACTTTATATCAGGTATGTAGGCTGTGTCTGAGTGTAACGAACAATCAGATGGCTTTCACGTAAGTTACTCTTCATATTTCCAGTATATGTATCAAACTTAAGGAAAATATGAATAAAATGTAATTCATGGATATTAATTAATTCTAAATAACATGCATTCAAATAAATTTTCTATGGTAATTTATAATATGCATAGAATTTTGATACATATCACTTACTTTTACTTGAGACATCTAAATAAATCTGGTCTACATCACAGATTTGAAAACTTAAATAAACAAAGAAAATATGTTTTTAGACACTTGAAATACAACTTCTAAAAAGCACCAAGAATTAAACCAAATTCTGCAACTAAATCTCAAAATAAATCTCAACAAAAAAAGTTACCCTTTTTTTCAACTTTCAACAAAATTAAAAGGAAGTTCTATAAATAGATGGATCGCACTTAAACTACAACGATCTCTAATATCTCTAAAAAGTGTCCAAATTAAGCAAGTTGACACAAGTAACATTATTCCTTACTTTTGAGTTTTGTCCAAGTAAACTTGAAGACCAAAATGCAGCACAAAATGCATTCAATTTACTTTCTTTGGTATTAAACTTACAATATGTATAGAATTTGTATGTACATCATTTTTCTTTTACACAAGACCTCTAAGAATGAAAACTATTTTGCAGATTTAAAATTTTTCAATGAAAGGAAGACTTTAATATCAGACTTAAAGAGTATAACACAAGTCTTGACAAGGCCACTTGAAATATAAATTTGCAGAAAGCACCAAGAACTAATATAAACCAAATTCTGAAAATAAATCTCAAAAATATAAATTCTTTATCCACTAAAAGTGTTAAAGGTGTGCAGCCCACCGAGCGAAAAACATACTTGCAGTATGACAACAATTTTGATACCCGCAGTATGAAAGAAGTCAATTTTGATACCTGCAGTATGAGTATTGAACGAAAATATTGTGAAAATGGACCAGTAGCACAAAATTAACACAGTAAAACCTCATTTTTGGGACCTGCACTATGAAAATGATTAAAAAAAAAGAGTTTTTTTTAATATAAAAATAATAATAATAATTTTCAGTACAAATTTTTAATATTTTATTTATAGTAAAAAAAGATACCTACACTACGAAAATGGTGCAAAAAAGGCA
Source organism: Chiridota heheva (assembly GCA_020152595.1). Lineage (NCBI taxonomy): Eukaryota > Metazoa > Echinodermata > Holothuroidea > Apodida > Chiridotidae > Chiridota > Chiridota heheva. The sequence goes on from JAIGNY010003850.1 coordinate 335,358, forward strand.
CCTGCTCGGCCAGCACATATACATATACCTAACATATGGAAGTCCTCCTTCCCCCTCCCCCGGGTTCTTTATCAGCTTAAATGGAAGCTTACAATTTTATAAACGGAAGATCTGTAAATGGATTTTCAAAATTTCAAAAGAGTCAAAAGAACCCAGGAGAAAATTCCAATCCAAACTGGTCCCAACTGGAAATTTTTCCGACCAGAATTTTGGAAAATCCCAACTTGGATGAACTGGTTCAAGTTGGAGAATATGGTCAATCCTAGTTGGCACCGGTTAATCCCAGTTGGGAATTTGTTCAATCCAAGTTGGGACCAGTTCATCCCAGTTGGGAATATTTAATCCAAGTTGGGACCAGTTCATCCCACTTGGGAATCCCAAGTGGTCTCAACTGGAATTTTCCTCTGAGAAATATGTTGGCCGAGTTCTTATTTATCATCTCCAGATAAACTAGCTCATTCATTGTAAACAAACAATGTCATGCGTTCTCACTTGAGTGTGAGCTCACGATTAAACTCACTGCAGGTGATCTGAGCGCAGGCATGAGTGAATTAGAAGTCGAATGGTCCGTTTGTTTGTTGAGGGCTTAACGGCACCAAAACAACGAGGGTCAATTGTGCCTGAGAGGTCAGAACATTTTAGAGGTAGGAAGGGAAGGAAACAGGGGGAGAATGAGAGAAATTCAAGAACAAAAAGTCAGAAAGCTGCGATCGAATGGTCCGTCATTGAGATATTCGCGGGAAAAAATAGAGCAGGTTAACTGTTCACGCGAAATAAACAAGTCATAACAGGATATTGCGTAAATAATGTGATCGCAGGTCACATGATCAGCATTCACATACATTTTTTGACAATCTCATTGATGGATCTGATCATGTGCTCCGGATCATGACCCTACCATCGTCTAGGATCAAGATCAAGTATCCGTGATCAGATCCGGTGAGAATTCTCACAGTGAAAAGCAGAAGCTGATCGCCAGCAGTGGGTCTGATCCAAGCTCGCACTCAAGTGGGAATGCGCCTACGTTGACTGAAGCAACATTCTGCCTTCCTTCAAAGTTCTGCTCAAGTAAAAACCAAACCGATCAATTTTTCTGTGTCAGAAGAGTATCATAACATTTAGCAAGGTGACCAACTTATAAGGGCTTCTCACCTAAATAAGCAGGCGTGGATCCAGGAATTTCCGAAAGGAGGGGGAGGAGGGGGGGAGCATTAGTTCTGACTAACTTTTGTTCTGCTGTGCATGAGGTTTGATATTCTTTGCGCAAAACTTGCAAAGATGTTATTCTTCTCACACTCTAGCTCTAGACTTATGTAGATATCAACCATAATTTCAATTAGAATGGGAACTTTTAGTAAAAGAGACTTAAGTGCAGAGGGTGTATGTGGTCTAAAAGAAGAGGGGGCGCCTTGCCCATGCCACCCTGGATCTGTGCCTGATAAGGTATCAATATATTTTGATATTGACCATGATGCCAACACAACCCTGGCTACTTTAAAAAAAAAATGATAAATCTCTTAACCAAGTGATGAATAACTTTGACAAAAAAGTTTACACAGGTTTGATAACAATCAATTAATTTACCAATTATATCAATTGCTTAATTTCATTATAACAATGTTGATCGAAGTGACCATTCATTTCAATTCTCGCCTAACTGGTAATTCCAAAATATTTCCAAAATAATTGAAACATTTCATACTGGTACTTTCATTTTCAAATCTTTTGATCAGTATGTAGATTAATCTTTTAAATACATACAGTCATAGCTCTTTACAATGCAAACTTTTGAGGCTCGCAGCTGCAGCCACACACACCTGTACTAATACCTTAATCCGATCCCTTATGTTGAGTGCCAATTGAGGGCAGCATGTTTCATTTTTATAAGTCTTTAGAATGACTTTACCGGGTATCGAATCTGTGACCTTCTAGCAGGAAAGTGAGTGCTCTATAGCAGTGAAGGAAGATATTTGACATTAGGGGGGCCAGATTTATTTTTTTCCCAACAAACTTATCAAAATGTACGAGACTCTTATATCCAAAAACTATATATAAGGGGGTGGGGTAGGAAAATCAAGTAAAATTTTACATTTCCAAATATTGAAGAAAGCTTTCCCAAACATGAAGGAAATTTCCCGAAAATTGGAAGTAAGACATAAAAGGAATCTCACTCTTCAAAATCAATTCATTTTAACTTCATTATTTAGGGGGCCAAAATTGTATTGGGGGCCTCCCCCCCCCCCTATCATGGTTCCTACACCACTACTGCTCTACCAATAGAGCTAACCACTAAACTTAGGCAATGAAATGAATGGACATCATTAATGTCCATTCATTTCAATGTGTGTATCATACAGCAAATGTGTGTATCATACAGCAAATGTGTGTATCATACAGCAAATGTGTGTATCATACAGCAAATGTGTGTATCATACAGCAAGTGTGTGTATCATACAGCAAATGTGTGTATCATACAGCAAATGTGTGTATCATACAGCAAATGTGTGTATCATACAGCAAATGTGTGTATCATACAGCAAATGTGTGTACCATACAGCAAATGTGTGCATCATACAGCAAATGTGTGTATCATACAGCAAATGTGTGTATCATACAGCAAATGTGCGTATCATACAGCAAATGTGTGTACCATACAGCAAATGTGTGTATTATACAGCAAATGTGTGTATCATACAGCTAATGTGTGTATCATACAGCAAATGAGTGTATCATACAGCAAATGTGTGTATCATACAGCAAATGTGTGTATCATACAGCAAATGTGTGTACCATACAGCAAATGTGTGTATTATACAGCAAATGTGTGTATCATACAGTAAATGTGTGCATCATACAGCAAATGTGTGTATCATACAGCAAATGTGTGTATCATACAGCAAATGTGTGTATCATACAGCAAATGTGTGTACCATACAGCAAATGTGTGTATTATACAGCAAATGTGTGTATCATACAGTAAATGTGTGTATTATACAGCAAATGTGTGTACCATACAGCAAATGTGTGTATTATACAGCAAATGTGTGTATCATACAGTAAATGTGTGCATCATACAGCAAATGTGTGTATCATACAGCAAATGTGTGCATCATACAGCAAATGTGTGTATTATACAGCAAATGTGTGTATCATACAGTAAATGTGTGCATCATACAGCAAATGTGTGTATCATACAGTAAATGTGTGCATCATACAGCAAATGTGTGCATCATACAGCAAATGTGTGTATCATACAGCAAATGTGTGTACCATACAGCAAATGTGTGTACCATACAGCAAATGTGTGTATTATACAGCAAATGTGTGTATCATACAGTAAATGTGTGCATCATACAGCAAATGTGTGTATTATACAGCAAATGTGTGTATCATACAGTAAATGTGTGCATCATACAGCAAATGTGTGTATCATACAGCAAATGTGTGTATCATACAGTAAATGTGTGTATCATACAGTAAATGTGTGCATCATACAGTAAATGTGTGTATCATACAGCAAATGTGTGTATCATACAGCAAATGGATTCTGAATAATATCTGAAGCAAATCCATTATTGGTGCCATTCAGAGATTTCTCACTGAACTGGTACCCTGTCCCTTGCTCAATCTGCCCCGACGGCTTACTCTTACGCTTCATATGAATCTCCATCTGAAAACTATTCTTCCTCGAAGTCTTACTTTTTCTGTTCTTGGGGGACATCCTCATTTTCTTTTTTGGATGAGCATCCTCTCCCTTCTTAGGGTTATATGTCTTTTCAGTGGGAAGATTTCTTCTGTGATTCTTTTCTGGATTTTCAGATGAAATGAAAGATGATGAGTGACCATTAAAACTCAAGGAAGAGAGCTTGTGATCTATGCCCTCCATTTCATCCGCTATGCCATGTGCATCTCTTCCTCGTTTAATAGACGTGACCCTTTTGACCTGCTGTTGACCCCTTTCATCTATTCTACGTTCAATAATTTTGAAAGACTGATTGTCTTTTTTAGGATCAACACCTTCATTTGCATAAACAATGTTTTGAGATAGTTGACCACCTTGTCCTGAATAGACATTAACAGCACCATTTAGTTGTGGTACCCCTGAACTGGATACCCTAGTCTCTTGGTCCTCACCCGGTACTCTAAGTACCATGGTGGTAATACCATGTTCATTTCTTTCACTTTGACTAATTGCACTACTGGATGAATTCTGCACCATATCATTTTGCTGAACAAAATACTGTGGTTCTTCCTGATATGGGACAGCCCCTACCGCCATGACAACCTCCATCGGTGTTGCATCAGTGGTATAAACGGATTTATTGGAATGGGGCACCAAGTCGGTGATAGAGCTTAGGCATGGAGGGAGATCAGAGAGGGTTGCTAAATCTGGGAAGTCTGTCTGCTGTTGGAATGAATTTCTGTTGCTTTTCTGTGGAAGAAACAAGTAACAAACAGTAAGGTTCCTTCATCTAAAATATAATTCATAAGCATTAAGGCATTGCATACAAATTTTCTGGAATCAGGAATGTTTTCAATAATCAATAATTTTCTGCTTCATTTTTGCTATAATTGAATCATTTCCATTAAATATTGGGTAAACATTTGGCAACCTATGTAAAAGACAATCTCTGAATATCCATACTAAAAGAAAGTCTACACATATGATCTTCCAAATTAAAAACCAAGGCGGAACAAATCATATCAAATAATAATAACAACAATATTTTAAATATTTTTCAACTTTTTTTGGTTTCTTTTAAGGCTTAACATTGGTTAGTTTGGTAACAACTTATGAAACTCCTAAATTTGAATCTATGTAAATGTTGCTCCCATGCATTCACCAAACATTAACAAAACTTCAACTTATGCTTCTAGTTGTTGTATCATACTGGTATCATGAATGTTAATAGATACAAACTAGAACGGTAAATACGGTTATGGTTCGCATGCCCATGCAAATTGACACCCATATCATATGACCTGCCCAATTATAACAATGGCATCCCACATGGCATTCTATGTCCCACATGGCATCCCATGTCCCACATGGCATCCCATGTCCCACATGGCATCCCATGTCCCACACAGCATCCCATGTCCCACATAGCATCCCATGTCCCACATGGCATCCCATGTCCCACATGGCATGCCATGTCCCACATGGTATCCCATGTCCCACATGGCATCCATGTCCCACAAGGCATCCCATGTCCCACATGGCATCCCATGTCCCACATGGCATACCATATCCCACATGGTATTCCATGTCCCACATGGCATCCCACCCCATGTCCCACATGACATCTTATCCATACCTTGTACCACAGGCATTCCACCATATGTCCCACATGGCATTCCACCATATGTCCCACATGGCATTCCACCATGTCCCACATGGAATTCCACCATGTCCCACGTAGCATCCCATCCTATGACCCACATGGCATCCCAATATATGTCCCACATATGGCATCCCATCCTATGTCCCACATTATATCCAATCATATATCCCACATAGCACCCCTCCTAATGTCCCACATGGCATTCCTCCCTGTATCCCACATGGCTCCCACCTGATGTCCCACATGGCATTCCATCTTATGTCCCACATTAAATCCCACTATATGTTCCACATGGTATCCCTCCCCATGTCCCAATGACATCCCACTTTATTTCCCATGTGACATCACATCCCATGTCCCCATGGCCTCCTACCTTACGTCCCACATGGCCTCCTACCTTATGTCCCACATGGCCTCCTACCCTATGTTACACCATGGAGGTACCACTTTAGCCACACTTGTGTTACTCGTGGCATCCCACCCCATGTCCCACACAATATCCCATCCCATGTCCCTTATGGCATCCCACCCCATGTCTCAAATGATATCCCACACCATCCCATGTCCCACATGGCATTCCACCCTATGTCCCACATGGCATTCCACCATATATCCCAATGACATTTCACCCTGTCCCACATAGCATCCCACCTTATGTCTCACATGGCCCCATCCTATGTCCCACATTATATCCAACATTATATCCAACCATATGTCCCACATTGCATCCCACCCCATGTCCCACATTGCATCCCACCCCATGTCTCAAATGATATCCCACACCATCCCATGTCCCACATGGCATTCCACCCTCTGTCCCACATGGCATTCCACCATATATCCCAATGACATTCCACCCTGTCCCACATAGCATCCCACCTTATGTCTCACATGGCCCCATCCTTTGTCCCACATTATATCCAACCATATGTCCCACATTGCATCCCACCCCATGTCCCACATGACATCCCATAGGCTCCATACATGACATCCCATAGGCTCCATACATGACATCCCATAGGCTCCATAAGCAGTCTCGTCCTAGCTATCAGTCCATATCCACAGTCCAATGACAGATTGTTTGGTACCTGCAGTATGGAATTATACAATTTTGATACCCGCAGTATGAAAGAAGTCCATTACCTGCAGTATTCAAATATTAAGTGAAAATATTGTAAAAATGGACCAACAGTATGAAATTAACAGAGTAATACAGCAATTTTTTGGGGACCTGCACTACAAAAAGGTTGAAAAAAGACATGTGCATTACAAAAATGATGCAGAAAAAGTACCTGCTAGGGCAGCACATATACATTACATATATATATATGTGTATGTATGTATGTATGTATGTATGTATGTGTGTATATATATATATATATATATATATATATATATATATATATATATATATATATATATATATATATGTATGTATATATATATATACACGTATATATATATATATATAAATTATATATATATATATTATATATACATACACACACATATATATATATATATAACCTCACATATTGACCCCCCCCCCTCCCCCTTCCCAACCTGGGGTTACAAGTGCTTTAAGCTGATAGATAAAAGAATAACCCAATGGTCTGCCACAAACCTGTATGGCTTGATTGACATAACTCCCACCAAATGGAAGACTGTGGAATGCTGGATTTGCATAAAAGTTCCCGTAGACTTCTTGAGGGGCTGATGTTGTTGTTGAAAATGAGGAACGCCTGCCACGTCGAAACTTCCTGGACAGATAAACAGCAAAATAACAATAAAACTATCTTTACTTATAAATTTCATATAGTGTATTTCACAAATATTTTCCTTAAAATAATTCATATTTTTAAAGCTACATTCCATAATAAAGCATGCCCATTTTATTTTTAGTGGAATAATGCACTTGTCAGTTGTATGACTCACCCCTACTACCCCCGGCAATGTCAGTCAAAGGTAAGTCATTGTACCAAATTGGGGTGGGTCTATTTACTTCAGACCCATTGACTTTGTACAGAGGTGATTAATTTTACTTCAGACCCATTGACTTTGTACAGAGGTGAGTGATTTGGGGTAAGTCATTTCACAAAATATGTCAGTCACCTAAGTGACTGAGGGGTGCATCAATGTACATGTTTTGTCCACCCACTTTGGTGCAATGACTCACCTTGTCCGGGAGTGTAGGGATGAGTCACACAATTGACAAGTGCATAATATCCACAGCAACGTGTTGTTAAAGGATTAGTTCAAAGAACAAGCAAATTCATCTTATGTGAAAGAAGACATTAATAGAAACAAAATGGTGAAGAAACTACTTCTATATCTTATTCCATAAAGGAGATATTAGAGTTTAAAATTTTGTCTCACCTGTGTTGAAATGACTGGTGTAGTAAGTCTACTGTAGGTTGGCACCCTCGTCCTCACATTCTTAACAATTGTTATTTTTTTATTTGAATTGTTTTTCCGCAAACTTTTTCAGGTGGTAAATTATAATTACTCATACTAGCTTTTGTTTTACTCTTTTCCGCCATATAGATAGATATTCGGCATTTTAGCTTTTCGCAAAGAGTTGTTAATGAGTGAAATGGTTTGCCTGAGTGGGTAGTTAGCTCCAATTCTGTTCACAATTCAAAGTCATTTTATTTTATTTTTTTGTAGTGGTGGTGTTAGTTTGGGCTTTTCATGGGGTGAATAATCCTTCTCAGCCCCCAATAACGTTATGTTATATCCAATGGTACAGTATTTAAAGGAATATTACCCAACCCAGGCTTGAACCCAGGGCCTCGTGGTCTGTAGACAGGTACTGTATGATAACCGCTACACCACAGTAGGTAGATGATGTTATATTATATCCAATGGTTTTTGGCAAATATATTCATATGCATTCGAAAGAGCATACTTTTAGAGCCAACTTAATACAAAAATCAGGTTGATATCATTTTCTGTTCAAGAAATATGAATTTTTAACAATTTCCCAATTGCATTTTAAATTTTTGTACAGTATGATGAATTTGTGTTTCATGATGTCATAGCAGCAATTCCATTGCAAATGTTTATGTATTTCTTTGAATGTTAATTGGTTGTTTTTGTATGTTTAGAAACAATTTTCCAAAAGTTATTGAAGTAAAGGATATTTGGCAATGTATATATAAATATCTAATTTTCATCAATTAATTTTTCTAGCAGGTTTTACTAATAAATAGGGATGATATATTTTAATGAACTACATATTCTTTGTGGGAGAATGTGTTGCTGTAATGTCATACTGAGCCTTTTCCATTTCGTTTATTGGCATTTTTTGTGAATTCAAAAATGAGAAAATATCTGGTAGGAATAACATATCAACATGATTTTTGGACTAAATTGTAGCTAAAATTGTTCTCTTTTCTTATGAAAGGTTACACAAAAACTGGGAATATTCCTTTAAGCCGCAAATTTTCAAGAAAACGTATGAAAGAATACATTCATTTTGAAGAATCTGAGATTGTGATATCACAACTAGTCTGAATTCAGTCGTTTCTACACAAACTTTAAACTTAAAATATCTCCTTAATGGAATAAGATTTTTGAATGCATTCTTCACCACTTTTGTTTCTTTTAGTTCCTTATTCATATAAGATGAATTTGCTTGACCACTGAACTAATCTGGTTCAGCTAGAAGTTTGGGTCAGCATTGCCATTTTATGATGGCACCTCCTTACTTATGTTAACTTATTTCCTCAAATAACAATATTGTGTCAGTAGTACACAAATAAAACACAAACGGAATGTCATTACAAAAAACTTCAATTCTACTTACAAAGTTTCAGATCTTGGAAATCCACACTTATTTGCACACAATTTAACCAAATATTCCGCCATGACCAAAACACCACTAAAGGAACTAAAGCATTTCCTCCATAGAATCTACTTTGTAATACTGAACAAAGGACACCAATACATGTGCATGCAGCCAAAAAGTATATCTACCAAAGCATAACAAAGTGTTTCTGTACATTTTAAGGTGTCCAACCCACGCTTGAACTTGATGAAATATATGGCGTCCACGGCGTTATCAATATTTCTAGTTAGGTATGTTAATGCTGCATCATTTGGTCTTGCTTAGAAGCACAAATACAATGAATTCCACTTCAATGCTATAGCTTTATGCAAGTCTAATCTCTATTATTAATAGTTGAAAATACCTGCAATGAATCCAGCTGAGCCCTCTTTGTGTGTTTTTGTTTTTGTTTTTTTGAATCCCGAGTGAGAATCACAGACGGGCCACTGGGGTCTAAAATAATAATCCACCAATGCAAATAAGAATTTACCAATAAACAATCCAATTATCCTTTTGTTTAAATAAATGTTTTTTCATTAAATGAATCCTACTGTAATGTTGAATTCCTGTGTTTTTGCTCTTTTGGACAAATAATTTTTCCTAAACTTTTCATCTCGGTCCACAGAATGAAATAACAAGAACCAAAAGTGCTCTGTGGTTCCGATGCTTTTTCTTCCATCAGCTGATTGATTTGCAAAATTTGTATTAACTGTCATAACCAGGGGCATAGCGACCAGGAAAAAAAGAAGGGGGGGGGGGGGAGTGTCACACCACCAATCCACGATTTTTGTCAGGAAAATTGTGACTTTGTCGGGAATTTTTCACTGATCTTTCTTACAAGATAAACAATCGGAAATAAAAGCCATAAAAAAAATAGTCATGTCGGGGAAATTTGAACTTTGTTGGGATATTTAATTATTTATAACCTTACAAGAACAACCCTTTAAAAAAAGGCTGTCTTGGCATTTAATTTTTTGTATGAATAGTAATAAAGAAAGCAGTGGCGTGTCTTGGAGAAGGTGCTCGCCCCTTAAAAATATAATAGCCCCCACCCCCAAAAAAATATTCTTCAACTTCTGCAAAAGTTTCATTAATTTAAAGTTAATCTTTGTCAATTTTCGGAAAATCTTCATTTTGGGGGAAATTTCCTTGAAGCTCAAAGCTCTTTGGTGAAATTTTCTTCAATTTACAGGAAATTTTCTTCAATTTCCAGAAAAATTCTTAACTTTCCAGGAAAGCACTGTCAATTCGAGAAATTTTCAGGAAGTGTTGCCAAAATCGAACAAAATTTCCAACAATTTTATGCATTTTTCATCACTTTTATGTTAATATCACACTTTCATCAAAATAAAGCATGTATACAACCGGAAAATAAAACCCTTTTTCCTTACCTCCTACGCCTCTGTCCTCCCTAATCTGAAAACAGCCTTCAGGGGTCTTTTTTTTTTGGGGGGGGGGGAACTATGGGGGCGCTTCAGTTAGACACAGCCCTTAAAGAAAAAGAACAAACTTATGTAGGTTTTTATTCCTTATAAAATTAAATAGATACAATAAATAAAGACGATCTGCAACTTGGTTCTCCTGAATAAATTCTACACAAGCAGAATTTGACAGGTGGCAAGATTACAGTGTGCACGTGATGGATGCTTAAACATTTTCTTAAACCTACTAACTCAGCTCTTTAAGTTTCAGGACCGCATCCAGTATAGTCTACAATCTGACCGTATTATACGCTATAGCCACTACATGGCTGCTATACAAGTACTGCAGGTATTGTCTACATGTAGCATGTATTGCATCAGGCTACAAAGTGAGGTGTATATCGCACTACATCTGGTGAGACTAGCCTCGTTCATTTTAAATAATATCATTGCCCTTCACTATCTCTTTCTGACTCTTCAAAAAACATTTGTGTAATAAATATTTTCTATTATGTTTCTGAAACAGTAAAAATGTCTAAATAATACCATTCTTTATATCACTTTTTAGACCTGGCTATTAAAATATTGGATTGGCACTGGAAGTGTTCAACTACATTCCTCACTGTTGCCAATTTACATGACTTATGCGAATAAAAACAACGTTATAAATTTCTATTATTAGCGTTGCTGAAATTGATTGTAGCATAGTAACCATTGAAATACAACCTTCAATAAATAGCACTTAATTTGAAGTCCATATTCTCTTCATTTAATATCAATTTAAAATATAGTTCTCAATTAAAAGATGGCGGATTTTGAGCATGGAGTTTACAATACTGGACCTGTCGCTTCCCAAGGGCCACGACAGAACAACAAAACTTCTTCAAGTCATGTTCATCGCTAATCAATGCACATTTAAATTTCTGTGTTCTCAATTGACAGAAGAAAAAAATATATATTCACATGATTAAACAGACACACACACACCAACTAACTCCTTGTCTGTACAAGACTGCAGATCTTGTTTTGAACTTGTTGAATTGACTGATTGAATCAGGAAAGTGCAATTTGCACTTTCCTGATTAAATCACAATTGAAGCATGCAGTTGTCATTGTTTCAACCAGTGAGGCGAAAGGTAAGAGATCAGACAACACCCTGTCCCTTATAACCATGGCAACTTGTGTCTGCTGCAAGTTGGGAGAGGATCTCCAAGTCCCACTTTTCATCAACTACATCAGTTTCATTTATTCGAATGGTATGATCATAAAAATTCCTGGTATAACAATTACTAGAAAGTTTTGTCACGGTCAGGATGGAGGAAAAACGCAAAAAACCTGTCAGAACTAAGTAACAATGTGGACTGTGTAACCGACAATTTGATGATGACTATTTAAAAAACCGTAATGTGAAATACCATAAGGATCTATTTTCAAAAGGAGTGCATACATATACCATTTGAAACTGTCAATGCCCCAGTTATTCCATTTGTGGCAGACGCAGCTGCATCAAGATTTGAAAAGAGCACGAAAGTTACGGAAGTCAGTACCAATGAAGCTCATCATTTTACCTGTAGGCCTACCAAGTACCAGCAGGACCCAGACTGGGGATGTTGAGGCAGAAATCCTTACTGAAGCAAGAGAGGATCCTCCCAGAAAGTCTCAAACTGATGTCGTGAATGAGGTGTTGCTATTATTTAGTTAAGAATTTCATACAACAACAGACCTGCCAACCTTTAGAATCACCAAACTGTATACTGGAACTACAAAAGTTGTATTTTTGATAAAAAAAACTGTACTCTTTAAACAAAATGTACAAAACAAAGGTTTACTGTGGGTGAAAGAAATTACCACTGTACTTTCAGTTTCTCTTATTGTACGAATCTGAATCTAAATCGGTTAAGTCAGCAAAATCAATCCTTCAAGAGGACATGAACGCCAACCGAGCATAAAAAGTATGAGTAAAAAAAATAAAGAAAAATAATATTAAAAAAATAAAATAAAAAATAAATAAATAAATAAATAAATAAATCGTATTCTGGTGCCAAAAAACGTACAATTGTATTCTCAACATTTTCCTGTATTAAATACAGCAAAATCGTACTAGTTGGCAGGTCTGCAACAATGGCTTCCATCATTAATTGTGAACAAGCTGACTGGTACAAGATAAAGTCAACAAGAGTGTTTGTAGAGATAACCTAAAACTAAATATTTGTGGGTCAATAGTGACGAGAAAAACAATTAAAAAATGTATTTTGCATGTTTTTACTTCTTCTGTAGTTCATAACAAATGGTACCTAAATGAATGTCAGTGTTTCAGTTTTAAAACAAAAAAGTTCCCATGAAAAATGGAAACGCATAGGGGCCTAAATGGTTAAGTTTCCATGCTATTTTGGGGTGATATTACTGTGTAAATCTGTGTTGATTTTAGATAAAATATCAGCCATAAAATGCCTAAAATTGCAGAGCTCCGGGGGGGCTTCGCCCCTGGACCCCACTAGAGGCCCTAAAGGCGGGCTTCTAGACCCCATGCCATTTGGGAACAACAATTAAAAAATGTATTTTGCATTTTTTCTTCTTCTGTAGTTCATAACAAATGGTACCTACATGAACGTCAGTCGGTGTTTCAGTCTTTAAACAAAAAGTCCCCATGAAAAATGGAAATGTATAGGGACCTAAATAGTTCAGTTTCCATGCTGTTTTGGGGTGATATTGGCGTATAAATCTGTATTGATTTTAGATCAAAGATCAGCTACAAAATGGCTAAAATCGCAGAGCTTCCGGGAGTAGAACTTCACCCCTGGACACCATGGTCATGTCATTGCATATCATGAAATATTTGTATCACGATATTTATTCATAAGCCACACCCACCATGCAGATCAATAAAAATGTTGACAACATTAGCATTTGCACAATAATTAACAACATTATCATAGCAAGTATGATGCAAAAACGGTTGCTCATTTATCCTATTTCAAGAATTTGTCGGTAAGCCCGGCGTACTCATTAATATTCATGACATCACTACCACAACATTAGAACATATGTACAGACCATGACCCATCTGTGTACGACATATGGCATAAATCCAATATACCGTTCATAAGATACAGTATGGTGTTTACATCCTTCAGCACACACACACACCCACACACACACACACCCACACATTAAGCCACGCCTACCATGCATATTAATGACATCTGTTGATAACACAAGCATGTACACAATAACCAACAATATCATCATGCCCAATATGATGCAAAACGGACATACACTTGCTTTTAATCACTTTTTCAACATTTTCACTTAAGCCCTGCCCATTTCTACGTTTCGTCCCGCCTACTAAATAATATGCATGACATCACTGTCAAAAACAATAGGGCACATCTACGGACCATGGGCTATATGTGTACAACATATAAGATGAATCCACTGTATCGTATAGAGATATCGCGTTTACAAACTGGTCGTTACAAACACACACCACCCACACACACACCCATACCCACATACACATATACAGAACACACACACACCATTATCACTGCATACCGTATTTTCTCTAATAAACGCCCCCTCTAGGTCCTACTTTTAGGATGCTATGGCATCAGAAAAGGCTGTAAGTCGAACGTAAACAGAAAATATGCAAAAAGTATATTCCATTAATAATCCATATAATGTTAGCTTTGCCTAAAATCAAATAAAATTAAAGGCATTTATAGAGAAAATGGACTGATGTGGCATCAACACCGAAACCATGCAATACTATAATGTTAGCTTTGATCAAATAAAATTAAAGGTATATGGACATGTAACGGCAACATGAACTAAGTTACTTTAAAATCTATCACAAAACCATCATAGTAGCAAACAATTTCATTAAAATCAATTAAACAATGACCCCTTTACAGCGTTTTTACATCTCAAGGATCAATTTGCATATTTTATGCAAAATTTGTTATGTTCTACAAAGGAACCCAAACCCCAAGCTTGATCTAACAAGGGGCAGTGCTTGATTTATTGAGGAGCACATTAATGTGCATGCGAAGCGCTGCATCTTTTAGGGTGGGGTCCAGGGGCCTCTTAAGGCTTAATCATACCTCAGAATGAAACTATTCTGACTGATTAGGTCCCATTCATGAGCCAAAGAGGACAATTTCTTATGTTATTGTTATCATTCTGTGTTCTGTATCTATGTAAGGTATTTCATTTATGAGGTTAAATAAGATTACTAAGTTTTAAAAGAATTATTTTTCAATTTGAAGTCTTTTTTTCTGAGGGCAGGTTGAGCCAAAATGGGGCAGGGTGGGCCAAAAGAGGGACTGAGAGGGGCAGGACATGGCAGGGTGGAGCCGCCCCTCTGACAGAGCAAATCTAGAGCACTGCAACCTATGCATTTTTTTGTGTAAATTCTTTGTTTTTAGTGTCTGTAGATCATAATGTTTGAAGTGGTGCTGTAGCACCAATTCTGACCTAACGTTTCTGAGCCTTTGCCACGCGCCACGCCCCTAACAAAATTCTAGTTGGAATAGACTTTCTTATAATTCTCACTGACTATAAACATTTAGGAAAGAAACTTAAAGAATTATGTCTTACCTGAAAAATGAACACATAGCAAGAATGAAAGACAGAGATACTACACATCCCAAGAAAGAGCTGACACCATGCACCACTCCAGGAGTCACATGTCCGGCCCCTGGACCCACCAATCCAGAGCCTTTGTATCCTGGATTATGAAGATGGCACAAGAAAAATGAAAAAAAAAAAAAATTGCTTTCACTAAGTTTTTCTACATAATTAAATCAATACTGTACATAATATAAATGCGAAAGAAAATTCACGAGAATGTTTCATTAATAAATTAAGTGCAATACAGATTTTCACTCATTTGATTTCATGTAAATAATCTGAAGTTTAAACATACCTTCTGATTATTTACAAGATGTTATTTGGTAATTTCACTCAGCAATGTATATTAATAGATATTCCCAAGGAATATAAACTGTTGGAAAAAATTGTATTTCCTGAAAAATTTTCTTCGCAAGAAAGAACTACTACAATAGTAAGAACTACTTCACAATAGTAAGAACTACTTCACAATAGTAAGAACTACTTCACAATAGTAAGAACTACTTCACAATAGTAAGAACTACTTCACAATAGTAAGAACTACTTCACAATAGTAAGAACTACTTCACAACAGTAAGAACTACTTCACAATAATAAGAATCCAGGTTTAAATCTATTTTTTACTGCCTTGCAAAGTTCTACTATATGTAGCAATGAAATACCTTTTCTCACAATTCCCACACCTTCTCCAGACTCCTAATAAACAAATTAATTACTTTAAAATCTACATTCCATCTGGTCCAAAACAAAAGGATTTTTAAGACAAGATTGAAAATAATCACTTGCTTACTTTTTAACCTCGAAAACTTCACTGTTCTTTTGTTTTATTGGCAATAACAGAGTATTTTGGATTAATACTTCTAGCAAAACATGCAATCCTGATCAATGATCTCAGTTTACAGAAGATAACAATAAAAGTAATTGTCAGTCACAATACAACACATTCCAACTCCACAATCCTGGTAATTGTACCCCAAAAACAAAGGGTGAGTAAGGTTGTATCCTTGGTAACTTCCAGGTTCACTAGACGCCCTTTTGACTCTGCACAGTTTTTGAATGCTACGCTCAGGTTTTGTAGTGCAGTTCCACAATAATATTTAAAGTCCTGACAGAAGAAGAAGACTTGAATGCAATTTATACAGTAAAATGGACAAGTGCAGTTTCAAGTACACAGCACCCATAACTTGTGTCCAGAACATCCATTATCATTCCTATCTGGACCATGCTAATTGATGGCTATCTGTTGACCTATATTGACACTTACATTTGAACCTCAAACACTTGATACAATATGTCAACACTGCAATTCTAGATTTATTATGGGCATGGCACTTCAATTGTTTACAGAAGGGAACTCTAAAGCAGGTGGCCAATGAGGGTTGGTGCTGCATGACTGATTTCAGCAGGGTAGAGGTGGGGGTGGGCCTAGACAAGATTGATTTTTGTCCTAACAAACTCATAAAAAATGTATGACCCACACCAACTTATTTTCAAAGTCATTTGTAAAGGGAAAGGGGGAAGGGGTAGGGGAAGGTAGAAGGGGAAAGGGGGAAAGGAGAGGAGTGGAAAGGAGGAAAGGGGGAGGAAGGGAAACATTTTGTAAAATCATTTGAAATTTTGGAACAAATTGGCAACATTTCATGACAACTGAGGAAGAAAAAAAATCCCTAAAATGAAGTAAATTTTCAGAAAATTAAAAACTTCCCGAAAATTGAAGGAAATGAAGAATATTTCTGGAAAATTGAAGCAAATTTAACAAAAATGAAGGAAATTCCCAAAAATACAGAATATTCAAAAATTTGTTTTAATCATGCACACTTCGGAATAAGAAAAATATGTGAAGGGACTTTTACACTTTAGAATAGATTCGTCAGATGCTTATTATTAATGCCACTGGATTTGTACTTTCCCCAACTGGATTTTTATCTACATCCATGATTTCACCTTCCCGGTTGCAAACTTTCTTTTGCTTGGGATGTAGTAAAACAAAATTTAAGACTTTCAAAATTCAAGAAAATTTTACTCAAAAATGAGATTGAGATTTCTCAAAGAGAAGCAAGCAACATTTGATGGAAACATAATTTTCCAGTTCAATTTTTTTTTTGTAGGTGGTTCTTTCCACCTGAAGGGTGACCCTTCCTATGGCCCTGATGGCTTGTGGAGTAGGGGATGCTGTACATATTTTTATTTTTTTCTTTTCTAGATATAGTACAATGCTAAAACATCTGTGAAATGAGAAAGACGATGGCCCTTTTTCATTTTTTTGACTTTCCAGAAATAAATCTAGGCCCCTAGTTTCGCTTTTTCCCTAGGGGTGCTCCACCCTGCTCCTTTTCACTAAGCACTCTATATTTTGTTCACAAAAACATACTTTTAAGAACTATTTTGCCTTCTTTTCATTCTGATTTAAATTCCCCAATTGATGCTTTATAAATGCTATGTTTGGTCAGCGACACCCTGCCCCTTTCTAAATCAAGCTCTAAATGTTTAAGAAACATAATTTTTTGCAATTAACAAATTTCATCTGGAAGATTTGGGGAGGAATTTGTCAATTGCATTTGTCCACTAACACCCTACACCTATCTATTTACATGTGGCTAATCCCCCCAAGCTAAAGTGGCTACAAATTTCCGAGCAAAAAAGTAATACAATTTTATTTCAAATGAAACTACATCAAAGAAAATAATTGAAACACTAACAAAATGTTGAGCTTTCTTAAAGTAGAACATCAAGTAAACAATAATTATGCTTTTGGGGTTGGCAGAAATGGACAGAAACTGTTTAAAATTGAAGTCATTCTTAAGGCACTATTAAAGGATTTCATATTCTCATGGTTTTCTGTCAAATTTTATTTAAAAGATCATACATTTAGAGCCAATTTGTACACAAATCAGGTTGATATCATATTCCGTTCAGTGGATTTTTAAATTTTTAAATTGCATTTTAAAGTTTTTGCATTTGAATTTGTTTTTGTACAAGTCCATTGCAAATGTTTATGTATTTCATTGAACGTTAATCGGTTGTTTCTGTATGATTAAAAACAATTTCCCAAAAGTTATTGAAGTAGGGTATATTTGGCAATGTATATAAATACTTAACTTTCATCAATTTATATTTCTAGCAGGTTTTATCAATAAAAAAGGATGATAGATTTTAATGAAACATCAACATCAACTTTGTGGAGAATGTGTTGCTGTGATGTAAACCAGGAGCCCAGACAGTTTATTCAGCTGAAAAATTACAAAAGGTTTTAATGTCAGGTCATGTCCATCTGGACCCAGGACTCACTAATCAATGTTGTTGCTGGGTCACATCCTGTACCAGTAGCCAGGGGGCACAAGATAGGGGGCCAAAAATTATTCAGCCGAAGAGATACAAGGAGAAAATTTGTTGGATTATGCTCCCTTCAGTGACCCTTTTTTAAATAAAGGTTGGAAACAGTTGAAATAAAAGGTTTTTGGTTTTAGATTGAAATAGAAGGTTTATGCCTGAATAAATTTTCCAAGGACATATTCTGGGGCAAAAGGCGATAGCCTTAACATGAAAATGGGTCCCTACTTTTTAAAGAGAACAGTTATTCATTAAAAAAATACATGGCTAAAATGAAATTTCTTCTTCTTTAAAAATAAAGGTTTTTAAAGATTTTAAAGGTTATTTTGGAACCATTCAATTTGATAAAGGGTTTCAGCCCTGTTATAAGTACCCAATGGACATGACAGCAACTTATGCCTGTACCAGGACCCAGACAGTAACCTTAAAGGGGGCCCCTCAAGCCATTTATTCAGCCTAAAAGATACATGGATGAATCTTCTTCTATTAGAACCATTATACCTTGGAAATCACATAAATACAAATAAAGCAACTTCATCCTGTACCAGGGACCAGACAGTAGCCTTAAAGGGCCCCTGTCCCTCAACTCATTTATTCAGCCTAAAAGATACATGGATGAATTTTCTTTATAGAACTACTGTACCTTGGGGTCACAAAAATACAATGACAGCAACTTTATTCTGTACCAGTGGACCAGACAGTAGCCTTAAAGGGCCACTGTCCCTATTAACTAATTTAATTAGCCTAAAAGATACATGGATGAAACCATTTTCCTTTAACCATTATACCGGAGGTCACAAAATGTCAATGACAGCAATTGATTTTGTACCAGGGACCAGACAGTAGCCTTAAAGGACCTATACATAGTGTGTTATTAAGTCGAAAAGATACATGGATCAATTTTCTTCCATTTGAGGTTTTATGCATGCTTGTTGCAATGATACCACTGTCAGCTACTTTGCCCTGTATTAGGACCCAAACAGTAATCATTAAGGGTTGAATGGCCCTACAGATAATTGAGTTGAAGCTATACGTGGGTAACACTTTTACGGAACTATTGCACCATTACTTAACAAAAATACGAAATTATTGTTACCAAGACATGGTCGGAAGATACAGGAACCCTTTAACGAAGTAAAATTTTTGATGAAAACAACATTCTGACAAATTACTTCAGTGGTAAAAAATTTATTGAAAGTGTAACTTTTAACTTTCAAAAATATGGTTTTCTCTTACAACAGAAGAAAATAAAAGTGTGCCCAAAGTGAACGTGGATGTAGGCATTATTTACAACAAATTGTATGCCTGTTATAATAAAAGAAATAAAGAATACCCAAAGCTGGGTGGGTCAGTTTTGCTTGAACTATTAACAACTCTAGATTGAACTGTTTTGTTTGCTTTTGGAGGGGAGAGGGGAGAGGGTGGCTGGAGTTAATGTGTTAGAAATCAATTTCAAAAAACGAAATAATTGTACTGTTTGCAATGATAAAGGAAGCATAATAAATCTTTTATTTGTGCTTGATAAATAAGTTGTGGGTATGGTTTTTGATAAATATGATTTTTTTCATCTCACGGTGAATTATGAATGAAGCATTTGTGTTTGACAAATATTTCCAAAAAATAAATAAATATTAATTGCCCAAAGCTGGGTGGGTAAGTTTTGTTTAAACTATTAACAACTCTAAATTGAGCAACTGTTTTGTTTCTTTCTTGAGGGGAGGGGTGGGGGGATGGAGGCTGATGGTGAGGGTGTTAAAGGCAATGCTATGAAGTTATTTTGAAGATGAGCATTTTTTGTACCCTCCATGATTTTTGAGTTGAAAGCCTCTCCCTCTTCATGTCCAAACCTATCAAATAGAAGCTAGAGAATGGTTGTGTATATATTCTAGCATTCAAGCAACCTTACCCCTAAATATTGATATTCTTTACAGTCTTAGAAAATAACAAGAAAATAAAATAATTTTGTGTGTTTGCATTAATATAGTAAACATAATAAATCCTTTGTCTGTACTTGGCGAATAAGTTGTTGGTATGGTTTATGTTAAATAAGATTTTTTCATCTCACAGTAGTATTAATGAATTATGAATGAAGCATTTTGGTTTTAGCCATTTATAAAACTGTCAAATGAATCAAATTCAGTAGAGTACAAATTATGGATGGTATCATAACAAATAAGCAATGGCTTCTGTGCAATAACAAATAAGTTCATAATAAGTTCTTCTTCTTCCTCCCATTCGCTGTCACAATCAACACTCCATGGCCGGTCATTCAAGTCAATATTATTGTCCAAGATCATCAATGAAAGTGTCTTCAAAATTACATGG
Organism: Chiridota heheva; assembly: GCA_020152595.1. Classification (NCBI taxonomy): domain Eukaryota; kingdom Metazoa; phylum Echinodermata; class Holothuroidea; order Apodida; family Chiridotidae; genus Chiridota; species Chiridota heheva. Next base: position 356,240 of record JAIGNY010003850.1, read on the forward strand.
ATCGCTTTTTGTGTCAAAGGGCACGGCATGTTCTAGCTCTGGGTCGTCATCACTGATCATGGTGTCCGGAAGAGATGATCCTGCAAACCAGTAAGGAACATAGCAGACATCCTCATTAGTGACCCATCTGAAATTCAGTGGATGTAAGTCTTTCGTTGGTTGAGAGGTATGAGCTCATCTCCACATCATAGCTTTATAGTTAGCACATGACAGATGTTGCGCTACTGCTTTTTCACAGGGTGGTAAGGACAAACAATTGATTCTTTTCACCTGGACATCTTTCTTCTTGTTGCCTGTCATTTTGATGAAAGACTGGTACCTGGCCTCGTTGATATTACTTAATTGCTTAAAGCCATACATTCTGCACACATACGCAATGATCGCAGGTTTATCTATGACATCATGACACAATGACCTACTGTAAGTGCTAAAATGTGATTTCTGTCAATCTCCAAATAACTGAATGGTACTGACTTGCCTTTTCTGTTTCTGGCATTTTTGATGCAAGCGCTACCAGAATGACGAGTACATCAGTATCAGACGATTAAACTATTACCTGTTTGTCTATTCTGTAAGTATGGAATGCCATGAGTGTGTCAGCCTCTTCATGCCTTCCCTGAAACTCTGCTGGTTCTTCAACTATCAGCATGCCCATTGAGTTTACATTCAGCTTGAGACACTTGCCACCATGGGAAACATAGACAGTCTTGCTACCAAAAATACTCTTTTCCCTGGATCTCCTTCAACAGGAATTGAGCAAGTCTTAATGCACCATGGTTCAGCAAGTGGATGCCTTTTCTCTGCTGCTGTTGTTCCACCTCTGTAATGATGAATGTGTTCATCTCATTATTTGTAGAACCTCTACTCAGCCTTTCAACAGCTTTGATAGATAGCTCTTCATCTTCATACTTATCCAGCAATAGATGAACAGAATCCCCACTGGCAGAACACACCTTCACCATGATATCTTCAACCATTTTGCCATTGGTTGATTTGTTATGACGGGGCAAAACTTTATGGAGAAGAAGTCCATCATCGAAAAGGGTGGCATCGAACCTGGAACCTAAAGCATTATCCTGGTTTGATTTTGGTAGCTTGGATTCTAGGAGCTTGGTGAGGTTTGCTTTATCTGTTTTCGTTGGAGTGCCATCAGCACGTGTGAGAGCGAGTGGAATCTCAGTGATTGGGAAACAAAGTACATCATGTAGATCGATGTTAGACTTCGATAACAGATAGCTGAATGCATCACGGACACCTTCAGCTGCTGCTAGACCCTTCTTATCTCTTGAGGCTTTTCTTTTTGTATTTGCTGCAGTAAAGTTCTGAACCTTCACGCGCTTGACAGTCATCAGAAATTGGTTTCATCAGATGCACTCTTTATGGAACTCCTGCCTCACTTTTGCTCCTCTCTGCAGTGTTCCTAGAAGGTAAATACTGGTCCTTGGAGTAGCAGCCTTTCCAGTGGCAATCAATATTCACTTATGTGGTTGGTGCTTCAATTACGAATGGATCACATGTAGAGCGAAGCACTTTGAGGATCTTTTCTGCATCATTATTGTCCTGCCGAATCCTCCACTTTTGCGTAACTGGTTAGCTGGGGTTTCACCATGTTGAATGCCACTCATCTCTTCCATCTCAGTCACAGCCATACCTCATTGAGTCAGTGTAACACACCAACGATGGAACGCGCTTTCGGAATTAGCAAAATGGGTTATTCCAGTTGCAGAAGATACCGTGTCTCTGTTGACTGTCTGCTTGAGTGTAAAATTGATTGGACTCCTGGAATATGGCTTCTTTGTTCGTCTTGTTGAAAACGCACCAGCTTTAAGGATGTCCATTGCCTCCTTGTTCAAGTGATTCAACCTTTCAAGAAAATGTGAGCCCCAGCGAGCATAATTTGGTCGGTTCAAAGCAAAAAATACATCAATCATAGATGGCAGGACTTTGATATACAGCTCCACATTATTTGCCCTCACAGCACAGCAGCTGGAATTCAATACAAAATGATTGATAATTAGATGCATGTAAATTGCCCAAAATGCTGCAGTTTTACCCAAGCTCACCCCTAATGGACGATGGAAAAATCTTCATAGTCATTAAAGCAGCTTTGGAATTCTTCAGTATCAGCAAGATTGCTCTGAACCTCAGTGTCTTCCTTTAGTATGTCCTTGATATGTTGTACCACGTCCTTGTGTTCCTCGCTGCATTCAGTGCATTAGAAAGCGTTCAAACAATGCTTTCTCAACTGCACTGGCAGTTACCTGATGTATCCTTTGTACATCTGTTGTATAGTTTCTCTTTAATGAAACCATTTAGTAATCCCTCTGCAAGTACATCAAATTCTGTTAGCAGATAAAAAGGCCTGAATCATTAATGTACTGTAGGTTCCAACAGCTCCAAAAAAAAGCCATTTCAACATGGAAATGACCAAGCAAAATGATAAATCTGTCAAAAATTGGTGATTTCAAGGCTTGAATGGAATATGCCTTTTATGCTACTGCAAGGTCATACATGTATGTGACAGGATGGTATGGCATTTTTTTCCGTCTGCAACTTTCAAAAATCATGGCATGGTCTCCTGTACAGGTGCGGACCTTATTTGGGTCTACTGTCTGGGCTGGGCCACCGTACAGGATGAAATTGCTGTCACTGTAGTTTTGTAACCACTTATGTATAATTGTTTCAAATGAAGATGATTCACCCATGTATCTTTCAGCTGAATAAACAAGTTGAGGGACAGAGGCCATTTAAGGCTCCTGCCTGGGCCCCAGTACATGATAAAGTTGCAGTCAATGGTATTTTTGTGACCCCCAAGTTTCCATGAAAGAAGATTCATCCATGTCTCTTTTCGGCTGAATAAACGAGATGATGGACAGGGGCCCTTTAAGGCTACTGTCTGGGCCCCAGTACAGGATAAAGTTGCTGTCATTGGTATTTATGTAACCCCCAAAGTATAATGGTTTCAATAGAAGATTCATCAATGTATTTTATTTTTTTAGCTGAATAACCCCCCTGAGTGGGTCCCTTTAAGACTACGGGTCCTGGTACAGGCATCCATGTAAGTTGCTGGCATGACTATGGCCAGCATGAGTACCCTTTTAGAAGCATAATCCAACAAATTTTGTCAGCATTTTTTTGGCCCCGTATCTTGGATACTGGTACAGGATGCAGACCTGCCAACCTTTAGAATCACCAAACTGTATTCTGGAACTAAAAAAGTAGTATTTTTGATAAAAAAAACTGTACTCTTCAAACAAAATGTACAAAACAAAGGTTTGGCTGAAAAAAATTACCACTGTACTTTCAGTTTCTCTTATTGTACGTTGCAGTTGCCTTTTTGCATTTCTAGAGTGCTTTTTTTTTTAATGTACGTTGATGGGATGGAATCCCTGCTGCTTGCCAATAGATCTTGCTAGTTAAACAGTCTGATAGAACTGGAGTACTTAAGTTTGATCGGAACTCTGTTGCAGGTACAGTGTGGGTTGCCTTATGCATAATTAATTTGTAAGTCTACACTTTTTAGCGGCAGCCGCAAATGGTTATAAATCGTATTCTGAATCTGAATCTGAATAGGTTAAGTCGGCAAAAATCCTTCAAGAGCACATGAACGCCAATCGAGCGTAAAAAAGTATGAGTAAAAAAAAATAAAAAATATATAAAAAATATATAAAAATATTTAAAAAAATGTATTATGGTGCTAAAAAATGTACAATCGTATTTTCAACATTTTCCTGTATTAAATATGGCAAAATCGTACTAGTTGGCAGGTCTGAAGATGTGACCCGGCAGCAACATTGATTAGTGAGTCCTGGGTCCAGATGGACATGACCCAACATTCAAACCTTTTGTACCTTTTTAGCTGAATAAACTGTCTGGGCTCCTGGTCTAATGTCATACTGAGCCTTTTCCTATTTGTTTATTGGCATTTTTTTGTGAACCTTAAAATTTGAATATCTCTTCATAGGAATATCAAATCAACATGAATTTTGTACTACATTGTTTCTAAAAAAATTCTCTTTTTATGAAAGGGTACAGAAAAACATGGGAATATTCCTTTAAGTACAGTACATTCCAACATATCAAAGTGCTACTCAAATCAACTCCTATGTACTGTAGATACATGTAAGACATGGCCAGGTGTATATCTTAAGTGTGCATAACCCAATAAACCTTGTACCTCTGATACCAGTATTAAACAGACAGTAATACACAATGATAATGTGTATGAACAGTACATGCAGTGACTATTTAACTGTACATTAACTGAGGGTTGATTTAAGGAAGGCATGCCATTACTGTACTGTACATGTACCTGTGACATTATTCAGGAAATGTTGTTTTGCTAAACTTAAGGATCCAACCTTAATTGATTAAGGGAACCTGAAATTAACCCACCATTACACTTGCATAGTCCTTTAGTTGTAAATGCCCCTTATGGTTTTCAAGTGGTACCGGCCCAGGCACATAGCCAGGGGAAAGCCAACAAATCACAGCTTCCCCCTCCCTTGCCAAATGTTGATTTTTTTTTGCATCTTTTGAATGATCTGCACAGAATATATAAATAAGAGAATCTCATTTATATAAATCACTCAGGAAGCCCTTCAAATTATTTTCCAGGTCCAAATTATTTTTCATAGAGGTTCCTCCCCCACCCTTAAAATTTCTAGCTACGTGCCTGACCCGGCCCTTTCTGGATCAAGCCAAGGTTTTGCCTTTGACATCACACACTTGCAATTTTCTACAACTACATTATGAGATCAATTTTAAAGGGCAGTTTCTTTGAATTTCAAATGTTTCTTTGATTTTCAAATGTTACATGTATGTACATACTGTCTACTGTAGGTTCCCCTTTTTGTTGAAGGTATGTACATACTGTACATACATGCAGTACATGTAGGTATATGTATGTACAACATTGACTAAGGTAATTACTAAATTACTTTAAAACATAAAACAATCATGAAAGTGGCAAAAGATTTCATCAAAATCAGTTTAAAATGATCCATTTTACAGTACACTGTATATTGAAATGTGATGCATCAATATTTGCAAATTTTTATGGAAATCTGTGATGTATTACAGGGCAACCTTGGTATATTCTTTTATTATTTTTTTTTTTTTTTAATTCCTATCTTACAGTAATTCTTTTACTATAAGAGGTGCAACAAAATTAAACAAAATTTGCATACCCAAACAACCCATCATTTTCACTGCCTGAGATTACGATTTGTTTTTAAAAGAATTATAAAGGTTTTGAGCCATCTGTCTGTCTTACAGTGCTGTACTTAATCATAAATTAAGCATTAATTACAAATTGATCGAAATTAGATCAGCCATAACTCAAGAAGTAACAAGAGCCCAAGGGCACTATGGTTCCTTGCTACAAAATGAAATTTTGGGGCAGATGGAGGTCATCCGTAACTCCAGAACCAGGCATGCTATTTAAGTGGGGAAATGGCTCATTCTTTGCAACTCATCAAGGTCTATCACATACCAAAAAATTATTAACTTGTTATTATAGCCATTTTTCTCCCAAAATAAGCATAATTTTACAGATTTGACTATTGACCTTTTGACCTCTAGTCAAATGTAACTTGACACTCTGATTCCAAAAACAAAAAGGCAAGTCCGTACAACCATCCTAAGTAGACTTAAGAAATTTTGACCTCCGATAACTCCGCACATGAAGGTCGTACAGGAATCAACCAATTGCCTTTTTTGATCGGAAGGTACTTTTGAAATCCGAAAATGGGGTCAAAATTATCGAAATACCACAAAAAAATGTTAACATAAGAGGTCACCAGAGGTCAAAGTCAATATAAAGCGGAATGGCAAGACAATTACACTGGTGCAACTCCCACTCCTAACTGACATCCTCTTCAGTTAACCAACCCTAATTCTATGATTGGCCAATTGTTAATATGCAAATGAGCAAAACTTGTGATACTCTTCACTTAACCACCACTGGCCAATTTTTATTATGCAAAAGAGTAAAACTTGTGGATAACGTGATTGGTGTTCTAACAGTCTTGGTTTTAAACAAGGTGCAGTGTAATTGGTTGATTCAGGGATGTGTTCATTACACATATCTTTGGTTGATTAAATAGTGTATCTCTATGGTTAGTATTTGCCTCATAAGTGACCTTCTACATTTTATTGCATGGAGAAAATGTCTGTAGACACATGGAGGTAGACAACACACAGTAAATTCCCTTTCTAAGGTAAACAAATACAGGTGGCAAAGAAAACAAAACAGGTCAGCAACATGGACCAATGACTTTCTGTTGACATCTTTATGACTTTTTTTTTAATGCAACAGGTGGGGTGAATTATATATTTCTCAGGTGTCTGTTTTTTTTACATAAAAGATGATAAGCAGCCATCAAAACTGAAATAGCTTTTAGGCTCATTGGTCTTTATACTTTGTGCATTTAGTATTGAACCCTGGATTGTAGTATGTCAGTGGCATTCAAGATTTAATCACACTTCAGGAATTTGTATTTTTACTATATCACACTGATGGGGTCTGCTAGACAGAAATTCTATTCTTAAGAATATATATAAACCAATAATACAACCCACTGGAATGCATCATTCATACCACCTCACAAAAGATATCCATAACACTTGAAATGTAACTTCACAATGAGACAGAGCGAGGTCAATGTTATAAAAGTGTATTATGTAATAGCAAAATAGAATGATAGTTCCTGGCCTTGCTGATGTGAAACCACACTAGTCTTTCAACAGCTCTTAGGGTATCATGGCATGGACTCTGGGCTTCTATTTATACCATTCCATGTATTCTTATCAAAAACTGTGTTTAATGGAAAACAAGTAAACTTAATTCAAGTAAATCATAAAAATAAATTATATCATTTGTTCTTCAAATCAATAACTATTTGGCGTCAAGCTTATTTTCATTATTTTATTATTGTTTTTGACCCTGACCATGACCTTCAATCACATGACCGTTTTGTTAAAAATATTCCCTACTCTATACACAACTTGTCTCAAATATCAAATGTACAGAATCTTGGCACTAAGAGTTGTTATCATTGTCAAATTCGAGTCCAATGTCCATAGTCCAATGTCTAAGTCCAAATTCAATATTATGCACTTTGACAAAAAATTGCTTTTGACCCTGACCTTGACCTTCAATCACATGGCCATTTTGTATGAAAATATTCCCCTACTCCATACACAACTTGTCCCAAAATATCATATGTACAGAATTTTGGCACTAAGAGTTATTGTCACTAAAAGTTTTTCCATGCACTTTGACAAAATATTGTTTTTGACCCTGACCTTGACCTTCAATCACATGGCCGTTTTGTATGAAAATATTCCCCTACTCCATACACAACTTGTCCCAAAATATCAAATGCACAGAATGTTGGCACTAAGAGTTATTGTCACTAAAAGTTTTTCCATTTTGGCCGATATCTGACCCCAGGTGACCCCTACGGGCACCGAAAACAATAGGGCACATCTTCACAATATGGCGGACCTACCTGCCAAATGTGACTCTATACCGATTTTCCTATCTTGAGTTAGAGCGTACCTAAGCAAGTGTCACAGACACACACACACACGCCAAGTTGAATACATAGGTTCCTTTGCTAACGCAAGTAACCAAAAAGTGTTTATCAAATTTCAAAAACTGATCTGCCTCAGATTTTAATACTCTTTCAACCAATATAAAATTGCTAAACATGACACAAAATGTCACATTAAATTTCAAATTTGTCACATAAATGTCACATCATTTTTGGCACCTTTGGCACAGAATGTCACATCAGTTTTGCCTTTATCACATTTGATTGGCCTAGATTCACACATCATGACCAGTGATACTTATAGAAAGGATCATTTGGTTGTGTCTGTTTTATGAACCATGGAATCCACCACTAAATTGCAACATCAAATTACCAATGAGTACGAGTGAAGGGGTAAAACATGTCACAAAATGTCAGACAGAAGTTCATTTTGTGACAAAATTTTCCAAATTAAACAGAATGTCACAGAATTTTGGACAATGAAATTTTGTCAAAAAAATGTCATCTCACCAGTAGTGTAGCTAGGGCCCTTCGGGCCGGGGACGAGTGGGGCCTGCAGAATATAGATATGATATTTGTTCACGGGTACCCCATATAGAGCCTGGGCTGGCCCATTTTAAGGGGGTTGACTGCCCCCTTCCCCCACCTCAGTTACGCCACTGCATGTCATGGATGCTCTATATTCTCTAAAATTCATATACAGTGGTTAATATGAAAATCTAAATTAAATATCAACATGCGTTTTTTTTAACAGTTTTGTTTCTTTAATAGTCCTCTTGTCATATAAATGAAAATTCACAGGAAATAATGAAATAGTTTTGACTCACCTTTATGATACATGATGGCAAGTCCAAAGAAATCTGCCTGAAGATAAACACCCGCCTCCTAACAACACCATAAAATCTCCTCGGTATAACTAGCTTGCAAAGTCAGATTCTCAATCCACAGTAAGGGTCCCTTTGACCAGTAGCCATCATAGGAGGTGCCATACACGCCACTGCAAAATCTCAGCCACTACAAGCTTTACGACAAGTGATATGTGGACTACTTGCACAATCATTTAATTTACTGCATGATAGCACACCTGACACTAAACCATTCTCTCACTATTTTCTTTTACGCTTCTTCAACAAGATCAATAAAGAGTCTTGTTTGTTCTTGATAGTGCAAACGTGACTGGGGGAAATTTTTCTAAACAAACTTTGTTTGTACGAGTCCCACAAAACTTTCCTTTGAAGAACAATTTACGACATGAATAAACAAAGGTGGACGAATGTACTGCGTGGGATGTTCTCTATGTTGTAACTTCACATGGAATGGCGATGCAAGAACATTTGATATAATAGCTCTTCCGATAACTGCAATATTGTATAATGACTCTTTGTGACAGCTCTTTTTGAAAAGAAGATGCATCACTTCTTTAAGCTAATTCACTTCTGGATGCACAGCATGTTGATAAAAGAGCCTGAGGTTTACTACACATCCATTAAATCTGGCGAGAGCCTGAAAAGGAAAAAAAAACCTAATGGATAATTTCATTGATCATATATTATGTTATAAAATGCTATGGAGTATTTTATTGTTAAGACCCGTGCATTTAAATACCATCAATGCACAACCATTATTATTTGGTTTATTCCATTTCAAAAAAAGGTAATTTTTTTAATAAAACGATAAAATATATGAAAACTTTTCTCGTTTTTCATTCGTCTTAGTTGTTATTTATACATTTTAACATGAAAATTTTATAAAAAGATTGTTTTTGGCATCGTGTTTATATGTGTATTTAATGCATGGTTAAAAACTTTACACTCGCGAATGACCCTCCTAAAGTCGGGCCATTCTACTTGGGCCAATGTCCTTTGCCCGTGCATTTAATGCATATAAACACTCTGCCTCAACATTAATATTTAATTATAAGATAGAGGGCTCAAGAGACAAACAGAACTGCAAGTTAGTCTGACACAGTGACATGAACTGTATATGCCAGCCTGAGACTAACATCAGTCTGAAAGAAGCTTTCTGCGGAGTTGGAATTAATTATGAAATTTCCCACGGTTCTAAATAAAGGTATCAAAAATCTTCCCACAGAAAATGGCAACAGAAATAATAACAATGTGGTGAATACATCTTTATATACTTCCCTCTTTTGCAATTTAATGTACTTTTCATCGCGGCAAAGCAAGATTCACCTCTCGGGGCGGTGAGAACCCCAAAATTTCCAGATTAAAATTGGAAAAATGCACTGGTCAGTTCATTTTCCATCAAACAATGCTGCTAGTCGGGATATCTCACTAAATTTTGGGGAAAATCTACTTAATTTTTTTGATTTTTAATTTTGTTCAATTTTCTTTAACTATTAAGGAATTTTACTTTATTTTCGCTAAATTTTCTTCAACTTTCGGGAAATTTTCCAAAATCTTATCAACATTTCTATCAATTTTTTTCAATTTGACTTCCAGTAAGTTCTCAATTTTACCTCCCAACCGGGAAGGAAGCATGCAACCAGGAAGGTGAAATCCTCTCAGGGGGGCCTGCAGTATAAAAAGAGCTATACAGTATATAGCTGAAACTTTGTATATGAAAAGTATAATAGTTTATCCATCTCTGGGCCAAAAATGAAAATGCTTTTAATTTAGAGCATTTTCAATTTCACAGTCAAATTATTCAAAAAATGTGATTTTTTTGAGATTTTATGATAAAAATATAACTTCTTAGCCATGTGTAATACCAAAAATAGCATTACAATCTAAGACTATGGTATATGGAGTAACAATATCTCAAATTTCACAGCTCTAGATTGGATATTTGATTTTTAATAGCATTTTCAATGTCATTTACTTAACATACAGTATGTCAACATATTGACATTGGGGTGGATTTTGGAGGATTATTTATCTTTAAAAATTGTAATGTACAGTAGCACAAATTAGTGCTGTCATGACATGTCAATTATCGCGATATCTCTTTTCCCACGACATGAAATATGCCTCTCAACACATCGCGATACCAAAAACTAATACAGAACTAAGAAATTTTCGCGCAACTATGTTAGGCTACTTCGTACATTACAGTACAAACGTTACGGTAGTGAATCTAAAAGTCATGTTTAGACCATTAAAAATGTGCAAAAATAATCGTGAAACATAAAAATAACTAATTAAAAATCGTGCTCCATAACCACACACTGGCGCGTCAATGTAAGTTGGCAAAAAGACCAAAAATTAGTCCAGAATGTGCCACTCAGGCTCTCACTTCGATGATTCATAGTCATGTTGGCTGAATTACCAAACATACGTGATACGTGATGAACGTAATAGTCACGCAATAATGTCGTCTGTTAGATCTGCAAATCATTTTTTCTTGCGTTCATCATATCATGGAGTAAATTGTAACTCCATGATCATCGTTAGTGATATTAACAATTTGTGTTGTGAGTCTGTTTCATGAAAAGTTTCCCGATATACGATATATCGCGATATTTTTCTCCACAATAATTGATATGTAATAGAGCCATGTTGTGACAGCACTACTGAAGATAAGCTGAAAAATGGTCTTGGCAAATGAACAATTAGCCCTTGAGATTATCTATTATAAGCATTATGTTATTTTCTACCGAAGTGAAGATGAATGAGAGTGTTTTGAAGATTCAGGGTGAATAATTGTGGTTTCCTTTTGGAAAATATTACTCAGAATAGGGTTAGTGGTATTTTGATTAAAATACTAGTTTTTAAGTATTTTCTTGTGTAAGTTGAGACAACTCGTCTTACTGTATGTGTAGGTTTAGCTCGACCATATGTTTCTAAGTTTTTCTTAATATTAGGAGGAGACAGTAAGACTGCCTCTGGAAGTACCTGTTCTTTGTCAGATTTGCCACAAAATTGACAGACGGCCTTCAAAATCTGTTCTCGGAAATTGAGGTAATTTGTCCATTACCTAATTATTGACCAATCATAGTTATAATGAATATGTATGATAATCATCTCTAGGAAGATGGTGACCAATGGTACGAGTGGAATCATTATGGGATGGTGCTGCTAAATGTCTTGGTTTAAAAATAGGTGCAACACGCCCAGAAAGGCAGTCTTCGATAGTATATTCTTGGCTCATTTGTACATAGTTTATTATAAATTCCACCTTGCGGCTGCCACATTCTAAATTTCTGACTTAAAATATTCTGAGATATTCTTGAATGTAAAACAACTCCAGATTGTAATTCATTTTGACTCAATACAAGTATCAAAAATGAATCTGAAACTTTGTGACTATATCATTGCTGTGCAAATAGTGAAAGGCAGTTTGCAATCAATTTCTGTTATTTTAATATTGCTTAAAGTTGTTTGAAACAACTTGAAACTGTTAAAGTACCATAGTATGTACAGTATTCCTGATGTAGTTCCTAAAAAGAAAAGAAGAAAACTACCAAAAGAAACAAAGTTCCCGAAAACTGTTCAAATCAAATAAAAGTTCCTGTTGAAATAAACTGTTATTAACTTTGTCAATGCTGTTAGAGGTGTTGCGGCTCAGTAGGTAAAGAGTTATGCTCGTATTCCACAGGTACCGAGTTCGAACCCGTCATAAGCCTGTGCCCTTGAGCAAGACAATTTACTCTACTTGTTTCAGTCCACTCAGGTGCAAAATGAGTACCAGTACTGCTGGGGAATTAATCTGCGATGGACTGGCAGGGGGAGTAATGTACTCTCATCCACTTGCGCCATGGAAACCGAGGATAAGCACCGGCTCAATGAAGCTAAAGGCTCGAATGGATTTAGCTTTTTAAATACAAATACTGAATATTATTCTTTAGGTCTAACATGCAAGTTTAAGACAGAAATTTCAGAAAAGCTGTAAACTTAATCAACTGTTCCTGATATTCAAGCTAAATTTGAGCCATCCAGCATAATTAATTGTCTTTGTTTGAATCCTCAAAGAATTTCTTTGAGCACTCATTTTGCTGTGGACAAATGTTGTGTTATTCTTTCCCCTAGATATCCAGTACATTTGTGAAACTGTTACTTTTGTTATATATAGATTTAGCGAATAATCAGTAAACCAGCCGTAAGTCTTCATCCGCAATCCTATTTCCAATACCAACCACGCAAACTGTAAGCAACTCTTTTTTTAACTTGTCAGAGACCCTTGAGAGATTCTGAAAAAGTGACTCTTGCAACTTGGAAAAAGACTGAACTTTAAAGAAATAGCGAAAGTTAGCCCGGCAGAACATTATTAATATTATCTGGCCAAATTTAGAAGTGCACATGTTTTTGTAACTTAAGTTTGGAATTTATTTGAATTATATTATTTGAACCAAGTTTGCAATAACTTTGAAAGTATTCCTAAACTAGAATTATAGCACTCTGTAGACGCATACAATCACCTCTGTTCTTTCCCCACCGGAATACAATCTACCTCAGAAACCCTCAACCCACCAGGTTACTGCATAACCCCAAACAATTTCTTCTCACTGTTGATCTGTTTTGCCATTTACATTCTAAACACTTGAGGATCATCACTTGTGATCATTGTTTTCAGTTTAATTCAGGCAAAGCATTCTTTGTTTGAGCTCTATAAGGGTACTTCACATTCCATCATTTTCATTCATGGCAGAAACCAATTGTTTTGGTTTCTTTGATACCAGAGACCACTTCACTTGATTTTCTTTTGAGTCCAGAAAATTGATTGTATGGCTGTTCTTCCATGGCATGAGCTCATTGTTCAGCACATTCCACTGGAAAGCTTCAACTAAGTCTTGATAAATCGTGACCTGATATATCCCCACCTCTCCATTTCTACTCTCCTTGTTCCAGTAAGTCCCATATTTTGATCATTTCTTCCTTATGCAGTAACAAAACCACACACCAAATTTAATCAACATCCAAGCATCAGTTATTGAGATATCTTGATAACAAACAGACAAACAGAGGCAAAAAAATAACTTCCGTCCAACTTTGTTGGCAAAGGTAATTATATGCATACTTTGTCTTAATTGTATTCACTATTTTGTTGCTTGTTTGGTAATTAAATTTATCCCAAACTCAAACCATTTAAATTGTGATGAGTAAAACAGCTGATTATTGCTAGATGAAAGTTTCATGTTACTTAGTTTTGTTAATGTTTTCTTGTGCTCCAGAAGGTCACATTAGAATATTTTGTTGTGATTTACCCTGGCTCTTGGTTAGTTGTAATGGTAAAAAACCTTTTCATGGCCTTATGAGTAACTGGTATTCAGAGATTGTTGAATTGCTATAGTATTTGTGTATGAATGTTAATATACATGTTCATGGCATGAGGGATTTCATTTCTCATGACTTTGATTGAATATAACATTTATGCAACCATAAATATTTGTTTATTGTCATTATTTGCTACTGTACCGAGTGCAAGCTCTGCATATATAACTTGGCCCTTGCTCATAAATATATTTTGTAATCCAAAACAAGTTGAATATTGCTCTGGCCGCTGCAGATACTTTCTGTCGGGGCAATCAGAGTTTTATTGGGTAAAAACGTAAGCACCCCCTCCTACCCCAGTCATCGGACCTTGAGTTACGCCCTGACTGTACTGAGCTTCAGCATATTCATGGTCGAGGTCAATGCCGCGTGACTTCGGAACCGTACTGCCCTCTGGAACTTGTAAGTGAACCAGTAAAAGTATTTAATATCTCAAGGCACACTGAACAATTTTATCTGCTAGGCCTACAGTATGTGGACCAGCTGAGCGAAAAGACCAGTTCCAAGGAAAACGTTCAGAAAAATGTTCATAGAAAAATTACCAATACCAACAAAAATTTGTAAAATCTATTGCTTTCCACCTACAGTATAACAAGCATCGATATTGTTTTCATTTAAGTATTCAAGAAATTGTAAGGCTATTTTTGTTGATATATATATATAGTTCAAACCTTGGTTGTGTTGATCAAGAAAGGGATCTAGGTGTTGTCATTACTAGAATCTGAAGCCTTCTAAACAGTGTGCTTTAGCAGCTGCAAGGGCAAATAGGATACTTGGTTTGATTAGAAGAAATTTTTGTTTTTTTGGTAGAGGTTGTTCTTAATTTGTATAAGCAGTTAGTCAGGCCTTAGCTTAAATATGCTATTCAGGCTTGGAGTCCCTTCTATGAGAAGGATAAGTTCATTTTGGAGCAGGTTTAGCGAAGAGCCACTAGACTTATTCTTGAAGTAAGGAATCTCTCTTATGGGGCGTTGCATTTGGAAAACAGGGGGGCGTTTATTTGAAGGTAAAGTATGAAGAAAAAAATGTAATTTACAAAAGAACGGCAATTTCTTTAAGGCCTATGATATTAGAGCGATTTTTGTGTTTTTAGCATTATGCATGGATTATTAATGGAATATACTCTTTGCATATTTTCCACTTGGTTACGTTCGACTTACAGCCTTTTCAAGGTAAGTTAAAGCGTGACGTTGTTACATCCTGGAAGTATGAAAATGACGGGGCTATTAGAGGGGGCGTTTATTAGAGAAAATACGGTAGGTTGCAAATTCTTGGTTTGACCAAGCATGAGTTGAGAAGAGTACGTGGCGATATGATTCAGGTTTTTAAATTCTTATCTGGTGGTGATGCTTTAATTTCCTGTAATTTTTGCATGTTACAGCTAAACCTCATGTGACACATGGTATCAGTTTAAAGTAGACCAAAGAATTTTCAGGGATAGATATCCAGCGTTTTAGCTTTTCGCAAAGAGTTGTTAATGAGTGGAATGATTTGCCTGAGTGGGTAATTAGCTTGAATTATGTTCACAACTTTAGAGTCAACATTGATATGTTCTTTACTAACTCTGGGCGTCTTTGATGATTTTTTTTTTTTTTTTTTTTTGTGATGGTGGTTAGTTTGGGATTTTTATGGAGTGATTCACCCTTCTAAGCCCGGCACCGTCATCTTGTTAAGTTGTTATGTTATGTCATTTGTGAGGGTGTTTTTTCTAGCCATACTGCCATGTTGTCTGTTTACTCATAACTTTACTCAGAAACTTGGAAATTATTAATTATTTGTTCTTTGCTAAGTTTTTCTTTATAACAGGAAGAACTGCAATTATGTTTTCTGTCTACCAGTGTAAATTTAATTTTTTTGATATTTTGTCAAGATTTTATTTTAAGTTTAATTTTTTAGTTCTACTAAACATTTTAGTCCCAAAATGTGTTAAATGGAATGTTATGTCGTGCTCACAGAGAATGATAGAATTTGTCGTTACACACACCATTATTCTTGTGTCACCTTAAGACATTAAGGATAAATTGACTTACATGGGAGTAAATGTTAAGCCCTGCCTATGAAGCCTACAAGTTATGCAAAAATATTGGTGATCAAATTAATTTGGGTGCTCTTTTGATCAAAATTGAATGAAAATAACATAAAATGCCTTGAAAAATTGTACATGGTAAATGTAATTGCAAATTGTTCTGCAATCCTAAAAACTACAAATATGGGACAATTAAGGAATTATGAAATTTAAAAATACATTTTCCCTTGGAACTGGTCCACATACTGTAGACCTAGCCTAACACTTTCCATACTAACCTGTGGGGTGTGGGTATGGTATGGAGGTGTTTACACAGTATTAAATTGAACCAGAACCATCGACTCCAAATTCCTATCATCATGTTTAAAGAAAAAAGCTGTAGGCCCTAGGCCCTATGTTACAACTGTTGAGGGCGATTTTTACAAGAATCTGCAAAAGTGGCTGTAGCCTTAGTGAGATAAACACCCCACTCAGTAGGGCACTACTTGTAAGGCAATATTTGCAAACTGAGTGAGACAATGCATAATACACTCCTAATGTTAAAAACCACCATCAGACAACAACAAATAACATAATCATTAAATAAAAACCTTTCTCAAAACTGACACAGGTACTTACGAGCTATGATTTTGATTTTATTAGCGTCTTGAAACTTTAAAGTATCTTTCAAACTTAGTTACAAATGAAATGATGAACATTTTGTACATAAAAAACATCTAAATTACGGAAGAAATGACATTCCCATTACTTCGCAAATCCCTTTAGGACACGCGCACACAATTAGTGTGCGTATCACCCGAGAGCGCTGGCACTGCTATTTTGAACAAATTCGTCAGTAGATGCACGCAGTGTTTGATATAATGCTATACACACGTTGACTTCACCGCCGCTCTATTGTTCGACAACTTTCAACTAATTCCATACATCCACCCAAGGCGCTGTTTAAAACTAAGTCAGTAGCGAAGACTCTTATACAAAACAGCAACTTTTCAGTTTTCTTTATTAAACTCATGCACAAAACATAAGTGAACGTCTCAATATAGTATCATTGCATATAATCTATTTATTTTGTATTACGTAAAAGTGATCCATGATGATAAAAGGCATTGTCAAAAGTTGACCTGCAATCGTCACGGAAAGGCATACTTTTCTGACTGTGTATTGAGGTCGGACATACAGGAATGTTGTGGTGCACGGTGACGTCCCAACAATGCTTTTTTGACAATCTCGATTTTCAGTCAAAGGGGAAAACAAACAGTCAGTTATTATTGCAGTCAATGGGAGAAAAACCCATTTTTTGTCATTTTGCTAAAAATACTTGACATAATTTATTTTTCTTAACAAATGTTGTGTATTACTGTAGATAATCAATAGTTTCCAACATATATGAGTACCAATAATTTTCGCTGACAGGCTAAGGCAACACAAGTATTCATAAAAAATATCCCATTGACTGTAATGATAAAGTTTCCCCTTCAACTTGGCAAAGCCATACTGAGCCCGTATACGATTACGTCAGCAGCCATGTAGTGGTTATAGCGTATACTACAGTCAGATGTTATCTAACTACTGTAGCCTAGACCCTAATGATAAGTGACCCCTAATGATTAACGTTAGACTGGGTCAGCTTTAGTTTTTTTGCAGAAGAATGTTTACCTCAGTCAGAGGCTATTCCTACCTCTTTGGCTTGTCATTTAATTATTAGACTCAACCTGCTGAATTCAGCGACAAATCATTCAAAGATTAAAAAATATAAAAAAGAGGAAATTAATCCTTACCAGCAATCCTGTGCTAGAACTTAAAAGTTGAAAACTGTTTTCGCCGTTTCCCGGAAAGTTTTGACTTCATTATGTTTACCAGCGCTGCAACACAAATAGTGTATAGCCCCCTCTTTTGCCACGACCATAGCCCTATTAAAATGCTAAGAAATTTTTATGTCCACAATTTAGTTCGCACCAGTCAGCCAGTGACGTCTGAGCGGGCACGGGGACCATCTCCCCAATTTTGTACTGTGCCCACTTAATAAATAACCGGTATCAAATAATTTCACAGATGACTTCCATATTTAACCAGTGGCATAAATCCGCTTGAAAAAGTTTGGGGATGATAAATATTATGACCCATTAGGTGTCGTCAAAGGCATGTGGTCGTGGGTTCTTGGTGGGGTCCAGGAGTGAATTCCCGTTAGGGGTCCAGAGGGAGAAGCCCCCGGAAGCTCTTGCAAAATTCACATTTTAAGGGCAAAAAATACGTCACAACATATAGGGAAAAGGTGTATTTAGAGGGGTAAGATACAAATCCAAATTTATGTCAAACTGTGTACATCTATACCCAATATACCAAAGAAAAGATGAAAATCATGAAAACGCAATGTGAATATAAAAAGATTTTAATTGTTAATGTTTCTGTGGATGTAGGTCTATGATCACTTTTTGATGATTATTTTGTAGTCATAAAGAAAAATCTTTGATAAGTTTTCAATAATTTACTATGAACTTTTCTGAGTACTATGTTTTTTTTCTTCTTTTTTCTTCAAACTATTGAACCTGTTTTGTATCCCCCTTTCTTTCTTAGTTCCTGTGTTGATTACAATATCGCACAGAGTGTATAGAATATACTTTATATTTTATACATTTTCAAACTTTTCTCTGAAGATTATTTTAAGGAAATCTGAGTGAAGTCTGCTCTTTAATATATATGAAAACTCAACTTTACCACGAAAGTTTCAAAATAAAACGAGCAATTTGAAAGTTTAAAAAAAGCTGGAGGTCTTACTGGGCAATGTTTGGTGATTTTTAAGAAAACGTACAAGTGAGCGAACTAAAAGTTCAAATTCCTAATGAATTCTGATTTTCTCAAACATTAATCTCAAATGGATATGCATTTGGTGAAGAACAATATACTTAATTGTCTGAAATTTTTAGAAAATAAGTCTATCTGCTTTCAGGCAGTAAAAATGATGTTTAAAAACATGACCAGGAACAGAGAAACGGAACTGATTAGGATATTTAAACCAGGCTGAGTAAAGAGACATATTGTTAAGTGCAACAATTATAAATTTTCAAAAATGCCCGACGAATTGTAGACATGGGACTACTATGGGAAACAAAGTCGTTGTTAATTCCACGATGTCAATGATCACATTAAGTTTGAATTTGTGGACGTGGGACAGGCTATGTCATTGTTGACCTTAGCCATGTTTTAATTGTCATAAGGCGGACAAACTTCTCGAGTCAAACCCAGAGAACGTCACTGGGCACACTCGAAGTATAGTAAAACCAAATCTTGAAGAACTAGAAAGTTAGCACTCTGTAGAGTGCATATACCTCCGCCTGCTTGATAATTCCAACAAGCCTAAACATCTCAGAAATCCTAGACCTACTCAGTTTTATCCCCAAATCTCTTCCTCACTTTCAATCAGTATTTGTCATTTGCATTATAGACACTTCAGGGTTATCTACCTTTATTGTTTTCAGTTTTATTCAGGCTAAGCATTCATTGTTTGAGTTCTTTTCAGGTAAGTTTCATATTTCATCCTTTTCCATTCTTTAGTCCAGAAAATTCATTGTTTGGAAATCGTTTCAGGGCAAGAATTCATTGTTCAGCACATTCCATTGGAAAGTCTGAATTAGAAATATTGACAGATCTCATCCCAAAACTTCCCCCACCACTCCATTTGTGCCCTTCTCCTGTTCCAATAATAATGTCTCAAATGTTCCAATAATAATGTCTCAAATGTTCCAATAATAATGTCTCAAATTTTAATCACCTTTTCCTTTAAGCAGCAAACACAATTTTTAATCCAAATTAGTTCTTAAGATATCTAGATGGTAAACAAATAGAAAAACAAACGCAGGCGAAAACATAACCTCCGTCCAACTTCGCTGGCCAGCTGGCGGACGTTAATAATTATGGTCATCCTTGTCTCAGTGGACTTGCATCGGTATGCTCGGTTTGCTTCTTGGAGTGAGAATGCTCCCGTCGAATATTGGAATATCATATCGCCATCTGGTTGGCAAACGTATCCTTTCTGAATTTCAGGTTACTTGGTTACAGAACTATTACTGCCTTCTCTACTTGTCTCGTTATCAACATGTAGAGATTCTAACAATCAATATTCTGAAAACTCCCAACTTATTTGAGTCGTATGCCCTATCTCCCAACGAGAATGCATGTATCACGTCTTCAAATTGGTATCATGACCTGTGGTTATTCTTGAGTCGGGCAATTATATTGCTGGTCCAGAAAGAAAAAAAAATCCTTTTTTTCCCCAATATCATACGGAACTATAGGCGTTCGAGGCAGGTATCAGGCGCCCCCATCCTATCAAATTCAAAGCATACCTATTCGGGCAAAATAGCTAGACATATTCATATTTAAAATTTAAAACAAAAGGAAAAGGAAAATTCTGACATAATAAACTGATAAAGGAATAAAGAAGGTCTAACAAATTGATTTTTTAGGAATATCCGAAGTTTTCGCTCAAAATGACCGACTTTTCCCTTAAGATTTCCGGTAACAGGGGGAGGGGGTAGCTTGGATTCGGATTTTGTATTATTTGGCCCCCCTGCAAAAAAAAAAGTCCAGCTACGCCACTGACTACAAATACCTGATTATGAATTAATAGGTTTAAAACATGGCTTGGAAAATAAGATAACCATTGGCTAATCAAAGGATTAGTTCAGTGGTCAAGAATGTTCCGTCATCTGAGGAGTCAAAATAAAAAACACAATGGTGAAAAAAACATTCAAATATCTTATTCCGTTAAGGAGATAGTGAAGTTTAAAGTTTGGTATCATTTGTGTAGAAACGACTGAAATTAGACTAGTTGTGATGTCACAGCCTCAGATTTCTCAAAGTCTTTATGTATCTTAGAGAAAGTTTATTTAATTTGTTCTTTATTTAAATTATTTTCCCTCAAACTAGGCTCAGATTTCAGTTGACTGAGGGAGCACCTGTGTCTTACGTCATTCTTCCCGTCAGCGCGATGAACGTGAAGCAAACGTGCGTAATATTTGTCGTACTGGAATGCCTTCATTAGCCTTTGTCTTGTGAAACAGTATGTCAATTTGTAAGTGTCGTATCTTTCAAGGGTAAGCAGTTCAATAACGTTGTTTGTCATTTTATCTTCGTTTGAATTTAATTAACTCGACCTTCCCCATCACTTACATTTTTCTGTACAGTTCATCTTATGTTGTAGTTGCGCGAATACCAGGGGTAGCCCTTTATTTATTGTTCTTTACCATTGAGACGTCAGATGGGGATTTTCTTGTCATCGTTCATTGTTTTCTCCCATCATTTCTTATAAATGTGTACACTTCACAGGATTTTGAAAGCCCTACACTGGCGAATTCAGCTTTTTGTGCCACTGCCAGGAAGGAAGGGGGTGGAAGGGGGAGACACTGGAAAGTTAGTTTTCTTCACACCAAAGATTCACACCAGAGAATTTTAAAACCTTGTTTCGTTACGCCAAGGGTCCTGTAATAACAATACTTTGAATGGGGTGGAAGGGGAGGGGGAGACACTGGAAAGTTAGTTTTCTTCACACCAAAGATTCACACCAGAGAATTTTAAAACCTTGTTTCGTTCGCCAAAGGGTCCTGTAATAACAATACTTTGAATGGGGTGGAAGGGGAGGGGGAGACACTGGAAAGTTAGTTTTCTTCACACCAAAGATTCACACCAGAGAGTTTTAAAACCTTGTTTCTTTATGCCAAGGGTCCTGTAATAACAATACTTTGAATGTATATATTTATTAATTAATTGTGAAGAAAATCAATGTTTGAAGCTCATCCCTATCTTCAAAAACTGTTTTTGGTGATTTTAGTTCATTTTATCAAAGCATTTGCTGGATTATGTTTCTTCACATAAAATTTGACTGAAGGGTCGTCCGGAGCATGGTCAAAGTTCAAACATTGCTATCTGGGCTATAACATTTTAATTTGGGTAATATATTTTTTAAGTTTGAAGAAAAAATTAATATAATACTTACAAATTACTATTATATTGTCTAAACATTTCTTGATGTTTTATTTTAATTTTTGTTTTTTCGCACACAATTTACTGACTAAAGCTATCTGATTAAATTATATGAACAAAAAAAATGTTATCAGCGAAAAAACAACCTGCAATTTCGTGGAACATCCTAAATCCTAAAATGTATTTGCGGAGGTTTGAATAGTTGAAAACATATGTGCAGTGACTAGGAAAAATGGCCACCAAAACATGAATCTGAGAACTTTTATCCCGTCGTGGTGTCAAATAGGTAAAGAATTAAGGTCAATTTTTTGGAAAAGTGCATCATTTAGACTAATTGGTATAAGTATTCAAAAAGTAAGTTATTTTTCAATCATCAGTTTTCTACAACGTGTGAATTCTCAAAAACATAGGAAATGTATGCTATCTATAACAACCCTCATACGACAATCCTGATATCAATCTGAATCTGAATAGGTTAAGTCGGCAAAAATCCTTCTAGAGGACATGAATGCCAACCGAGAATAGCAAAAGTATGGGGAAAAAAATAATAATAATAAATATTTATACAAAATAAAAAAATTGTGCTGAGGGGTATGTATAATAACTAGAGGGAGGGGGCAACTAAATGGTAAATATCAGAAAATGTATGTATGTACAATAACCTGATATTTTGATTTTTTTCTAAATGCTAAAAGCCCCAATGAAACTATGACATTCTCTTGATGAAGCTGTGACGTATCCAGCGTAAGCAGCCAGGTGGGAGGTAGTGAGATAAAAACCTCACTCAGTAGGCACTACTTGCCAGGAAATTAATACTGAGGAGCTATGTAGTGGCTATAGCATACACGGTCTGACTATGTGAGAGGGGGTCATACTGGAAAGTTGAGCAGTTTACCTGCAGATCTGTGGCATATGAAAATATACGGCACAGATATGAGGGGCGGGGAGGGGATAAGTGTTAATTATCGGAAAAATGTAACTTGATAATCTAATTTGTTTTCAAAATGCAAAAAGCCTCAATGAAGCTATGACGTTCTCTCGATGGTGCTGTGACGTATCCAGTGTTAGCAGCCAGGAGGGAGGTGGCCATACTGCAAAGTTGAGCAATTTGCTCACAGATCTGTGTGACGTTCCTGCTGCTAGCATAGGCTACCCACATTGGTAACTTTGGGGTTTCCAATATTATGAGTGCAGCATGGTTCAAGCATATTTACACATTGCCGCTAGGAAAAGTAAAAGTAGGATTCTCGTGTGATCAACATTTCAATAGGAAAGTTGTATTATGCATATGCAAATTTTTGACAAACTAATCAATTGCAATTAGATTGGAAACATGTACTTTTTATAAGATTTTGCTAGCTACATTACAAGATTGCCATAGGGAAAAAATAATAACGATTTGTGACCCGCTGAAAGTTTCTTACAATGTTAACATGAGAAGTGCCGTTTTCAACTTGACATCATTAAAAAGGCTTATTTGCTTCACAAAAAAATAACTTCTTGTTGTGTAAAACGTTTAAACTGAAAACGTTGGAACCCTATAGTTTTGCGCCCTTAGCTGGCTGCACGCAGTTATATCGAGCTCTACATAGTTCGCTGTTTTTCACCTGAATTATTATTTAGTTATGCTTTTTGTAAGGTACTGCATGAACTTAATGTACTTTTTGACACCAGTAACACCGATTTTTGGACTTTCTAAGTGTTCCATGTGTGTATTCTCTACTGTTTTTTGACGTTTCTCTGATAACCTTGCTATATGGTTTCGCGAATCAGGTATTAATCATGTACTGTACTTAACCTTGTTATGGAATTCTTGGTCATTAATGGAGCCGTGTATAATATACAATAGAAAGGAAGTATTCGAGATTGGACAAAAGCTTGTTAAACACAATGGTGCACGTATTGACCACGGTCTCTGGACACACTTGAAAGAACTCGACATAGCTAAAAAGATAAAGCGAGGATGCCGTGGTGGTAGAAAGAACCATCGCATTGAGGTAATCATCAACAATAGAGTTTGCCGAAATCTCCAAAGTAGCGTCACATTACCAAGACAACGACAACTTGTTCATGTTCCGATAGTTCGTTGTGCTACTGATAAACTAAAATCTGTTTATCCCAAAGCTCGTTTCGCCACATGGAATGCAAAATCTATAAAACGCTTTGGAAAAACAGCGTCAATATGTGACTTAATCATTGAACATAAACTGGACATTCTTGCGATCACTGAGAGTTGGTTGACTGGGGATTCTCGTGATAATCGAGCACTTGCTGACATTTCAATACATTACCAGACTTTCATGTTTTTCAAAATCCCCGAAAAAATCGTACTGGAGGTGGAATTTGCATTATTCTCCGAAAAGGATTTCATGTCTCACTGAATAAGACAGCTCCATGCTCTTCATATGAACTTATGGATATGACAGTCTCGTCAAACAGACAGCAACCTTTTAGGCTGATTACCATTTACAGACCCCCGCCATCCAAGCGAAATAAAATGAATAGTGCAACATTTTTTAATGAGTTCACTACGTTGTTGGAAGAAATATCAATTGTTCAGTGTCAAGTATTATTCGCTGGTGATTTTAATCTTCATATGGATGATGAAAACGATTGTGATGGCCGCCGTATGCTTGATATTCTTCAGTCAGTTGGTTTTCAACAACATGTGACTGGCAGTACTCATAATAAGCAGCACTCACTAGATTTGATCATCTGTCGTGATATTGATCCTTTTGTATCAAAGATCACAATCATTAATGGTCTTCCATCAGACCATTCAGCAGTTTAATTGTGATCTTGATGTTGCTCGACCAGAAGCGACCAAAACCATCTTGTGTCAACGGAATTTGAAAAGAATTGACCTCGTTTTTACGTAAGGATGTGTTAGATTCGCCATTGTTTCAAACGCCTGCTGAAGACCTTGATGCGCTTACAGACCAGTACAACACGGTCTTGCGTAAGATTCTTGACCATCATGCTCCCGAAAAAAACAGGAAATCACAAATCGTCCCCACACACCTTGGTATGATGACAGTCTTCGCATGATTAAACGGAACAAGCGTTCACTTGAGAGAAAATGTAAAAAGTCCGGTTTGGTAATAGACAAACAGATCTTTCAGCAAAGTTGTATTAAATACAAGCGGCTCCTTGACAGTGCCAAACAGAAACATCACCAGTCAGTTATTACCAACTGTGACCAGAGGCAACTGTTTAAAGTGATCGATAGATTATCAAATGTCCAATCATCTACAACTCTACCATCGAGCAATTCGTCAATAGATCTTGCAAATGCGTTCCGGGCGTTTTTCGAAGAGAAGATTCTTAAGATACGACATTCATTGGAATTTGACTCTCCACCTGTTTTCTCTGAAATCATCCACCGGACTTGCAATAGTTCTTTTGCGAATTTCAAGAGCGTCACTGAAAATGAGGTTCGGGAGGTTGTGCAGAAAGCAGCAAAAAAGTCTTGCATACTTGACCCACTGCCAATGACATTGTTTCTTTACTTACTTGAGGACCTTTTACTGGTTCTTACAAGGATTGTAAATAAGTCTCTATCCTCGGGTAGGTTCCCCAACAGCTACAAAGTTGCTCGTGTAAAGCCTCTAATCAAAAAACAGTCTCTTGATTGCGAAGTAATGATGAATTATTGACCAATTTCCAATTTACGTTTTGACTCTAAGCTTGTTGAACGGATTGCGGTCTTACAACTTCAGGACTACTTGAGAGAGTTTGGATTACATGCAAATAGGCATTCGGCGTATAGGCAAGGCTGTAGTACGGAAACAGCGCTTTTGCGGGTGTATAATGGCCTTTTGCAGACGATAGACAAAGGTGATGAAGCTGTTTTGATCTTACTCGACTTCTTCGCAGCATTCGACACCATTGACCATCGGGTATTAATTGCTCGCCTCGAGGAGCGTTTTGGAATCACCGGAAGGGCTTTGGAGTGGTTTACGTCTTACTTGAAGGATCGCAAACAAGCTGTTAGTGTAAACACAACCCTATCAGATCCGATTCAACTACATTATGGCGTTTCACAAGGATCGGTCGCTGGTCCCGTTATGTTCACAATGTACAGTGCTCCAGTTGAAGATATAATAGAGTCAAACGGAATTCAGTGTATGTCATACGCTGACGACACGCAGTTGTACATCCCTATGAAACCATCCGATAGAAACACTTGTATTGCCAAATTGGAAAAAGTCTTGTTGACATAAAAGCTTGGACCATTAGCAATAAACTTAAACTGAACGATAGCAAGACGGAGATTCTTCATATCACGTCGCGCAATGTCAAATCAACCAATATTGCTGGCATTCAAGTAAATGGAACTGTAGTGGAACCTGTGCAATCAGCTCGCAATCTCGGTGTCATTTTTGACAAGCAGCTGTGCATGACACAAGACGTTAACAACATTTGCAAAAACGCCACACACGCAATCAGATGCATTGGTCGAATCAGACACTATCTTGAAAATGACACTACCGTGAAACTAGTACATGCTTATGTGACTTCTAGGTTGGATCAGTGTAATTCCCTTTTATACGGATTGTCTGATATCGAGATCATGAAATTGCAACGAGTCCAACATACCGCCGCCCGACTTGTAACACGCTCGAAAAAGCACGAGAGTATTTCCGAGATTTTGCGAAGACTCCATTGGTTGACCATTCGTCAGAGGATTGCCTTCAAGAATAATCTACTCACCTACAAAGCGCTTCACGCACTGACACCATCATACATATCAGATCTTGTTACACAATATGCCCCATCCCGGTCCTTACGTTCTTCGTCGTAAAACCTTATCAAGCCCCTACATGTCGTTTCGCACTTCTTATGGAAGACGTTCTTTCATGGAAGCCGCACACCGAATGGAACAAACTGCCTTTGCATGTTAAACTTGCATCTTCAATAATTGTCTTCAAATCCAAACTTAAGACTTTTCTTTTACACAATGACCGTAGATCTATATTTTTGTATTCTGTATATACCATATTCATTTTTACTCTTTTACACCTATTTCTACATAAATGTTTTTTAAATCTGCATTTCCATTTTAAATTTGCATTCCATTTTAAATATGCATTTCAATTTTAATGTTCGGTACTTTGTAACTTATGAATTTTAAGTTTTTTTGTTTTGTTTATTCTCTTTCATTTTTATTGTATTGTACAGCGCTTTGAGATTCTTCTGAGTTAAAGGCGCTTTATCAGCTATTATTATTATTAGTGTGCATCAAACGAATAATCTACTTTTTATTTGGGCTTCATATTGCCAATTTGACACCGTAGTAGGCCCTGCACTTGTATGTGGCCCCCAATTGTGCAAATCTCTGCTTATATCTTATTATATTTTAAATTGAACAGTGTATTATGAAAGGGACTCTCTTGTTGGTATATGGAAGCGTGAAGAAAATGGCGCAAATCTGTGGCTTGTGAAAAACTAACTTTCCACTATGAGGAAGGGTGGAGAGGCAGAGTCATTAGCAAATTGGAGGCGATATTTAAAAAAAGTCATCACCAAATTTGTGCAAAATTTAACCTTATATATGTATGTTGTACAATTCGTCCCTCTTTCCGCATACTGACAAATGTTTTATTTAGTTGAAATGAAAATTGGCACGAAATACTGAATTATTATTTCCGCATACTGACGAATGTCTTTGAAGCTTCATGAATAATAAGATTTTGCTTGAAGTATCTTTATTGTAAGTAATATTGTCAAAAGAATAGCGTTTTCTCTTTACAGTGATAGATAAAACTATATAATACATTTACTAAGTTTTATTTCATTAAGCTTTAAATTTTTCCAGACATTCGTCAGTATGCGGAATTAATGATTTCAATTTTGCGTTCGTCACTACACATGACATTCGTCACTATGCGAAAAAACGGACGATTTTATTGCCCGAATATGTATAGCACATTGTATACTAATATATCCCACTGCCTTCACTATGGTAAAATTTTACTTACGAAATTTTGCCAGGTGGGCAAAATTCCCCTCCCTCCCTTCCTTCCACCTGATTACACCACTGCCCTACATCTGTAATCAACTCCTAATTCATTTGTAGGTACATGAAGGATAAATCATATATGCGGCCAAGCACTGTTAAACCCTTGTATCACTGAACTGATGACATTATTCCAACTGAATTTTATACTGTACATTGAAACAAATATTTTTGTTTGCAATTTTTTAGCAACTGCTTGATCCTCCATCCACTATTTCTCTTGTTTTATTTATTGTTCTTTTGCCATTTTAGAGTGCAACAGATCTTATTTATTTATGTATTTCATTTTTTTTTACTTAATTACTTCCACAGATAACAAGAAGATGGCAAAGTTATTATTGACTAAAGAACAAATTGGAAGATGCCTTCTGTGTGGAAGGCGGTGGAAGTTGAGTTTGTTTTCCCCTAAGCAATCTACAATAAACCAAGCATCTTCGGGGCTGAGATTCCTTACTCTTGAACAGCAATCTGACATAATCCCATCAGAAACAACCTATAAACATTATGGAACTTTCCTCAGAGTAAGAAAAACTCCTGAGAGAAATACACTCGTTGGGATTTTTTACAAAAATCAGAGTTTCTTATCACCGACAACTTCATTAAGAACATGCAATGTACGACATGTGTCTACCGAACCCTCCACATTTTACGAGCGGATGTTAGCCTCTGATCAAATTCATTTTTTTCAAACAACACTCGAGAACTTTCACGACCTAACTGGTTTACCATGGGGTGGAACAATTGTGATATCGGCTTTGTGTCTACGATTCATTCTTACGTTTCCTGTGGCTGTTTTCACGGAGTTCAATCATGCAAAAGTAGACTCTCTTCAGCCGATAATTCTCGGGAGAGCCAAGTATGCATTCTACCATCAATTTGCTATGAGGGTCAAGAATGAAAAATGGCCTCCAAAGAAAATAGAGAAAGTCTTCACTCATGTGGTAAGTC